>CM020014.1:2500-602500 GCA_009771035.1 Lupinus albus
AGACCCTAGACCCTAGACCCTAGACCCTAGACCCTAGACCCTAGACCCTAGACCCTAGACCCTAGACCCTAGACCCTAGACCCTAGACCCTAGACCCTAGACCCTAGACCCTAGACCCTAGACCCTAGACCCTAGACCCTAGACCCTAGACCCTAGACCCTAGACCCTAGACCCTAGACCCTAGACCCTAGACCCTAGACCCTAGACCCTAGACCCTAGACCCTAGACCCTAGACCCTAGACCCTAGACCCTAGACCCTAGACCCTAGACCCTAGACCCTAGACCCTAGACCCTAGACCCTAGACCCTAGACCCTAGACCCTAGACCCTAGACCCTAGACCCTAGACCCTAGACCCTAGACCCTAGACCCTAGACCCTGGACCCTGGACCCTGGACCCTGGACCCTGGACCCTGGACCCTGGACCCTGGACCCTGGACCCTGGACCCTGGACCCTGGACCCTGGACCCTGGACCCTGGACCCTGGACCCTGGACCCTGGACCCTGGACCCTGGACCCTGGACCCTGGACCCTGGACCCTGGACCCTGGACCCTGGACCCTGGACCCTGGACCCTGGACCCTGGACCCTGGACCCTGGACCCTGGACCCTGGACCCTGGACCCTGGACCCTGGACCCTGGACCCTGGACCCTGGACCCTGGACCCTGGACCCTGGACCCTGGACCCTGGACCCTGGACCCTGGACCCTGGACCCTGGACCCTGGACCCTGGACCCTGGACCCTGGACCCTGGACCCTGGACCCTGGACCCTGGACCCTGGACCCTGGACCCTGGACCCTGGACCCTGGACCCTGGACCCTGGACCCTGGACCCTGGACCCTGGACCCTGGACCCTGGACCCTGGACCCTGGACCCTGGACCCTGGACCCTGGACCCTGGACCCTGGACCCTGGACCCTGGACCCTGGACCCTGGACCCTGGACCCTGGACCCTGGACCCTGGACCCTGGACCCTGGACCCTGGACCCTGGACCCTGGACCCTGGACCCTGGACCCTGGACCCTGGACCCTGGACCCTGGACCCTGGACCCTGGACCCTGGACCCTGGACCCTGGACCCTGGACCCTGGACCCTGGACCCTGGACCCTGGACCCTGGACCCTGGACCCTGGACCCTGGACCCTGGACCCTGGACCCTGGACCCTGGACCCTGGACCCTGGACCCTGGACCCTGGACCCTGGACCCTGGACCCTGGACCCTGGACCCTGGACCCTGGACCCTGGACCCTGGACCCTGGACCCTGGACCCTGGACCCTGGACCCTGGACCCTGGACCCTGGACCCTGGACCCTGGACCCTGGACCCTGGACCCTGGACCCTGGACCCTGGACCCTGGACCCTGGACCCTGGACCCTGGACCCTGGACCCTGGACCCTGGACCCTGGACCCTGGACCCTGGACCCTGGACCCTGGACCCTGGACCCTGGACCCTGGACCCTGGACCCTGGACCCTGGACCCTGGACCCTGGACCCTGGACCCTGGACCCTGGACCCTGGACCCTGGACCCTGGACCCTGGACCCTGGACCCTGGACCCTGGACCCTGGACCCTGGACCCTGGACCCTGGACCCTGGACCCTGGACCCTGGACCCTGGACCCTGGACCCTGGACCCTGGACCCTGGACCCTGGACCCTGGACCCTGGACCCTGGACCCTGGACCCTGGACCCTGGACCCTGGACCCTGGACCCTGGACCCTGGACCCTGGACCCTGGACCCTGGACCCTGGACCCTGGACCCTGGACCCTGGACCCTGGACCCTGGACCCTGGACCCTGGACCCTGGACCCTGGACCCTGGACCCTGGACCCTGGACCCTGGACCCTGGACCCTGGACCCTGGACCCTGGACCCTGGACCCTGGACCCTGGACCCTGGACCCTGGACCCTGGACCCTGGACCCTGGACCCTGGACCCTGGACCCTGGACCCTGGACCCTGGACCCTGGACCCTGGACCCTGGACCCTGGACCCTGGACCCTGGACCCTGGACCCTGGACCCTGGACCCTGGACCCTGGACCCTGGACCCTGGACCCTGGACCCTGGACCCTGGACCCTGGACCCTGGACCCTGGACCCTGGACCCTGGACCCTGGACCCTGGACCCTGGACCCTGGACCCTGGACCCTGGACCCTGGACCCTGGACCCTGGACCCTGGACCCTGGACCCTGGACCCTGGACCCTGGACCCTGGACCCTGGACCCTGGACCCTGGACCCTGGACCCTGGACCCTGGACCCTGGACCCTGGACCCTGGACCCTGGACCCTGGACCCTGGACCCTGGACCCTGGACCCTGGACCCTGGACCCTGGACCCTGGACCCTGGACCCTGGACCCTGACCCTGACCCCTGACCCCTGACCCCTGACCCCTGACCCCTGACCCCTGACCCCTGACCCCTGACCCCTGACCCCTGACCCCTGACCCCTGACCCCTGACCCCTGACCCCTGACCCCTGACCCTACACCCCTGACCCCTGACCCCTGACCCCTGACCCCTGACCCCTGACCCCTGACCCCTGACCCCTGACCCCTGACCCCTGACCCCTGACCCCTGACCCCTGACCCCTGACCCCTGACCCCTGACCCCTGACCCCTGACCCCTGACCCCTGACCCCTGACCCCTGACCCCTGACCCCTGACCCAGGACCCAGGACCCAGGACCCATGACCCAGGACCCAGGACCCAGGACCCAGGACCCAGGACCCAGGACCCAGGACCCAGGACCCTGGACCCTGGACCCTGGACCCTGGACCCTGGACCCTGGACCCTGGACCCTGGACCCTGGACCCTGGACCCTGGACCCTGGACCCTGGACCCTGGACCCTGGACCCTGGACCCTGGACCCTGGACCCTGGACCCTGGACCCTAAGCCCTAAGCCCTAAGCCCTAAGCCCTAAGCCCTAAGCCCTAAGACCCTGGCCCCTGGGCCCTGGGCCCTGGGCCCCGGCCCCCGGCCACCGGCCACCGGGCCCCGGGCCCCGGACCCCGGACCCTAGACCCTAGACCCTAGACCCTAAAACCCTAAAACCCTAGACCCTTAACCTTGCACCCTAAACCCTGCACCCCAGACCCCGGACCCTACACCCCGGACCCCGGACCCTACACCCCGGAGCCTACACCCCGGACCCTGGACCCTACACCCCGGACCCCGGACCCCGCCTGGACCCTGGACCCTGACCCCTGACCCTAGCCCCGTGCCCCTGAGCCGCGAGCCCCGAGCCCTGGGCCCCGAGCCCCAAACCCCAAGCCCCAAACCCCAAGCCCCAAACCCCAAAGCCCTAAACCCCAAACCTTAAACCCCAAACCCCACACCCCAAACCCCCAAACCCCCAAACCCTCAAACCCCTAGCCCCCAGCCCCCAGCCCCACACCCCAAACCCTACACCCCAAACCCTACACTCTAAATCCTAAACCTGAACCCTAAACCCTAAACCCTAAACCCTCACTTACCTTAAAACACACTGCCCTATAGTGATGATCACAATCTCTTTAGAATCTTAACTATCATACTAAAAAATTTATCAATTATGTGAATATGTGATATATATGATTAGAGGAATGTACAAAATATTTTGGAGGGTGACAGAGGAGAAATTTTATTAAGAGTGCATGACCAAACCAAATTTCAGCTAATATTATATATAACTCATCAAACTATGGCCACATCGTTATAATAGTAATCCTAAATGAATAATAACTCACTGCAATAAAAAACATTGTGCTTTTTTTTATTTGAGAAAAAATTGTATGAACTGACAATATAAGAGTTTTATAAATTGTTACTTTATTATTTATCATTCATTTTCAATTATTATTAACTCTTAAAAAAGTAATACAAATGAATGGTAGATAATATACTGACTATATATAATTATAACAATAAGAGGTTCATTGGATGCAATTGATATCTTATTGTCTTCCAATTTTTTCAGAATTATAATATAGTCATAACCACAATTTAAAATATTCTTATATAATATTTGCTACTATGAATGAACACGTGAATGAAGGAGGTTTGGAATGGAGTAGAGATCATCTTCATTAATGGAGAGGCTAGTGATATTTTTACACTTTGCTTGAGGGTGAAAATGTCATTGCATGTGTAAATAGAAGAGCATAATTATCTTTTCATTTTATATTTTACCTAATTTTATACATCACTTGTCTCTCCATTAATGGAGATGATCCCTACTCCATTCGAGTAAGGATGTGCACTAAAACTAGAAACAGAACGTGGCATCAAAATGGCCAATGGAGACAGTTCCACATAAAATCAAAATTGAAATCACATGATGGGCTACTTATATTCTTACATATTCCACACTACAACAATGTTTCAAAATATGTGATGAAAAAATATGATCAAGACTTTGATATAGTGATATAAGATATACTGAATCCTCAAATAAGTTAAAAGATCAATAGTTCGGTTGCTAGGAGTAACACTTGTTAGGAGAGACAACTAGAGTTGGAAATGAACCAAACAGAGTTGAACCAACACTCAGCTCGATAAGGATTTGTGCAGCTCCAAATTCGACTCGAATTCGATACAAGTTAATTTTTTAGTTCGAGTTCGGCTCAGTTAAAGTACACAAACTGTTTGGCTCAATTCGAATTGGTTCATTTAGACAACTCAAATAATTAATATATTGATTTTTAAAAATACTACAAGATATTTTATATATATATATATAACATTGTTTATATTATAATAATAATAATATATATATATATATATCAAACCAACTTATGAACATAATGAGATAGACTGTAGTTATCTCAAGTTTGACTCGTTTATTTAACCATCTCAATTTCAAACTCAAGTTTTACTCATTTGATTTATGAATTAAGTATATTGAACTAAATAACAAGTCGAGTTTCGAACGAATACTAAATTGGTTTGACTCATTGTCAGTCATAGGGAAAATCACACATTCTAAATGAGATTAATTCATTTGTCATAGGATATCATAAAAAATACTTAAAAGAATAACAATTAATATGTTATTAGAATTCTAAATAAATATATTATTCGAAATAGACAAATAAGTTGAAAATGAGTTGGTATATGTAGAAGCACAATAATGCTAATGTAACCCTTCTTGACTATAGTATGTGTCTCGCTAGCCGTCTCATTTCTTACAAACTTCTTTCCTAAATAAATGTCTTTTATATCTGAACAAAATGTTTTATTTTATATTAAAAAAAGATATATGCACCAATAAGGTAATAGTTTTTCATACTATTATTATTAGAGTTAATTACACTAACACTTCCTGAGTTTTAGTGAAATTACACAAATCATCACTTCATTTTTTGTCTTTACACGAATCACCCCTAATTTTGTACATATATTACACTAATCACCTCTGATAAAATGTAAGTGTAATATTTTAAACAAAAAACATGTCATGTGTGTAATTAAGTTAAAAAAAATATTGTACATTGTGTAGACAAATTCAAATGATATAAGAGTCAATGCATCTTCATTATTTGGAATTGTCTAATGCATCTTCAAATGATATAAGAGTCAATGCATCTTCATTTACAAAATAATATAAGAGCTATATAAACATCTCATTAGAATTATTAATATATTGTATAATAAAACAAAAATAATAAAAATACCATCAGTTTTGTACTATTTAGAATTGTCTACACAATATATAATATTTTGTTTAACTTAATTACATTCATCACACGTTTTTTGTTTAAAATAGTATAATTATATCTCATCATGGTGGTCAGTGTAATATATGTATAAAATCAGTGGTGGTTTGTGTAAGAGGGAGGGGTGGTTCGTGTAAGGACAAAAATGGAGTGGTGGTTTGTGTAATTTCACTAAAACTTAAGGGGTGTAAGTGTAATTAACTCTTATTATTATCATTTATTATTCATTTTCAATCTCCAATAATTATTCACTAAAAATAATAAAAATGAACGGTGGATGATACACTGAGTATAAATATTTATAATATTGTAAATGAATTTTA
The DNA here is from genome assembly GCA_009771035.1 of Lupinus albus. Lineage (NCBI taxonomy): Eukaryota > Viridiplantae > Streptophyta > Magnoliopsida > Fabales > Fabaceae > Lupinus > Lupinus albus. The sequence goes on from CM020014.1 coordinate 8,509, forward strand.
CCCAAAAGTCAAGTGATATTTTTTCTTTTAAATTATACAAAAATATTTGGCATGTAGTATTGAAAGTTTTTGAGCAAACTCTTCACTAACAATTTGATAAATATGAACTTTTACTATTTTTCTATCGTAGTTAACAATCACAATTTTTTATGTACGTAAAAAGTAATATTAAATTAAGGACTTTTTTAAGTACACATTTTATTAAACTAAAAAACGGTTTCACCAACAAAAAAACTTAAAAAAGGTAAGTTTGAATTGGCCAACAGCAGAGTGACCATACTGAACAGTCTCAAAATTTAACTCTTGAATTTGAAGTACTTAAATATCATACAATGAGGAACTGGAATAGCATACAATGTAATTCCTTTTAATCATATTCCAATATTACCGTTAATAAGGGTTAAAAGTTATAGTTTGAAATAGCCGTTGAAAAAGGCGAATAATAAAACTAAACCAACACTCTCAACTATTTCTACACTCTCTTCTCCTCCTCTTCCATTTCATGCATTGGTTTCAGAAAGCTCTCACCTTTCAATGTAATTCCTTTCTTTCCCTTTCTTTAATAATGCTTTCTCTATTTAATCATTTTCATTCCATTATCATACAATCATTTGCAAAATCAACTTTTTTATTCTCCTTCATTCCTCAATACCATTGAATATGTAACAGAGATGGATTCTCATTTTCTTTTCCGATGCAGTACGTGTTTACCATTGTTTTCTCTTACTTTTCAATATTGTTACTTCCTTTCATTATATAATTTCTGGTATTGATTTTGTTGGTTATCTCAATTATTAATGGTTTTCTAATTGAAGAAAATAATCTAATAGCAACTATGGTTCTTGTATATGAATCTTGATGCTTCCTATTAGAATTTGCAGATTTGGTTTATATTAATTTTCATTCTTCAAACCCATCACATTTGATTGTTCCATTATTTGGATCACATTTGAGACGGCTTAACATTCATGTTTCTCTCATTGACAGAGAAAACAATAAAGATTGAATTTTTGTATTATCTTTCTTCTTGGGTCATATGATCATGTCATTTTCATCATTCCAACCATTAAAGATTCAACTTTAACTTTTTTGCTTTTTATTAGTATTTTTAAATTCTCTCTATTCCTTTCTTGCAGAGAATTAAGAAGTAATAGTCACTCAAGTTTCCAACAATGTCCTAACCTTATGACTACTTTGGTTGTCAAAATAAACAAGATGTGATGTGAGACTCTCCGTATTACTGTAATCTTAAGTATATATAGTTTATAATGCCCTTCTTTGCTCACAATCATCAAAGATTGCATTTTCTGTTTGTGTTTGTTAACAGTTTCATTCTTTCCCTTTAATATGTAATTTAAGTTAGGTGATAAATTACTCTATACTTAACATAATAATTTTGCTATGTGATCATTGATAGGAATGTTATGTTCAATATGGTAATCACATTTGTTACATGAAATCTGGTGCAATAGTACAGTTTCATGGGACTCACAACAGGTATACTCTATTTGACAATGAATTATATAAAGGCAACCTAAATTATTTGAGCACCTTTTTCTTTTCATAATTGATCTCTTTTTTTTCTATATTAAGGTTCTATCTTATGTGCCTACTTGTCCAACATCTATTTTTTCATTATTTTGTGTTTCTAATATTCTAGGTTATATTTTTTATTTTTGTAAATCTGATTATTATATATTTCTTTTGAATTTTTCTACTGAATTGGGGTTATTCACTCTCTACAATATTAATTGTAGCTATCTTTACTCATTATTTGTATGTTTATATATGTTTTCAGATTGAAGGGTATTATGCTTGCTGGATCTATTGACTAAAATTATGTCTTCTTAGGTAAAGCTCACTCCCATAATGCATATCTCATTCATTTTTTCTTTCAATTTATCTTTTTGATTATTTGATCATGTCATTTTCATCATTCCAACCATTAAAGATTCAACTTTAACTTTTTTGCTTTTTATTAGTATTTTTAAATCCCTCTCTTTTCCCTTCTTGCGTAGAATTGTTAAGAAGTAATAGTCACTCAGTTTTCAAGAATGTCCTAACCTTATGACTTTGGTTGTCAAAATAAACATGATGTGATGTGAGGCTCTCCTTATTACTATAATCTTAAGTATATATAGTTTATAATGCCCTTCTTTGCTCACAATCATCAAAGATTGCATTTTTTTGTGTTTGTGAAAAGTTTCATTCTTTCCCTTTAAGGAATATATAATTTAAGTTAGGTGATAAATTACTCTTGAATATTATAGGGACTCACAAAAGGTATATTCTAGTTCATAGGATTATATTAAGGAAACCTAATTTTTTTTTAGCACGTTTTTCTTTTCACAACTAATCTCTCTTATTTTTTTCTATATTAAGGTTCTATGTCTATATATGTTTTCAGATTGAAGAGTATTATGCTTGCTGGATCTATTCTCTTGCTAAAATTGTGTCTTCCTAGGTATAGCTCACTCCCATAATCAATATCTCATTCATTTTTTCTTTTTGATTTTTTGATAGGATGATTGAGTATTTTGAAAGTTCAAATTTTATAATGTTAGAATAGAATATATTTTTATGGTTAAAGTATCACCTAACATGTTAGTGGACATTTATGTCATATCTCTCTTTCCTCATATTAAGTTTCCCCATTTTCCTTGTATACATTAGCTTTAATTGATATATCTTTAATGGACTCGGAATAAGGTTGGTTGAGTTTTTTACCTTGTAATTGAAGTAATAAAAATTACTATCTTATTCAAATCCCCCTAAGTATGAAACATCATCTAACATGACATAAGTTCTTAGTTCTAAGAACTAAGAGTATGTAATTGCCCCTCAATATGAAACATCATGTGACATGACATAAATTCTTAGTTCTAAAAACTAAGAGTATGTTATTGCACATTGTAATTAGAAGGTGGACATTTCTTATAAGTTCTTAGTTCTAAGAACTAAGAGTATGTAATTGCCCCTCAGTATGAAACATGATGTGACATGACATAAATTCTTAGTTCTAAGAACTAAGAGTATGTTATTGCACATTGAGTTAGCATGTGGACATTTTTTATGAGTTCTTAGTTCTTACTAAGAGTATGTAATTGCCCCTCAGTATGAAACATCATGTGACATGACATAAATTCTTAGTTCTAAGAACTAAGAGTATGTAATTGCACATTGCAATTAGCATGTGGACATTTCTTATAAGTTGCACACATCCATTCTCAATATCTTTTTCTCTTATCCTGCTCAAACAATCCTCGTCTTAGTTGGGTTGGATCTCTCGGTACTGACCAAAGACCGGAGATCTCATAGACCTTATGACGCGATTTGAGCAGTCAGACAATACAGAGATGTATGTCGTTGACCGAACAAAACCCTAAGGGCCAGTTCCGGGACCACACCTATGTCAACCACCTGTCACGCCGCTAATACAGGATTGTCACGCTGTCTGTAACGCAAACATCTATCACATGTCGCAAGCCACCTGCAATTCTCACCTAACATCATGTTATATGACAAGGACAAGCCTATAATACCGCAACTAGACCTATTATAGGCTATAAAATCAACTATTCACATAGTACGACCCTATCAAGTCCGCCTCACACAAGCAAAAACTACCCCTTCCTTGTCCAAGGCATGCTGACAAGCCCAAACGGTAGATCATACCAACATCTGTCAGGGAATATTCCATGCATCCTTCCACTATAATTAGGGGACTCACCCCATAAGGAAGTATCTTTATTCACTCTATGTGAATAGTACCTCCCCAAGTGGGTCCAAGCTCAACTTAGACGATTTCATGAAGACCTCTTGCTGGACCCATCCACCAACATCATACTAAAGAACATTTGCGTCATCTCTGGCTTACCTACCATGGTAACTACCATAAATCAAGCAAACCCTCTTAGCCAAGTAGAAGTCGCACTCATCGCCATGTCTCACAACCACAACACTCATTCTTACAATCCTCAATCTCACATACAACCCTCCAATAAAGCCATCAGAACCCATTATACCATCGCAAGGCCACCACATCCAATCAACCAACATCTCCTTCAGATAATAGAAAAAGGGAGAACTTAATCCAATAGCAAGCACAAAGGTCGGAGGAGCTCTGCCAGTCAAAAACGAAGTCGAGCTATAGACCACTACAACTAGCTATTGATGTACATAATGTCGAGCCCGCTAGAGAATCCCAACCCTCACACAAAGAGCCCACCCTCTAAACAAAAACCACAAACCTCACTCGCTCATTCGACTAAAACTTATGTGGAGCAAAACTTACCCAGTACCCAAATAGTTTGCCCACATAACAAACATTGACCAATACAATGGTACAACCGACCCTCGGGATCATCTTGATTCTTTTGAAGCATCCATGTTTTTCCACAGAGCCTCTTACCCCATCATGTGTCGAGCATTCTCACTTACCTTAAAACAAATTGCCCTATAGTGGTTCACTCGCTTGTCACCCAACATTACCGATCAATGGCCCACCCTCTGAACAAAAACTACAAACCTCACTCACCCATCCAACCAAAACTTTTGTGGAGCAAAACTTGCCCAGTACCCAAAAGTTTGCCCGCATAACAAACATTGACCAATACGATGGTACAACCGATCTTGAGGATCATCTTGATGCTTTTGAAGCATCCATGTTCTTCCACGGAGCCTCTGACCCCATCATATGTCGAGCATTCTCACTTACCTTAAAACACACTACCCTATAGTGGTTCACTCGCCTGTCACCCAACATTACCAATCAATGGTCCACTTTGGCGGACAAGTTCAATTATCCAATTTACAGCCAGCAAGGAACAATCCAGTCATCTTACACCTTGAACATTATTTGGCAAGGGCAACACAAATCCATCTGTGTGTAACTAGATTGATTCAATGACGAGGCCATGAGAATCCACTCCCTAAGTCCCGATGTGGCGATGCACCTACTAATTGGCATGCAGCTTGGTCTCTTCAAAATGGAATTGGATAAAGATATTGTTCACGACATAGAGGACCTTCGCTCCAAAGCTCAATAGTTCATCAATCTTGAAGAGACACCCAACGACCATCCCTCTGCCGACCACCACACACAAAATTATGCTTCATCGAACAACCTAGACATGATGACCTACACCCCCTCAATGTTAGTCGCTCCAAGACATTACAAGAGGTAATGGCATTTCATCTAGTCCAACTCCCAAAACCTAATCCAAACAAAAAGGTCGGGCCTCAAGACAGGTCTAAGTTTTGCGATTTCCACAACATTTTTGGCCACATGACCGATGACTACACCCAACTGCAGGACACCATTGAGGACCTCACTCAAGCTGGTCACCTTCAACACTTCATTGCAGGGCTAGCCAATCATAGACGGTCCCCTCCAACTCATCGACCATCTCCCCGAGGAGGCGTTCCACTCCAAGATTCCAACAGAGACCGGGCCGATAGGCAGAGGAGTCTGATTTATATCAATACTATTTTGGGGGGTTTTGCTTTAGGTGGCACTTCCATATCTTCCCAAAAGAGATATGTGTGGTAGGTCATGCAAGTGGTCACAAGAAGAGATACCCGCCAAAAGCCCAACAGTAGAGTATCCCCTACAATATCTTTTTACGACCGTGATTATTATGGTGTCATCCTAGGATATGATGACCCCCTGGTATTCAAAGTAAAGCTCAACAACAAAAAGGTTGGCAAACTATTTGGGGACCAGGCGAGTTCGGGAAATGTCATGTTCCAAGACCTCTTTGACAAAATGGAACTCCACGGCCGGGACCTAATGCCATGTTCCAAGACCTCAACATCACTCTGAGGGTCTACATCAAAGTATGGTTGACCGTCAGTGACCAACCACTATCCAATACAATCAAGGCCAGGTGTCTGGTCATTGATTACAAGATGACCTACAACACCATTCTATATCGTTGGACTCTCAACCGCCTTGAAGTTGTGGTTTCCACGCCACACTTGTGTAAGTTCCTCTCCTCTAACATCTGAGTCTGCAAAGTAAAAAGGGTGATCAATGCACGAAGTTACTATTAAATGAGCCTCCACACAAATCGTGCACTAGAGCGACAACCACCACCAAGAGGGATAGTGAGGGTGTTGGCAGGAGCGTTTATAGTCGGAGGAGGAGTTGACTAACTTACTTACTTACTGAATGACTGACTTACTAACTGAATGACTGACTTACTAACTGAATGACTGACTTACTTACTGAATGACTTACTGAATGACTTACTTACTGACTTACTTACTGATTGACTTACTGACTTACGTACTGAATGAATAACTAACTTACTGACTGAATGCCTTACTGACTTACTTAATGAATGACTGACTTACTTACTGAATGATTGAGTGACTTACTTACTGAATGACTGACGGACATACTTACTGAATGACTGACAGACTTACTGACTAACTTACTTACTTAATGACTGATTGACTTACTAACTGAATTACTGATTGACTTACTAACTGAATGACTGACTTACTTACTTACTAAATGATTAACTGACTTACCTGTTGGATGACTGGCTTACTTAATGAATGACTAACTGACTTACTTACTGAATGACTGAGTGACTGAGTGACTGACTGACTTACTGACTTACTTACTGAATGACTGACGGACTTACTTACTGAATGACTGACTAACTGACTTACTTACTGAATGACTGAGTGACTGAGTGACTTACTGACTTACTTACTGAATGACTGACGGACTTACTTACTGAATGACTGACGGACATACTTACTGAATGACTGACAGACTTACTGACTAACATACTTACTGGATGATTGACTGACTTACCTGCTGGATGACTGGCTTACTTAATGAATGACTAACTGACTTACTTACTGAATGACTGAGTGACTTACTTACTTACTGAATGACTGACGGACATACTTACTGAATGACTGACAGACTTACTGACTAACTTACTTACTTAATGGCTGATTGACTTACTAACTGACTTACTAACTGACTTATTACTAATTGAATTACTAATTGACTTACTTACTGAATGATTGACTGACTTACTTGTTGAATGAATGAATGACTGACTTACTTAATGACTTACTTACTTAATGAATGACTGACTGACTTACTGACTGACTTGCTAACTGAATGATTGACTGACTTACTAACTGACTTATTGAATGACTGCCTTACTTATTGAATGACTGACTTACTTACTTATTGAATGACTGACTCACTTACTGACTTACTTACTGATAGATTGACTTACTTACTGATAAATTGACTTACTTACGGAATGACTTACTGACTTACTTCATGAATGTCTGACTTACTTACTGAATGACTGACTCACTTACAGACTTACCTACTGAATGATCGACTAACTTACTGATTGACTTACTTACTGATTGACTTACTTACTGAATGACTAACTGAGTTACTGACTTAATTACTGAATGGCTGACTTACTTACTGAATGATTGACTTACTGACTGAATGATTGACTTACTTACTGATTGACTTACTTAATGAATGAATGACTTACTTACTGAATGACTGACTGACTGACTTACTAAGTTACTAACTGAATGACTGGCTGACTTAGTGAGTGAATGACTGACTGACTTACTTACTGAATGGCTTATTGACTTACTTACTGACTCACTCACTGATTTAGTGACTTACTCTCTTACTTATTAATTTACTGACTGACTTACTTACTTACGTATTGACTTTCTAACTAACTTACTGACTAACATACTCCTTGACTATCTAACTGATTTACTGACTTGTTGATTGACTCAGTGACATACTAATTGACTTATTGACATATTGACTGACTTACTGACATTTTGGCAAACATATTGACATGTTCACTGACTTACTTACTCACTTACTTATTGACTTACATACTAATTTTTTGACTCACTTAGACTTACTTATTGACTTATTGACTTATTGATTGACTAATTGACCGACTTACTGACTAACTTGTCGACTTACTAGATTATTGGATTACTAACTGACTTAGTTACAGAGTTACTAACTTACTAACTAGCGTACTGGTTGCCTAACTGTATGACTCACTATCTAACTAACTTACTGACTATCTAATTGATTTAGTGACTTACTAACTTACTTACAGACATACTTATTGACTTATTGACTGATATACTTACTTACTGACTCACTTACTAACTTATTGAGTGACTTATTGACTTACTTACTAACATATTGACTTACTGACAGACTTATTGACTTGTGGACTGAATTAGTGACTTATGGACTCACTTACTAACTTATTTAGTGACAGACTTACTTATTAACTTACTAATTGAGTTACTAACTGACTTACACAATGACTTAGTGACTGACTGCTCGACTTAATGACTGACTTACTGACATACTTACTGACTAATTTAGGTGCTTACTGACTTTTTGACTTACTGAATGATTTACTTAATGACATGTCGACTAACTTAGTGACGGACTTACTTACTGTCTTAGTGTCTTACAGAGTGACTTATTGACTTACTAACTAACTTAGTGACCACATGACTGACTTATGACTTACTTATATATTGACTTACTTACTGACTAACTTACAACTGACTTAGTGACTGACTTACTTATTAACTGACTTACTTAGTGATTGACTTACTAACTTACTAAGTTAGTGATAGACTTAATTAGTGATTGACTTAGTGACTGACTTACTAACTTACTTACTGAATAAGTGATTGACTTACTAACGGGCTAACTTACTGATTTACTGACCCTAAAAACTACACCTGAAACCCCTAAACCCAAAACCCATATACAAAAACCCCTAAACCAACAACCCTAAACCCTAATGACAGACATACTCACTAACTTATTTACATATTATAATGTCTGACTTACTGAATTATTTACTTACTGACCCACTTAGTAACTTACTAACATACTTATTGACTGACTTGTTGATTTACTTACTTACTGATTGATTTAGTGACTTACTAACTCACTTACTATCTTATTGACTGACTCACTGACTTACATACTAACTTACTGACTTATGGACTGACTTACAAACTTGTGGACAGAGTTATTGACTGACTTACTATCTGAATTACATACTTACTTATTGAATAACTTTCTCATTGACTTACTGACTTACTGATTGACTTGCTGACTTACTGATTGACTTACTGACTGATTTACTGACTAATTTATTGACTTACTTATTGTCTGACTCACTAACTTACTTATTGTTAGCAAGTTAGTTCGTAAGTCAGTCAGTTAGTCAGTAAGTCATTCACTAAGTCAATTAGTAAGTCAGTAGGTCAGTTAGTCATTAAGCCATTCAGTAAGACAACCATTAAGTCAATCAATCAGTTAGTAAGTCGACCAATAAGTTTGTGAGTAAGTCAGTCAATAAGTGAGTAAGTTAGTCAGTAAGACAGTAAATCAGCTAGTAAGTTAGTAATTAAGTAAGTCAGTAAGTCAGTCATTAAGTCAGACAATAAGTTTGTAAGTCAATCAATAAGTTAGTCAGTTAGTTAGTTAGTAAGTAACTAAGTCTGTTAATAAGTTAGTCAGACAGTGAGTCAGTCAGTTAGTAAGTTAGTAAGTCAGTCACTAAGTCTGTTATTAGGTCAGTGAGTCAGTTAGTAAAGCAGTCGGTCGGTCAGTAAGTCATTCAGTAAGTAAGTCAGACATTCAGTGAGTCAGTATGTGAGTGAGTCATTAGGTTAGTAAGTTGGGCAATAAGTCATCCACTAAGTAAGTCACTCACTAAGTCAGTAACTCAATCAATAAGCCAGTCAGTAAGGCACTAAGTATGTCAATAAGTTAGTTAGTAAGTCAGTGAGTAAGTCACTAAGTGAGTAAGTCAGTAAGTAAGTCAGACAATAAGTCAGTAAATCTAAGTTAGTCACTAAGTCAATCAATAAGTTAGTTACTAAGTCAATTAGTAAGTCAGTTAGTTAGTCATCAAATCAGTAAGTCATTTAGTTAGTCAGTAAGTCATTCGATAAGTCAATTAGTAAGTCAGTCAGAAAATTATTAAGTCGGACATTGAGTAAGTCAGTAAGTCAGACACTATGTGAGTCAGTAAGTCAGACATTATGTCAGTCAGTAAGTTAGTGAATCAGTAAGTTAGTCAATAAATGAGTTAGTAAGTCAATCAGTAAGTCAGTCAGTAAGTAAGTCACTAAGTCTGCCAATAAGTCAGTCACTAAGGTAGTCAGTAAATCAGTAAATTTGTAAGTCATTAAGTTTGTCAGTAAGTTAGTCATTGAGTAAGGCAGTGAGTAAGTTAGTAGGTCAGTATATAAGTCACTCACTAAGTTAGTCAATAAGTTATTAAGTCAGTCAGTGAGTACGTCACTAAGTTAGTAAGTAAATCAGTAGGTTAGTTAGTACCTTAGTTAGTATGTGAGTAAGTCAACATGTTAGTCAATAAGTCAGTCATTAAGTCACTTAGTAATTCAGTTAGTAAGTCACTAAGTCAGACATTAAGTCAATCACTAAGTCAGACAATAAGTCAATCAGTATGTCAATTAGTAAGTCAATGGATAAGTCAGTAAGTCAGTAATATAGTAAGTCAATAAGTAAGTATGTCTTTAAGTCAGCCAGAAGTCGGTAAGTCACTAAATCAGTAAGTTAGTTAGTCATTAAATCTGTTAGTCAGCTAGTCAGTCAGTAAGTAAGTCAATAAATCAATCAGTCAGTAAGTCAGTAAGTTAATAAACGAGTCAGACACTTAGTTAGTAAGTCAGTTAGAAAGTAAGTCAATAAGTTAATCAATAAGTCAGTCAATGAGTAAATCAGTAAGTGAGTCACTAAGTCAATAAGTCAGTAATTCAGTCAGTAAGTAAATCAGTTGATATGTCAGTATGTAAATGATTAAGTCAATAGCTCACTAATAAGCTAGGACTTTCACCGCTAAACTTGAGTCCTAATCATTATAATATAAAACATAATGATATTCTAATAATATTTGAAAACCCAATTGAGATTTTTTTTAAATGGCCATTTTTTTTATAGAGAAAGATTGTATAAAAAGGAGCGCAAAGGGTGTTCACCCAATACAAAAGAAACAAAGTAATCTACTTTGTATAGCATAGAGTTATACAAATTTTTGGGTTCAAACACCAATTAGCAAAAGAAATAAACCTATGAGACACAAAGGAACTTAACCAAATCCAAGATCTAGTTTGGATAATGTCAATAAGGTTAACATAGTTCGACTTTTTCTCCATAAAAATAACTATTTCTCATAATCCGTACCAACCAAACCACCATGAACCAAAGCACTCTCCATAAAAAATGGCCATATTATTTATTCATTCTTGAACTAATTTTGGAATTTAAAATAAATTTTAATCGATTGAAGTTTAAGATTATCAAACTCGACAAAATAAACTAGGTATTAATGGTATGGTCGGTTTTGGTTGTTAGTATATATGTTTCTTGCGAAATAATTTTCCAACTGAAAATGGTACAACTTAAGTCATATGCACTTCAATAACATTTTTATGTCTCATGTTGTTATGCCTTCCGTGCAGGTCGGAATTTACCCACCAAGGAATTTCGCTACCTTAAGAACATTATAGAACGTACAACTTTTGACACACATGAAATGTAACACTCTATAACAACACTCTGACATAGCATAGATATTACACTCATAGCCACACCCTAAATCCTAAACCAATAAGTTATTATAGAGTTATGTAGACATTCCACTAGCTTAGAAAGAGAAAAGGAAAAAGGAAGCATAAGTGCAAACACCCCATAGAATACATAATTCGAATTAAATGGCAGCCAATCACAATTATACATAATAGAATTACTAGACATGCATAAATCACAGTGCACAAAGATGTGCTCTCAACGATACAATCTATTTGTAAAGGTATCTCCCAAAAGATACCATACCATACCATACAATAGGTGCTGTCAACGACACAATCTATTTGTACAGGTATCTCCCACAAGATATCAAACCATACATACAATAGGTGGTATACCTAAAAAGAGACAATCAGCATCATCCACTATCAATCAATCAATCCTTGCTGGTTGGAGGTCTCTGGGCACCTGGGGGCGCAGTTGGCCTGGGGAAGTTATAGTCAAATTGCATGCCTGCAAAGTGTGGGGCCTCCACGTAGGGACTCTACATCCATTTGTGTCAAACTAAACGTAAGTTATCATTATAAAAATTTCTTACGTGAATGTCATTCAAATAGCAACAAATGATTTGCATAAATCGTATGAAAATGAAAACTAATTAAAAGATGTGTGAGAAAATTTGCACCTGAGAAAAATCAGGACTTGAAGATTTAGGTGATGTACTAGCAGTACAAGTATCATTGCTAGTTTCACTTCCGTTCAACTTATGTACCGTTTTGTTTGATACATTTCCATTCTCATTCTCATTGACTGACTTAACCCTCTAAATTAAAATCACAATTTCAAAATCATTTCAGTCTCAGTATTGCCAACAATTCCATAAAGAGTGAGGAGACAAATATTACCTGGAAGATTTTACCTAGACTTTTCAACCCCTTTGCCCGTGCGCGAAGTTCTTCTTTCTTGGCACTGTTGTCTTGAAGAACCTAAAGTGAAGCATACATGATTTAAATTAAAGCACATCTAACCTTCAAATTTATTTCATGTTATTTAAAGAAGTGAGAGTGGAGTAGCAAAAGCAACCATTTGACAAACACGGGAGAGAGTGGACTCAATGTCGGCCACATTAAGCTTCCACAAAGAGTCAATCATTAATTTCTTGTGAGATTGCATGTATTCTTCAAGCTCTTCTTCAGTATAGTTCCCTTCCTTACTGAGTTGCTTCTTCACATCCTCCTGCAGTTGGAACAGAGCTATTACCCCTAGAACCACCACAGAGAAAAACAATTTATCAGCCTCCTGTTCAAACGTTTCATACATTAGCAATTCAATTTTCTTGAATAGAAGCCGCCCACAAGCCAGACAACCAAAACTAAGGCCTTAGAAGCTAAGCACCTGTAATAGATAAATAGAATCAACCTTTACGGTGTTACGGTCTAAATAAAAGCATTGAGCTAGGTGCAGCATACATGATTTAAATTAAAGCACATCTAACCATCAAATCAGTTACCATTTAGCTACTAAAAGGGTGAAACAACAACCAAGTCTATATCTTACTAGGCGGGGTCAACTACATGGATCCGACGACGTCGTAATGTTCTAACATAAATCATGTTCATTGACAGCAAGGGTCTCTAAGTATTTCTTAATCATTTCGCCTATAGTTTTTCTTGGTCTCTCTCTTCTGTAGGAATTGGACTAACTTCCAAATACTATTACTAATCTCTCGTTAAATTATTATAATTAACAAAATACCCAAAGCCACCTCATCCATCTCCACTCTTTATCAAACTCCATCACCACCGCTTCTGTCAGGGCCGCCCACACCCGCCTTCCATCATCGTCCACTAAAATCCCAAACAACCTAAGTCTTCCAACACAGCCATCACTTCTCAATCAAAGCTAAATAACAAAAAATCCATAACCATAACCCATAACTTTATATTTCACTATTACCAAAATCCCAATCCACCAAATATTAGAGAACAAGCCAAGCATTAAAAAATAGATCTTTCCAAAAAACAGTCACCATTGTCCATCGCTCCAGTCGTGAACCAACCATCCATTGCCGCTCCAGTCAAACACCCAACCATCAACTGCCGCTCCAATTGTGAATTGAGTCATCCGCCTCGCAGTACTGTGCCATTCAACTATCACCCCAAATCTTGAACAAGTAGACTGCAGATAGCAACATTTAAGGTGCATGATGAATCTTTAATCAATAGTCATCTGCTTGTGCACATTTATTCAAAACTACCATGCCAAAACGAACAGAAACCCACCACCGTGGCTGCAGCAGCAGGAGTTCCACCTCGAACATGTACAGCACCCAGTGGCCACCCCTCATGAGAATGTAGTCATGGCTGATGGCAAGCATGAATCCAACGGCAATGGCGGGCATGGGTGTCTCAATAATAGGACTCAAGGATTCTAACATGAAGCAGAGCCAATGCATGCCTTCGGAGGGGGGAAATGCTCATTGTTCTCATGGTTGACAGTGGGGCTGTAGGGGGTTTGATTTTTAGGTTTCAATTGGGGTGAGAAGGGCATAGATTTTTAGGTATTTGAGATAATTGTAGAGGGCATGATTAAGATGGTTCTGGGCTTGGTGAATAGGGGTGTACAAGATGGTTCAGCTGGGACAGATCTAGAGGAAAAAGGTATTTCGGGGTGAAAGAATATACTCTTTTTGGTTGCTGGTAGTGGGGTTGGAGTAGATGAGATGGTGATGAAAAGATGGAGGTGGAGGGGCTATATCGCAAATTATCTTAATTTAGAGGCATGTTTTTAAATAATAAATGACTGTTCAATTTTCCACAGTAGTTTTAAAGTTCTGTTATAAGTGAAGCCAAGTGTGCATCATGCACCATAACATAACAAGAAGCATGGAGTAATTGATCAAAAAGGTAGTATCATCATACCTAAGATGATTTGGACACATGAGAATAAATAATTAGGAGCTCTATTTAGAAAAGTTTAACCCGGAGAAGGAAAATTAGAGAAAGAAGGAAAGGAAAAACTCTACACATAACCATTAGAATGAATTAGACCAATATGTCATTTAGCAGCATTTCATTTTTCATAGAGCACAATGATGTGCCAAATGGAAAAGGCTTTGATTGTTGTATAAAAAATAAAAATTGGAAAATGAATTTATAAGTAAAAGAATAAAAGAAGATAGACAACCCGTTCAAGGATTCAAAAATTGAAGATAGAGTCAAGCTTGATAAATCAGACATGAATGAGGCAATTTGCTTAAGGAAAATAAAAAATTAAGAGAAAGAATATCAACAGAGGGCCGAGTCAATACTTATTACATCAAAAGAAATTGTATTAAGGAAAACAAAGAAATTGTATTAAGTTAGCTGAAGACCACACCACAGAGAACTGCCCAAAAGTGAATTTTGCCCCAATCAAATACTCTACGGGACAAAATAAACAGCACATTGCCACAAAAGTTTAGAAATATGGGCCAAGGTTAATTTGATCCACTGCAGCTTCGAGAGAAATATGTAATGTTGAAAAAATAGGAGAGCAGAATTGCATAATAATAACATGATTAGGTTAATCAGTATGAAGTTTGTGCACCTGTTGCCGCTGTTACATTGGATTTGATAGTGTGCCCTTTGTTTCTAAACCACTCAGCAATAAAAGGCACACCCAGATAGATCGCTTTCTTCCCTAGCTCTTTTGCAGCCTGCCTTGCATATATGTAGCCAATGGTATTCAACATGTCAACACCATAAGCTGTTGGATGCAAATAAAAAATTTCAGCAAAAGTTCAGTCACTTTCCTTCTAAGGAAGAGTAAGGTTGATCTCTTCAATACAGCTATTCAAATACTTGAGATCAACAAGAGGTGAGGGTTTTTCCATGTCATGTAAAGTCAATCTTTTAAACATAACATGATTATGTGAAGAAAAAATACTATTAACTTCAATGACATTTTACAAGCATAGGTTGATATTTCTGATGAAAAAAACATCTAAATGAGGTATAAACATGTATTCTGGTCATGTAATTTAGAAGGAACACTATTTTTTCAGCATTCTTCTTCTCTAAATGCCTCGAATTATTCTTAGGCCATGCCCATCATACCTGCATTAGATAGCCGGGCTACTTCAGCTTCTGCTTGATTAATAAAATCCTCTTTGTTTCCTTGAACATATTGGTTGAGTCTACTTTTTAGTATCTCTGCAAGCTTTTCTTCTCTCTCCTTCTGAACAACCTGAAGCAAAAATAATTTGTTCAAAACAACAAATCAAAATAAAAAACTGCACCTAAGACAGGATAAATATAAAATAATCGATACTAGGAAATGACAACGCCAAACTTTTGGAAACAAATGACAGACTAGCTACTGTATACATAAAGCTGATGCTCCAATATGATAACAGTCCATACATAATAAAAAATTGCTGCTAATTCTCATCAAATACAGTCACCAAAATTTCAAGCATTTAGCTCTTCCTATGAAATCCTTGGGACACAAATGTTATGTATCCATATAACTTTTAAAAAACCTGATATGAAATAAAGTCTTAAGTTCACCCCTTCAGCAATCAATCTCCTACCACTGGGTGTCATAATTACTCCAGCCAGTCCCTTCAGAGCAAAACTTGACAACACAATGCTTTCCAGAGAGTCCAAGTTTCTTCTATTTATTCTCACTATCTCTCTCTCTCAATGTTCTCCAGAGACTACAGTTTTCTTCTATTTGTTCTCAACCTCTCTCACTCTCTCCCAATCTGTCTCTTACTCAATGATGATTTTCAGTATTTTGAAAATTTGGCAAACTCAGATCTCCCTAGAGCAGCAGAAAAAACAAATAAGGAAATTACAACAGAACAAAAGAGCAAACCAGCCTATTTTCAAATCTTAATAAGGAAATCAAAAGAAATAGAGGCAAAGAGTCTCAAAGTACAGCAAAATGTTCACTATGTCTGGCTCAATGGATCCCATAATCCAAGAAATAATCTAAGCATCTTGAGTTTCACATTTATGAAGCTCATTCTTCCCACTAGGTTCCATAGATGAACCAGAGAGATGATCGTACAATCATTTGCCTTTGACGTGCATTTTGAATTGAAACTCCAGGTACCACTAAAGCTAACACAAAATATCTGCTGCCATTGAGAACCAGGAAACCCCAAAAAACTGCAATAATCGGAAAGGCATAGGCCGAAACCTGGAGAGACAAAATCCAGAGCTGGATGCCAAAAACATTAAAGATAACCCCGAACCCATACAGATGGTGGTGATGGCATGTAAAATTAGTCTATTTGCTTCAGCAAATTGCACTCAGCACTCTTGGACTTGTATACAACAAACAACTAAACACAATGTCATATTTACAAGACTAAATAGAAGAAAGGCATTCCACGGAATATTAACATTCCAATACTTCTCTAGACTAAAGGAGGAATTCTCCATAACACACAAAGCATGCAGTACAACAAGAGAGAGAATAAAAAAACTTCAGTTTAGAAGAGCGCCACAATCCCTTTGCAAATCTACCCTAGGGACACCTTTGAAAACTCAAGAAACCGATAAGGATGCTAACAAAAAAAGTCTTTCACATAAAATATGCCGAACACATAGTTATTACTGCTGTTGTTTTAGATATATCTTTTTAAGTTTAATTTTTTCATGGATTTTCTATTTTTTTGATGTTTTAGAAATCCAACAGACATTTATACTTTATTTTCCAACTATATTGTTATTTATCACTTCTCTTTTCACCTCTTATTTATTCACTTTTATTTAATGTAGTTTCCAATGCAGAACTAGATAGGGTTATTAAACTAAGTGCATAACATTAAATATCAAAAGACATGGAATGCAATAAGTATTCAAAAATCTGGAACAGCATTCCAAAATTTTGGACTTATCACCTAAGCATTTTTCGTATCCAATTCTACATCAGTAACAATTTTCATGAGTAAAAGCATTCCAGATTACACAGATGTGTTCAGCACTCTAAAAAGAGCCCACACAAAAAGAGAGGCGAATATCAGTTTCAGAGCTTATGAAGCACATTAGTCATTTTGGAGTAACTGCACTGATCTCCCTAAACATTCCAAAATACTGGAGTAATCACCAAAGCAATTTTTTAAAACCATTTAACCTAAAAAACCTTTTTAATAGGTAAAGACTTTCAAATTTGACAGGCATTTCCACAAGTCTCTGAAGAACACAAACAACTTCAGCCGAACTAGCGAGCTACCTACCCATGCAAACTAAGGAGGCTATTTGTTTCATATTTTTTGAATCATGCGATATATTAGCAGATATCGCATAACGAGATCAGTGTATCATAACAACTCGTTGGTGTTAATCCTACCAAACACTGTTGCCCAAACAATAGGCTTAACCTTAGACACATTGGGAGAAATCACATTATGAGGTCTGTGTATCTGTCATGAGACTCACAAGTGATTAATAGTATTAATCCTCTTAAGAAATGCTAACCAAACAAAGGCCTCAATTATTGTTTATTTGGATGAGGCTTATTAGGCAATGGTGTGCTTTAGTGGGTGTGATGACTTTTTTTAAGACAGGATATTAGTTACACCATGTATAGTCGCAGCAGGGTATCCCCAGTGTATAATTAGTGACCCGGGTAGTCACAAAGAAGTAGTCGGTCATAAGAGAATGCAGTTGCTGAAAAGTATAATGTGAAGTTATACCCTCATTTTGTCTTGCAACTTTTTTGCATCAAATTGTTCCCCTTCAGTAAAAATGTCCATTGATGCCATTGAAGCCATGGCTAACTGGCCTATATATTCCTCAAAAAGCTCACTACCAAAGAGCATGGCAAAGATTGCTGCAGGATCAATAATTGCTTCGCTGAAAAGAGCAGAAGAATTATATTAAAAATCAGCACAAGAGAAAAGCTTCAAACTATAATACTATGAGGCTTAATGTGGGTGGAAATAAAACAGACGTTGAGATTCCTGATTTGCCATGAGCATCATAAGCTTGCCTTTGAGCTGGGTCGCTCAGAACTTGGTAAGCCTCACCCAACACCTGAAACCAGAGTGTAAAATGCCATGGGAGATCACTAGTGGCAACAAAGAATGATTAAAAATGGTTCAATTGAAGATAGACGTGATAAAGAATGAAGGCAATGCCTCGAAGGCATAAAAGCTAAATATTTAAAATGATAGACAAGTTGTCTTTAAATGATAGACAAGATGTAAATGGCAATGGGTAAATTCCATGAGTGTTCAACTTATTGGTTGACTTACTCATGAATGCAAGTGATGCAACTTTAACATATGCATGTTATGAAGAATATGGTCATCGATGTTATTTTGTTAGGTGGGTATAATGAATGACAAGTAATTGGGAATCACGATATAAAATTTCATCAAATCATGAAAGGCCTTGAGAATGGAAGGTCTAAACAAAAATGTAAGATTCTTGCCTGAAAATTTTGGGCAGCAAGAGGGTCATTTGGGTTTTTATCAGGATGCACCTGGCGTGCCTGCAAGCATAAGACAAAAGAAGAGGAATGAGAAGAATTAAGAATAAAGTACGAAAGTAAGCAGTGGGAAGGTATATTCGCATTGGTAATAGAAGCATTTAAACATCATTGTTGAATTGTATTACAGATCGAGGCATACATGTGTGTGTAATTTTACAAAGGAATAATGAAGAAATGATAAATGAGAGAGGGACCTTGATATAATAAGCTTTCTTAATCTCGGCTTCGGATGCGGTGGGGCTGACACCCAGCACGTCATAGTATTCGGTTTCCTTCACCATTGATTGATTGATTGATATCTCTCAAACCACACCACAGCACGCCACACTTAACAATCTAATCTGCCAGACGAACCGAGCCGAGCCGGGCCAATCACGTATCACAATCCTTCCTTCTTGATCTGTTTGGTTTGCTTTGGAATACGGAATCCCAACCTTTGTTGACCGCTGCAACCACACGTATCTATATATATATTTATATATATTTCCTCCCTTTTGCCTTTACCTTTCCTTTAAATAATTCAATAGAAAACACTCTTAGGTAAAATCTAAATTATTCAAGAGTAGATTTCTCTACAAAAACAATTCTTGCCTTGTTAAAGGACTGATTGGCAAATTTTATAATTATTTCTATAGTTTTCCTTCATCTTCTTTTATTGGAATGGATATATAATTTACTTATTAATGTTTGCCTTCAAAATATCTTTTTTAATTTTTTTTTTTTGCTATTGAATCTATCCTCTACCCTATGACTAATGAACTAATTCATTTCGAATTGTGTGATACTCCTAACAAGTGTCGTTCACAAAAATCGAATCATTCACTTTTTGGTCATTGTGGTATCTAATGGGATCTTACACTATTAGATCAACTCCTTATTGATAATATATATTTTTTAATTGTATAAAATAAAATATATACAAATTAAATACTTAATACAATAAAATATGAATGCTGGTCGGCAGACACGAAGTGTCTGTCGACACGCTAGTACTATATAAAGCCAAAACATGAAATAATTATCACCATTGTATAAATTCTATTTTCCTATTTTGCCCTTACATTTTTTAATTTCTACAAAAAAAAACCATATAATCCTAAGTAACTACCATTAGCACATTAACCACTTATCTCACATTAAATACATTTTTAACATAAAGTACTCTTAATACAAAAACATTCTAAAACATTCTAATTGTATAAAATAAAATATATAAAATTTGAATACTTAATATAATAAAATAAGAATGCGGGTCTTAAAATAAAATATAACCACCATCAATTATTCAACAATACATTAAATGAATAAGATTTTATTATGCTTAGAGTTTTAAAGAAGAGTCTTAAAATTAAACGACCACACGTAATACTTCAAATTTAAGATAGATTCTACTTTAAGATAAATCATGGAAACTACTATTTTTAAATGTTGTATGAAGATTTTATAAGGGACAACTCTACTTACCCTTATAAAATGTCTATCCACACCCATATTTTAATGACTGATATAATTAACAAGAATATTCCTCTTACCTTAGTCACACACCCCAATATTCATCTTACCTTAGTCACACACCCCACCCCAATATTCATCTTACCTTAGTCACACACCCCTTTACTTCCACCTTTTAACTTTAGTCATCCTTACCAAGTAATCACCCTCCTCCCTCATGCTTACTATCTTTCTTCACTCTCACAAAACCCACTCTATTATACAGAAATTTAACAATATGAGTAATACTTAGAATAATTGAACTAAGAATCTCGGGAAGAAATATGGATGAAATGCAAAATACTTATACATAAAATTCTCAAAGAAAATTAAGCACATCAAACAAACAAATTTTGTAGACATCTGAGGTTTAATTCACATGAGTAAATCGAATGATGATTGTATCGAGAATGTTGAGCAATAATTCAACAAACACTAGAAAACTTTAAGAAAATTAAAGTATTATGAACTAGGTATTAATGGTATGATCGGTTTTGGTTGTTAGTATATATATGTTTCTTGCAAAATAATTTTCCAATGAAAATGGTACAATTTAAATCATAAAATGCACTTCAATAACATTTTTATGTCACATGTTATGCCTTTCGTGCGGGTCAGAATTTACCCGCCAAGGAATTTCGCTACATTAAGAACATTATATAACATACAACTTTTGTCACACATGAAATGTAACACTTTGTAACAACATTTTGACAGAGCATAGATATTATACACCTTAAATCCTAAACCAGTAAGTTATTATAGAAGAATGTAGACATTCCACTAGCTTAGAAAGAGAAAAGGAAAAAGGAAGCATAAATGC
The DNA here is from genome assembly GCA_009771035.1 of Lupinus albus. NCBI lineage: Eukaryota > Viridiplantae > Streptophyta > Magnoliopsida > Fabales > Fabaceae > Lupinus > Lupinus albus. Next base: position 29,928 of record CM020014.1, read on the forward strand.
AAACACCCCATAGAATACATAATTCGAATTAAATGGCAGCCAATCACAATTATGCATAAATCACAGTGCACAAAGATGTGCTCTCAACGACACAATCTATTTGTAAAGGCATCTCCCAAAAGATACCATACCATACAATAGGTGCTGTCAACAACACAATCTATTTGTACAGGTATCTCCCACAAGATATCAAACCATACATACAATAGGTGGTATACCTAAAAAGAGACAATCAGCATCATCCACTATCAATCAATCAATCCTTGCTGGTTGGAGGTCTCTGGGCACCTGGGGGCGCAGTTGGCCTAGGGAAGTTATAGTCGAATTGCATGCCTGCAAAGTGTGGAGCCTCCACGTAGGGACTCTACATCCATTTGTGTCAAACTAAATGTAAGTTATCATTATAAAAATTTATTACGTGAATGTCATTCAAATAGCAACAAATAACTTGCATAAATTGTATGAAAATGAAAAACTAATTGAAAGATGTGTGAGAAAATTTGCACCTGAGAAAAATCAGGACTTGAAGATTTAGGTGATGTACTAGCAGTACAAGTATCATTGCTAGTTTCACTTCCGTTCAACTTATGTACCATTTTGTTTGATACACTTCCATTCTCATTCCCATTGACTGACTTAACCCTCTAAATTAAAATCACAATTTCAAAATCATTTCAGTCTCAGTATTGCCAACAATTCCATAAAGAGTGAGGAGACAAATATTACCTGGAAGATTTTACCCAGACTTTTCAACCCCTTTGCCCGTGCGCGAAGTTCTTCTTTCTTGGCACTGTTGTCTTGAAGAACCTAAAGTGAAGCATACATGATTTAAATTAAAGCACATCTAACCTTCAAATCTATTTTATGTTATTTAAAGAAGTGACAGTGGAGTAGCAAAAGCAACCATTTGACAAACACGGGAGAGAGTGGCCTCAATGTCGGCCACATTAAGCTTCCACAAAGAGTCAATCATTAATTTCTTGTGAGATTGCATGTATTCTTCAAGCTCTTCTTCAGTATAGTCCCCTTCCATACTCAGTTGCTTCTTCACATCCTCCTGTAATTGGATCAAAGCAATTGCCCCTAGAACCAGCACAAAGAAAAACAATTTATCAGCCTCCTGTTCAAACGTTTTGTACATTAGCAATTCAAGTTTCTTGAAGAGAAGCCGCCCACAAGCCAGACAGCCAAAATGTCCCAAAGAAATGTCCCAAAGCCAGAAACAGTGATTTTCTTGGCTGGGCTCTATGAATGTGCAGTATTATTGATAGAAATAGAAAGAATTACAAGAAGAGTGATTACAAGAGGATCCCACGACCCTTTCTCCTTCTGATTCCACAATCAGAATAGTTTTTCCTTCTCAATGCCTACTTCTAACCTTCCAGTTACTATTTAAAGACAAAAGTAACTGCCTAACTAACTTTCCAACAACCCTAGGACAAGAGAAGAATCTGTTAAAGCTGTTAATCAACTAACCAGACTTTCCTTTTCCCTCTTTTATACACGTGCTTAATTTCTGGCTTAGACTTAGCCTTATCAGGGAAACTAGGAGGGCCACCTATTGAATGATAAAGAATATCAAGAAAATATAATATAAAGAATGCATGTTTAAGAGGGAAACTAGGAGTGGCCCCATTTGAAGAAAAGATAGGGCCACCGACTCCATGCCACCTTGTTATTTAAGGTGCAAGGTGAATCTTGAATAAAAGTCAGATTTATTATTAAATATATGCAATGGTTGTAATCAGTTACCATTTACCTACTAAAAAGGTGAAACAACAGCCAAACTTTTATCCCACTAGGTGGGTTCGGCTACATGGATCAAATGATGTCATAATGTTCTATCATAAATCATGTTCATTGACAAAGCATGGATCTCCAAGTATTTCTTAATCACTTCGCCTATGACTTTTCTAGGTCTCCTTCTTCCTTTACGAATTGAATTAACCTCTAAATATTATTATTAATCTCTCATTAAATAATTATAATTAATAAAAGACCAAAGCCACCTCATCCATCTCCACTCTATATCAGTATCCATCACCACCAACCAATCACCAATGCCACTGTCAGGGCCACCCACACCCGCCTTCCATCACCCTCCACTAAAATCCCAAAAAACCTAAGTCTTCCAACACAGCCACCACTTCTCAATCAAAGCCAAATATCAATAATCCATAACCATAACCCATAACTTTCTATTTCACCATTACCAAAATCCCAATCTACACCAAATATCAGAGAACAAGCCAAGCATTGAAAACAACAGATTGATCCAGAAAACAGCCACCACTGTCCATAGCTCCAGCCACAAACCCAGCCATCCACTGCCACTCCAATCGTGAATTGAGTCATCTGCCTCGCAGCACTGTGCCATTCAGCTTCCACCCAAATCTTCAACCAGTAGACTGCAAACAGCAACATTTAAGGTGCACGATGAATCTTGAATTAATAGTCATCTGCCTTGTGCCACATACCACCGCGGTGGCAGCGGCAGGAGGTCCACCTCCTCATGTACAGCACCCAGTGGTCACCCCTCATGAGAATGTAGTCATGGCTGATAAACGACAACGGTGGGCATGTGCATCTCAATAACAGGACTCAAGGATTCAAACATGAAGCAGAGCCAATGCATGCCTTTGGAAGGGGGCAATGGTCATCGTTGCTCATGGTTAACAGTGGGGCTGTACAGGGGTTGATTTGTAGGTTTCAATTGGGGTTAGAAGCAAGGTTGTTACGACTGGACCGAACAGTCCGGTCGTCACCCAGAAGTAGGGGCGGTCCCATACCATCTCATAATACGGGAGCTCTTCTAGGCCATGTTAAATCCGGTCTAACCGAGTTAGACTAGGAGAACCTGGTTGGTTAAACCGGCCGATCTAACTCAATATAGAATCCTAAATTAGTAAACAGGGTCATGGCCCCCCACTCACACATAACTTGCAGAAAACCTAGCCGTCAAGAGAAGCACCCTCTCGCTTGTAGTCGCTCTTGCTTGCCTTCGCCCTCGCTTGCTATTGCTCTCACCGTCGTTCGTCGTCATCTGTTGTCTCGTGGGTAAGTCTCTCTGCACTGTGGGTTTGAAACGGTCAAAGAAGGAAATAGTATGTTGTGTTAAGTGTTAACAATGTGTCATAGAAGGAAATAGAACAAGAATGGAGGAAATACTGAAATAGAGAGTGAAACAGAGATGGGGGAGAATCCCACACCTGTGTCTCCCCACTGTAAACTACACACCTCTCTCTCTCACCAACTCCCCTCACACTTTATATGCATATCTACTAGTATTATTATATTTCTTCCAAATCCTTTTCACAGTTTTCCACCTTTTATTATATTATTGTACTATATATTCTATATAAGTAAGTGAGTATCCTCTAGGCTGTAGCAGCGTCATCATATAAACAAAGGAAAAATAGTGGGTTAATCTGTTACTGTATGTCTGCATCAGTGGCCTTTTTTGCTCACCTAAAAAAAGAGTTTAATTGTTAATGCTTCGTGTTGGTATGCTGTTTGTGTTAATGTTGGTAACTTGTTATAATTTCAAATATGGCATCATTCACAAGTTCTCCAAATAAAACTCAAGCAGTAACTCCTACTACTCAATCTTTTAGAGTAAAGTCTGACCCAACATGGGATCATTACAAATTACTGCAAGATGTTGATGGAGAGAGAATTATAAAATGTTTGTATGGTATCCCAATTAACTATTAAAATTTTGAGCCAAACAACATATTCTTCTGGTTGTGAAAGAACTTAGAGTGTATTTGAAAGAATACACAGAAAGAGGAAAACTTGGACCACAAAAGATTCAATGATATAGTCTATGTGCACTATAACTTGGCATAAAAAATAGGTTTGTTTTTAACTTAATTTTCAATGTTTACTACGAAACTTCTGTTTTGTATTGATATATCATGTTTGTTGGAATTATAGGGCGATTAATAGAAGAACACTTGACCCTATTGACTATAAGAGTATGGAGAACATTGAGTTTTGGATCTAATGAAGACAATGATACTTGAATGGATTAGAATATTTAATCTCTATATGAGATAGTTCATAGTTGAGTTTTGATTTATAATTCTAATTATGTATGACTTGAACTTGATTGATGCACTATTATTTTGATTTATATGTGTATGCGTTATGCAAAACATGATATTGATAAGTGTGTTATTCACTTATTTTAATTAATTATATAATTATATATGATATTTTGACGTCGCTCAGCCTGATCGGATGGTCTAACCAGTTAACTAGTTAGAACCTATACGAACCTCTTTTGGGTTGATGTTTGACTTGAGTTTCATAACATTAGTTATAAGGGGCTAGATTTTTGGGTATTTGGGATAATTGTAGTGGGCATGATTAAGGTGGTTCTGGGCTTAGTGAATAGGGGTGTACGAGATGGTGCAGCTGAGACAGATCTAGAGGGAAGAGGTGTTTCGGGGTGAAAGAATATACTCTTTTTGGTTGCTGGTAGTGGGGTCTGAGTTGATGAGATGGTGATGAAGAGATGGAGGTGGAGGGACTATATAGCAAATTATCTTAATTTAGAGGCATGTTTTTAAATAATAAATGACTTTTCAAATTTCCACAGTAGTTTTAAAGTTCTGTTATAAGTGAAGCCAAGTGTGCATCATGCACCATAACATAACAAGAAGCATGGAGTAATTGATCAAAAAGGTAGTATCATCATGCCAAAGATGATTTGGACACATGAGAATAAATAATTGGGAGCTCTATTTATAAAAGTTTAACCTGGAGGGGGAAAATTAGAGAAAGAAGGATAAGAAAAACTCTAGACATAGCCATTAGAAAGGAATTAGACCAGTAAGTCATTTAGGAGCATTTGGCTTTTGATAGAGCACAATGATGTACCTATTGGAAAAGGTTTTGAAAAGTCAAGCTTGATAAATCAGACATGAATGAAGCAATTTGCTTAAGGAAAATAAAAAATTAAGAGAAAGAATATCAACATAGGGCCAAGGTCAAAACTTATTACATCAAAATAAATTGTATTAAGGAAAACAAAGCTATAAGAAGGATACGATATTCTACGAAACAGAAAAAACAAAATAAAAGAGTCTAGAAGAAAGAAAAAAACAATTGCATATTGGAATGATGATTCCATTGACACAGCGAATAGCGGAACACCACATAAAACTGCCCATAAGCAAATTTTGCTCCAACCAAATACACTAAAGGACTAAATAAACAGTAAATTGCCACAAAAGCTTTGGCTCTTTCTTCACCAAAGCCTTTATGGGCCAAGGTTAATTTGATCCATTGCAGCTTTGAGAGAAATATTTAATTTGGAACAAAAAAGGAGAGCAGAATTGCATAATAATAAATGATCAGGTTAATCAGGTATGAAGTTTGTGCACCTGTTGCTGCTGTTACATGGGATTTGATAGTGTGCCCTTTGTTTCTAAACCACTCAGCAATAAAAGGCACACCCAAATAAATAGCTTTCTTCCCTAGCTCTTTTGCCGCCTGCCTTGCGTATATGTAGCCAATGGTATTCAACATGTCAACACCGTAAGCTGTTGGATGCAAATAATTTTTTTCAGCAAAAGTATCTCAGTCACTTTCCTTCTAAGGAGAGTCAGGTTGATTTCTTCAATACGGCTATTCAAATACTTGAGATCAACAAGAGGTGAGGGTTTTTCCATGTCATGTAAAGTCAATCTTTTAAACATAACATGATTATATGAAGAAAAAAGACTATACTTCAATTACATTTTACAAGCACAGGTTGATATTTCTGATGAAAAAAGCATCTGAGATATAACCATGTATTATGGTCACGTAATTTTGAAGGTACACTATGTTTTCAGCATTCTTGTTCTCTGCATGTCTCAAATTATTCTTGGGCCATACCTGCATTGGATAGCCGGGCTACTTCAGCTTCTGCTTGATTAATAAAATCCTCTTTGTTTCCTTGAACATATTGGTTGAGTCTACTTTTTAGTATCTCTGTAAGCTTTTCTTCTCTCTCCTTCTGAACAACCTGAAGCAAAAATAATCTGTTCAAAACAACAAATCAAAATAAAAAAATGCACCTAAGACAGGATATATGTAAAATAATCGATACTAGGAAATGGCAATGCCAAACTTTTGGAAACAAATGACAGACTAGCTACTGTATACATAAAGCTGATGCTCCAATATGATAACAAAGATAAAAAAACTGCTGCTAATTCTCATCAAATACAGTCACCAAATTTTCAAGCATTTAGCTCTTCCTCTGAAATCCATGGGAACAAGTTTTGTATCCATATAACTTTTAAAAAACATGATATGAAATAAAATGTATTCTTATATTCACTTCTTCTGCAATCAATCTCCTACCACTTGCAGTCATCTTGAGTTTCACATTTATGAAGCTCATTCTTCCCACTAGGTGCTACAGATGAACCAGAGAGACGACCGTACAGTCCTTTGCCTTTGTCGTACATTTTGAATTGAAACTCCATGTTGGAATAGTTCTTCCCACTAAAGCTAACACATAATATTTTTGCTGCCATTGAGAACCAGGAAACCCCAAAAAACTGCAAGAATCGGAAAGGCAGAGGCCAAAATCTGGAGAGACAAAAACCAGCGCTGGATGCCAAACACATGAAAGATAACCCTGAACCCAGACAGATGGTGGTGATGGCGTGTAAAATTAGTATATTTGCTTGAGCGAATTGCACTCAGCACTCTTGGACTTATATACAACAAACAATTAATCACAATGTCATATTTACAAGACTAAATGGAAGAAAGGCATTCCATTGAAAATATTAATATTCCAATACTTCTTGAAACTAAAGGAGGAACTCTCCATAAGACACAAAGCACACAGTACAACAAGAGAGAGAATTAAAAAAAAAACTTCAATTCAGAAGAGCACCCCAATCCCTTTGCCAATCTGACCTGGGGACATCTTTGAAAACTTAATAAACCAACAAGGATGCTAACAAAAAAGTCTTTCACATAAAATATGCCGAAAAAATAATTATAACTGTTGTTCCATATTTTTTATGTTATAATTTTTTCAATGGATTTTCAAATGTTTTGATGTTTTAGAAATCCGACTCATTTATACTTTATTTTCCAACTACATTGTTATTTATCACTTCTCTTTTCACCTCTTATTTATTCACTTTTATTTAATGTAGTTTCCAATGCAGAACTAGATAGGGTTATTAAACTAAGTGCATAACATTAAATATCAAAAGACATGGAATGCAATAAGTATTCAAAAATCTGGAACAGCATTCCAAAATTTTGGACTTATCACCTAAGCATTTTTCGTATCCAATTCTACATCAGTAACAATTTTCATGAGTAAAAGCATTCCAGATTACACAGATGTGTTCAGCACTCTAAAAAGAGCCCACACAAAAAGAGAGGCGAATATCAGTTTCAGAGCTTATGAAGCACATTAGTCATTTTGGAGTAACTGCACTGATCTCCCTAAACATTCCAAAATACTGGAGTAATCACCAAAGCAATTTTTTAAAACCATTTAACCTAAAAAACCTTTTTAATAGGTAAAGACTTTCAAATTTGACAGGCATTTCCACAAGTCTCTGAAGAACACAAACAACTTCAGCCGAACTAGCGAGCTACCTACCCATGCAAACTAAGGAGGCTATTTGTTTCATATTTTTTGAATCATGCGATATATTAGCAGATATCGCATAACGAGATCAGTGTATCATAACAACTCGTTGGTGTTAATCCTACCAAACACTGTTGCCCAAACAATAGGCTTAACCTTAGACACATTGGGAGAAATCACATTATGAGGTCTGTGTATCTGTCATGAGACTCACAAGTGATTAATAGTATTAATCCTCTTAAGAAATGCTAACCAAACAAAGGCCTCAATTATTGTTTATTTGGATGAGGCTTATTAGGCAATGGTGTGCTTTAGTGGGTGTGATGACTTTTTTTAAGACAGGATATTAGTTACACCATGTATAGTCGCAGCAGGGTATCCCCAGTGTATAATTAGTGACCCGGGTAGTCACAAAGAAGTAGTCGGTCATAAGAGAATGCAGTTGCTGAAAAGTATAATGTGAAGTTATACCCTCATTTTGTCTTGCAACTTTTTTGCATCAAATTGTTCCCCTTCAGTAAAAATGTCCATTGATGCCATTGAAGCCATGGCTAACTGGCCTATATATTCCTCAAAAAGCTCACTACCAAAGAGCATGGCAAAGATTGCTGCAGGATCAATAATTGCTTCGCTGAAAAGAGCAGAAGAATTATATTAAAAATCAGCACAAGAGAAAAGCTTCAAACTATAATACTATGAGGCTTAATGTGGGTGGAAATAAAACAGACGTTGAGATTCCTGATTTGCCATGAGCATCATAAGCTTGCCTTTGAGCTGGGTCGCTCAGAACTTGGTAAGCCTCACCCAACACCTGAAACCAGAGTGTAAAATGCCATGGGAGATCACTAGTGGCAACAAAGAATGATTAAAAATGGTTCAATTGAAGATAGACGTGATAAAGAATGAAGGCAATGCCTCGAAGGCATAAAAGCTAAATATTTAAAATGATAGACAAGTTGTCTTTAAATGATAGACAAGATGTAAATGGCAATGGGTAAATTCCATGAGTGTTCAACTTATTGGTTGACTTACTCATGAATGCAAGTGATGCAACTTTAACATATGCATGTTATGAAGAATATGGTCATCGATGTTATTTTGTTAGGTGGGTATAATGAATGACAAGTAATTGGGAATCACGATATAAAATTTCATCAAATCATGAAAGGCCTTGAGAATGGAAGGTCTAAACAAAAATGTAAGATTCTTGCCTGAAAATTTTGGGCAGCAAGAGGGTCATTTGGGTTTTTATCAGGATGCACCTGGCGTGCCTGCAAGCATAAGACAAAAGAAGAGGAATGAGAAGAATTAAGAATAAAGTACGAAAGTAAGCAGTGGGAAGGTATATTCGCATTGGTAATAGAAGCATTTAAACATCATTGTTGAATTGTATTACAGATCGAGGCATACATGTGTGTGTAATTTTACAAAGGAATAATGAAGAAATGATAAATGAGAGAGGGACCATGATATAATAAGCTTTCTTAATCTCGGCTTCGGATGCGGTGGGGCTGACACCCAGCACGTCATAGTATTCGGTTTCCTTCACCATTGATTGATTGATTGATATCTCTCAAACCACACCACAGCACGCCACACTTAACAATCTAATCTGCCAGACGAACCGAGCCGAGCCGGGCCAATCACGTATCACAATCCTTCCTTATTGATCTGTTTGCTGTGCTTTGTTGACCGCTGCAACCACACAGACACACACATATATATATATATATATATATTTCCCCCCTTTCTCTCTGCTTCCTCCCTTTTGCCTTTATCTTTCCTTTAAATGATTCAATAGATAACACTCTTAGGTAAAAACTAAATTATTCAAGAGTAGATTTCTCTACAAAAACAATTATTGGCTTGTTAAGGGACTGTTGGCAAATTTTAAAATTTTGTAAACATCTCTAAGTGATGTTCAATTCGCATAAGTAAATCGAATGACGATTGTATCGAGAATACTGAGCAATATTTCAACAAACACACTAGCAAACTTTAAGAAAATTAAAGTATTATGTACTAATATGTTATGGTGAAAAGTAAAAACGCATTATTAATAATACTAAACAAAGTATATTATAGTAGAATATGGTTAATAATTATTAAAATCAAATTGGTATAACATAATAATAAAGGAATTCATTACCACAGGAGAAACATACCCCCCAAAAAAATTAAATAAACTGATCATTTTAGGTTGCAATAAACTTCAGGAGCTTCACTACTTCAGTGACTTCAGAAAGAAAATTGAGAACTTCATTAAAACGAATATAAAAATAGTCTAAGATATGCACCTCCGATTAGTGAGGTGATGCTCAAGTGTATGTTCATCCATGGTTTTAACTAGTGGTTAAACACTTACACTTACTGCACTTGCACAGAGTTGCTAAAAAATGAGGCTATAATTGATATCGTGATACAATTGCAGACATTACTAAGAATGAGTCCAGCCATCCAGGTAAACAGCTTAATTAAATGGCTATTGACTAAGATTTTTTGAAATAAACTAAACTGAGTTTATTTTCATATATCCTTATTGAGCGACACTTGATGAGAGTGTGTCAGTTAGTCACACACACCAAAAGTGATTAATTAGTTAACATCAGTGATTTAAATTGTGGACCGAATCACCTGATGTGGCTGCAATATTGCGGCTGTGGTAATCGCCGCAACCGCATCACACTGCAATAGCAGTGTGACTCCGAATCACAATGATGTGGCCGCATCGGGCCGCAACGCAACCGCATTAGACCGCATCAGATTCAAAAATATTGTTTTAATAACAAAATAATTCACACTGCAACGGCCACAATCCATATCGCAATGACCACAATTCGCAGTAGCCGCAGCCATTACCGCAATTGCGACCGCAATATTGTGTTGTGGTGACCGCCACAACCGCATCACACTGCAATTGCGGTGTGACTCTGAATCACAATGATGTGGCCGCATCGGATTCAAAAATATTGTTTTAATAACAAAATAGTTCAAACTGCAACGGTCACAATCCATATCGCAATGACCACAATCGCAGTAGTAGCCGCATGACCGCAACTGCAGTATAAGATTATTAAAATAGAGACAATGAAACAGATTTCAATACACTTAACTAACCAATAATGTATATCACTAGAGAAAATAAGGTACAAAAAAATAAAAATAAAATAGTAAAACTATAAGCTATTTTACTAAGCTCTCATAACACCAAAATAAACTCTCTGTAAGCTATTCCAATCACCAAAACTGAAATATCATAAGATTATGGAGATTCAATCCAATAACCATAACTAAACCTAAATTCCATCGAAATTTATACGAAATTAACAACAGATAATAGAAACATGATAGAAGAGAAAAGAACGAATACCAGGAATTCGGTGTGCCAATTGAGCGAGCACAAAATCAACGGAATCTAGAGTGTGATCAGAATCAAATGACCACACATATATATATATATATATATTTCCTCCCTTTCTCTCTGCTTCCTCCCTTTTGCCTTTATCTTTCCTTTAAATAATTGAATAGAAAACAATTAGGTAAAAACTAAATTATTCAATAGTAGATTTCTCTACAAAAACACTTCTTGCCTTATTAAGGGTCTGTTTGGCAAATTTTAAAATTATTTCTATAGTTTTAGTTCATCTTCTTTTATTGGAATGGATATCATCAATAATATTTACATAGTTTACTTATCAATGTTTGCCTTCAAAATATATTTTTTAAGTTTTTTTTTGTACTACCAAAATTATTATTTCACTCTGTGACTAATGAACTAATTCGTTTCAAGTTATGTGGTTGTCCTTTTTAACAAGTGTCGCTCAAAAGAATCGAATTATTTATCTTTTGGTTATCGGTGGAATCTAGCATACCTTATACAATTAAATCAAACAATAAATATTTTATAAGTTAGCATTTCATTGTAAATATTAACATATTTGAAATTTAAAAAAAAATATTATACTTGGAATAATTAAGCTAAGAATCTCCGGAAGAAATATGAGTGAAATGTAAAATGCTTATACATAAAATTAATAAAATTGTTAAGGAAATCTATCTATCTATATACTATATAATAAAAAAATGTTCTCTCATTTCATCTTATGACAAGTGTCACAAATGTTCTCTCATTTCATCTTATGACAAGTGTCACAACCTCAACAAAAGTTTTCCCTCCCAAAATACATCACTTTCTTAGTGTACAATCTCTCACACAGGATAATTAATTGTACATTATACTCATTCATTACCTAATATATTATGTAATAAGATATCTCACTTTGTACAACCACTCACATAGGATAAAAATATAGACATACACATTGTTAATTACCCAATATATTATTTAATAAGATATAATAATAATAATAATAACATTTAATCTATATACTATATATAACAAAAACGTTACAGCACTATTCATTTTCACATCTGTCACAACCACGTTCATTTTTTCCCTCCCAAACTTGATAGGCTAACATAATTAATGAGAGGAATAGTAATTATTGAGGGATACCATATGCTTGACACTTGGATTTTTGAAGGGCAAATTTGCCATTATATAATGACATTTTTAATATCATTACGTCTTTTCAACATTTACTAACAATGTAAAAAATTTATTTGACAAATTAACATTTTTGGCCATTTTTGATGGATGAAACTTATTTTATTATTTTTGAGTTCAAGATAACATTTTTGTACGACTTCTCATTACACTTTATTCTGAATTTCTTGGTGTTATTTTGAATTGTTTTTTTTTTTCAATTTTTAATTCAATATCTGGCCAATTTTGCTAGATAATTAAGGGTAGAAATGAATTTTTTCCTCCAATTTTTAGTTCAATATTTTCCTTACTTCTTCCATTCTAACTTATGCATATTAACTTTTTAGTGCTTTTTTTTATATGCAAGTTCGCTATCTAATTTCTTTCACTTTCTATGTTGTCAAAGCTCTAGAGTGTGTTTTTGTGTTCATCTTTCACAATTCACAAATATGTAATCTCTTTTGATATCACACCACCACTTAGGAATGAAGAAGAGTGGGAGAAGAAGTACGGTGAAGAGGAATAGACATAATCTATGAGGCTAGGTTGGTAGAGGTTGACACTATTCTTTAGACTCATGTACCTTTTTTTTCCTTAGCTGAGTCTCTTTCAAAATGTTATTTTTTACTTTGTATAAGGAATTTAATAAATATTGGTCATTGAAATTGAATAGTTTTATTGATGAAAATATAACAATTTTATAAAATTATTCTTGAATTGGTACTACGAGTAACATGAGTGTTCTTAACAATGCGAATGTACGGGCAACATGTGTGTTTTATTATGCGAATGTATATGTAACATGTGTCTTCTTAGAAACACGAATGTATGAATAACATATATGTTTTTAACCATTAAAATGTACAGGTCACATGTTTGTTCATAACAATACGAATGCATATGTAACATGTGTATTTTTAACCATTCGAATGTATGGTTTAAAAAACACATGTTTATATGAGTAACATATGTATAAGTAACATGTGTCTTCTTATCAATGTGAATGTACGAATACATTTGTGTTTTTAAGCATTAAAATTTATGGGTCACATGTTTGTTCTTAACAATACGAATGCACAGGTAACATATGTATTTTTAAACATGTGAATATATGAATAACATGTATGTTCTTAACTATGTGAATGTACATGTAATATGTATTATTAACCATGCAGCAAAAAATATTGCCCCGTGCATATGCACGGGTAACTTGCTAGTATACTATATAACAAAATAAGTTTTTCTTGCCACATGTCATCTTCTTATCATTTCTTTTTCCTCCTAAAATGTTTTATACTACTATTATGAAATTCTCACACTATATCCTCATTTTTTCTACATTTTATATTTTAACAATTTAAATGTTAATTAATGTTCAGCCTATTTTTCTCATTTCCTTTCATTTCTACCATTATCCATTCATCTATCCCCTACCTCTTCATTTCTTTTTACGTTTCGTTCTCATGATTTACTTTGTCATCATCACAAAATATATGTTTTTTTCTTTCTCTTCAAACAACATTTCTCTTCAACAATCTTTCCATTCCAATTATCTTTTTTTTGTTTACTTTTTCATTGATTTCTTTATCTTTTATTAGTGTTTTTACTGATTTCATTATTTTTTATATATATATATGCATTCAGTTGCAATATTCAATTTGTTTATTTTTATTATTGATATATTTATTTCGTTCTTAATATTTTCTCTCTTCATTTGTAGTTTGGTTCTTCCTTCTAGTATTTCTACACTTTAGTTTTATCTATCTTAATCTCTTATTTTATTTATACACTATTTTATACATAAAATCGCTAATTTTTTGGTTATCTTTGACAATTTTTTGGATCGTTTTGTATGATATAATTAAAAATAATAATATGCCATGAATTCTAACTTTTCTTTTTACATCTACGTGTCCTAAAATAGTTATAAATTCAAACATTTCATGTATCGCAAATGTGTAGTCAAATGCTCATTAAGTATTTAGTTAACTAATTATACAAATTTCTCAATTTTTATACATAAATGTAACAAAAATAAAGATATTTCGTTTTCAGATATAATTTCCTTATATTATTACAATTGCTCGTAATTCTTAACATAATTGAATGAATATCACATTAGAGACAACCTTTATTTTAAAAAATTAAGGCCTAAATAGTGGTAAATAATGTGTGATATCAATTTATTGCTATTACTTTTTAATGTTCATACATTTTAATTTCATTTATTACTACTTTAATTGTTGATCAGTTGCAAACTAATAATTAATAATTACTTTGAATAAATATTGCCGATCATTAGTATAGAAATAAAACTCATAAACATGTCTAAGGGAATAAAAACAGATATTGTCATTTAATGTGGTGCTTATTGGTGAGATCGGTGATGCTATTCAAGTTAACAAATAATGTCTAGTATGTATGCTTTATTTAAAAAAATCTAAAAATTTAATTAAATTGTTCTCATTTTAATTTATTAATATTGTACACACATTTTCATTATTATCTTTAAAATAATTTAGCAGTTTTAATCGTAAATAATTAAGGTATCCATTATTTTGAAAAAGAATCGAACTAAGTAATTATAACTATCATATTTCAATTATCATTTATTACTAAAATTTCATTTCTATATATTAAAATATTATTTTCGAAGTTTTCATACTAAATGGTTAAACTCATATTTATTTCGAAAAAAATCTAAATAATAATTACAATGTCCCATTTTATATACTTTAGAAAAATACTAAATAATAAACTAATTATACAAGTAATAAAAAATAATATCATAGAAATAAAAGAAATTATAAACAAGTTACATTAAGAAATAATAACAATAATATCATAACACTAAATAAGTTCTCCATATGTACGTGTATATTAAGAATTAGCAATATAAGTTTTTATTGTATTTATTAGTTACCCAAATATATAGATTATAGAATATGAAAATCAATCAAAAAATACAAAAATATTCGGTTAACATGTATTTTCTTAGTAGTGCGAATGTATTGATCACATGTATTTTCTTGTAACATGGGTGTTTAACCTGCAACTGCACGAATAATACATGTGTTCTTAACCATATAAATACATATATAATGTGTGTTTTTAATCATACGGCAAAAATATTATCACATGCAAAAACATGGGTTAATGTACAAATAAATTTTATAGACATTTGTAAGTGATACTCAAATGACATGAGTAAATTGAATGACGATGATATCGAGAATACTTAGCAATAATTCGGCATCAACCACACTAACAAACAGTAGGAAAATGAAAGTATTATCAACTAATATGCTTAAGTCTTGCAAAATTTAAGAAATTCCACATCTTTTTTACCAGGTTGGCATATGAGGTAAATGAGAATATTATTATTATTTTATATTATATAATAAATATAAAAGTATATTAATATAATAATATAAAATATTATTATTGAAGTAAATAATAAGTTTGGAATTTGATTGTAGAATTAGACATGTAAGAAAAGAAGAGAAGGTTGGAGAGAAGGGGAAAGGGTTTAGTGATTAGTATCTATCTCCTTTGGATGAAAAGGGTTTAGTGATTAGTATCTTCTCCTTTGGATGATTAGTGATACTTAACTTAAAGAAACAAATGAGTGCAGTACCGTTGAGGTGTAGACAAGATAACGAAATCCTTATGGTATGATCTGAGTATGATGTGTGTTCCCAATGTGTTATGGTATTTAATTATCTCTTTCTTTCACTCTCAGGATGAAAAGGAGGAGAAGGAAGGAGCAGCAGAGCTTCTATTCACACGCTTGCAGGATTCCCCAGATGAC
Source organism: Lupinus albus (assembly GCA_009771035.1). Lineage (NCBI taxonomy): Eukaryota > Viridiplantae > Streptophyta > Magnoliopsida > Fabales > Fabaceae > Lupinus > Lupinus albus. The sequence goes on from CM020014.1 coordinate 45,900, forward strand.
GCTTCTCTTCATTTTGATATTGTCTGAATTTGAATTCATGATTGATTTATCCATATACAGATAGATGGGTTTAGTTATTAAATTATAATAATCTCATTGTTTTGCTTTCTCAGGGCATATTGTTATGGGAAAAACAAGACGATAAGGAAAAGGCTGCTCAACATTTTATCATATCTGCCAAATTGAACCCTAATAATGGACAAGTTTTCAAATATCTGGGCCATTATTATAACACCACCACTGATACTCAGCGAGCCATTAAGTGTTACCAACGAGCTGTTGCGCTCAATCCTCTTGATTCCAATGCTGGGGTTAACTCTTTTTTCTTTAAACCCTAACCAGCGACCCATACGTTATTATCTACATAATAACCTATGTATGTATGTATGTATGTATGCCAGGAAGCTCTTTGCAATTTACTTGACCAAGGAGGAAAGGATAGTTTGGAGGTGGCAGTGTGCTACGAAGCTTCTCAAAACTCACCCAGGGCTTTCTGGGCTTTCCGTAGATTGGGTTTGCTGCAACTTCATCAAAACAAATGGCCTGAAGCTGTTCAAAGTCTTCAACATGCCATACGAGGTTATCCCACTTCTCCTCATTTGTGGGAAGCTTTGGGCCTTGCTTATCACCGACTCGGCCGGTTTACTGCTGCTCTAAAGGTACTTTCCTTTCTCATTAGGACCCATAATTATCCCTCCTCAACTCCTTTTTACTTTTTACTTATTCATTTTCCACCAGTCTTATGCCCGAGCCATTGAATTGGATAATACCATGATCTTTCCTTTCATTCAAAGTGGAAATATCTCCTTAACTCTTGCTTCATTTAGAAAGGTACACACACTTACATACTCATTCAAACCAGAAAAAGTTAACTATGTTATGGTCTTTGCTTTTACTATAAATTTATCTTTCCCTTTCTCCATTAAGGGTGTTGAACATTTTCGACAAGCTCTGGAGATTTCACCGCAATCTGTGCCCGCACAATATGGACTTGCTTTGGCACTGCTTGGTTTGGCAAAAGATTGCATTAACCTGGGAGCATATCAGTGGGGGGCTTCATTGTTAGAGGTTTCTTCTCTTTGAAATCTTGTTCTATACTGATGCCCTTTATGTTGTTCCTTATTAAGTTAAGCTCTTCCATTTTGTTATAATTTAGTCAACCTCATTCAACTGACTGCAGGAAGCATCTGAGGTTGCTAGGGCAAGTGCTTTTTTTGTTAGGAATGTCTCATGTATTTGGAAATTGCATGCTGATATCCAGGTATCATTTGTTTTTTTTTTTCAAACTTTAAGGAGGTTGCAATAGTGCACTAAATGCATGTTAATATATTGGTATTATGACATGGATCTTCACTGTTCACTTATTGTTATTATTTTTATTTCATTTTATTTTGGTCTGTTGTAGCTTGCATATGCAAGATGTTTTCCTTGGATTGAGGATGTCCAAGAATTGGAATCCGATAAGGAGGCTTTCAGTGCTTCAATTATTTCTTGGAGGATGACCTGCTTGTTGGCTGCAAGACGTGCTATGTTTTCGTATCAACGAGCCCTGCACTTGTCACCATGGCAAGCAAACATCTATGCTGACATTGCAGTAACTTCAGATCTTATTACTTCATTGAGTGAGAATTGCAAACAAGTCTCAAGTGCATGGTATGATCTATCCAATCTGATTATTTTTTATCATCTTGACTGGCGTCGTCCCCTCAACTAATTGTTTTAGCAGGCCACTGCCAGAGAAGATGTCTGTGGGAGCCTTGCTACTTGAGGGTGACAACTATGAGTTCTGGATGGCTTTGGGATGTTTGTCGCACCATAATGCACTTAATCATCATGCTTTAATCAGGGGACTGCAATTGAATGTATCTCTAGCTGTTGTTTGGGGATATCTTGGGAAGGTAATGTCATGTGTCGTCTCATCAGTAAAAAGTAATAAACTGACTTGGTAATTGCTATTACTGGATGTACTTGTCAAATTGATTTTTTGATAAGTTGACAGGGCAGAGAAAAAGGAAACTTAAATCGTAAGTCATGTATGGGTTTGTTTACATGGCAATCTCTGCCTCTTTGATTCATATTGTAATGCAGAACATCATATGAAATACTTCCGGCAATTTTATGTGTGCGGGTTTTTCAACTTGTATATAACTTTATACATTTTGCAGCTGTATTATAAAGAGGGTGAAAAGCAACTGGCAAGGCAGGTGTTCGATCGTGCTAGAAGTATTGATCCTGGACTTGCATTGCCATGGGCAAGCATGTCAGCTGAGTCTTGTATTAGGTATGATCCGAGTTCCATTTATCACATAGCAAGTAAATGGTTTTATCTATGTCTTTTTGTTTACCAATTTTCTAACTATATGTTTTTTTTTGTTTTGTAGGGAGCTCGAACTAGATGAGGCATTTGAGAGCTGTTCACGAGCTGTGCAGATAATGCCTGTATATTAATTTCTATCACTTAAAGTGCAATTTATAATGTGTTTTGTGTTTATATTGTCCTATTGTTGGGGTTTGGTGGTTATTTATCATCACCGTGTATTTGTTGTTTGGAATTTTTATGGGATGACATTGATTTCTGGCCCCTCTGGTGTGTTGGAGGGATTTCTTCTCAATACTTGCTCCATAGCTTTATTGAACATATAATTTTAGCCTAATATTTTTATTTGTAGTGTTTAAATTTTATTAATTTCTTTATTATATATTTTTATTAATGCACAGTTAGCTGAATTCCAAATTGGTCTCGCTAAGCTTGCTTTGCCAAGTGGCCATCTGTCATCTTCACAGGTTATATTTTATGGTAGATTGGTATTTCGATGGGGTGATTACATATTTTCATTCCCCTCTTTGAAGCAGCTGCTTACATTGAAATTCATACCAATGCTGCATTTAATCGTCACAGGTTTTTGGAGCTATTCAACAGGCTGTGCAGCATTCTCCTCACTATCCTGAATCCCATAATTTACATGGGCTGGTTTGTGAGGCTCGAAAAGAGTACAAGTCCGCTGTTGCTTCTTATAGGTTAGCACGTCATGCAATCAACATTGGCTCAAGGACTATTGCAGACTCACAAATCAGGGACATATCAATCAATTTGGCCAGATCGCTTTCTAAGGTAATTATACTAGAGATCACTCTGTCTTGTTTTTTCAAATCCTACAGTGATGCTCACTGTTTCATACTATTTGATACAGGCAGGGAATGCTGTTGATGCTTTGCAGGAATGTGAAAATTTGAAGATCCAAGGTTCAGGATTGGATTTTGCAATTTATTTTTTTGGAGTTCTCTGACTTAACAATTTATAAATTCCAATATTTAAAACCCTACTGTTAATATTGTTTTTGGGATGCTTTGTTTTCTGCTTTAGCCTGCATTGTGAAGGATGTTGTCTTTGACCGTAGTCTGAAAATGTACTTGGATTTTTCTCTTTGTTAACAACGTTGTATGATATATTGTTTAAGGGGCACTTGACGCAGAAGGCTTACAGGTATATGCTTTCTCATTGTGGCAACATGGTGAAAATGGTTTGGCTCTCTCTGTAGCTAGAAGTCTTGCTGCAACTCTTTCATCTATGGAAAAGGCATCTGTTGCCACATCCATATGCTTCATCTGTAGATTAATATACTACATATGTGGACTGGATGCAGTCATCACTAACATTGTGAAAATGCCAAAGGAGCTATTTCAAAGTTCAAAAGTTTGTTTTGTTATGTTGGCTATCAATGCTCTTGATGGAAATAATCGTCTTGGATTTGTTGTCACAACTACCCGATATTTTCTCAAATATCATGAAGAAATTGCCAGGATGCACTTTTTAATTGCGCTTGGTAAACTGGTATTTTTTTAGCCTCTTAATTTTGCTTCCTCCCCTGTCTCCTATTTCCCCCAAAAATGCTTTACATAAAAATGAGATGGGAAACATGATGTTATGGTTTTGACAGGTCAAAAATGGGTCTGTTTGCTGTCTTGAAGTTCAGAGTGGAGTTGCCTACCTCAAAAAAGCTATGCACATGTTCCCTAACTGTAATTTAATGAGGTAGACTTCTTCTGTGATAAGACTTGTACCCTAATAGTATTAAAGATGTGTCATAGAAAGGCTAGGCTATAGGCTTGATAGTTTTGCTGTATAGGTTAGTTAACTATTGTACATGAAGTACAACTGTACTGCTGTAGTACAACTGCATTGTCAGTCTGATACTGACAGTTACCATAGCAGTGATGTACTTAATCATCGGCTGTGCAGTACAGTGTAATGCACTTGTACTGCACAGCTCAGCCATAAGTACTTCCTAACCATTGTAATAGTGTAACTTCAGTCATTTCAATCAAAAACAGAAATAGAAATTCTATCTTCTCTCTCCTGTCTCTTTCAATATCTTCTTCTCTTTACAAATAATCATTTGATTTGAAACAGATTTTTAGTTTTAATTAATCATTTACTACCTATAGTCTTACTCAAATTGTAATTTGGTGCATGCACTTTATTTTTGGTAATTGGCTAATTGCACAAGTTCCTTCCTTTTTCAATTAGGCCTTTCCCATCACATGCTGTGACGACCAATTTTTTTTTGCTGAGGTTGCAAGTGTAGCAGATACTGACGTGAAACAGATTCGAAATATAGCAGAATTTTCAAGTAGCAGTTAACAGTAGCTTATTAGACTTGTGTGGTAGTAGTTGGTGAAATTATTCAATCCATCACCTTTAATAAATATCTCTATAACCCCTTCTCCTCTCGTCCCTCAGTTACAAACATGTAACTTGGCCATAGAAGGAAAGTTGAAAAATAAATCTTCCATACTTTTAAATTATGTAATTAACATACAACAACAACCAAACCTTAACATACCCTTCCTTGTTTGGAAATAAGTCTTGTTGGCAGCTGTTCTGTACCTCATTTTTTAATCATGCTTATTCGATCTTGCTAGCTTCGTAAGGTATGCCAAAAAAACATCTTTTGTCTCACATTTCTCTTGGAACAGGAACCTTCTTGGCTATCTCTTGCTATCCAGTAAAGAGTTAAACGATTGTCATGTGGCAATAAGATGCTGTAAACTGGAGCATCTTGATCTTTCTGATCAAGAAGGTTTAAAATCAGCTTCTGATATTCATGGTGCTGGAGCAGTTGCTTGCTATGCCACTAGCAACAGCAGTCCAAAGTTTACTTTTCCAACTTGTACGAAGCAGTGCTCTAGTCATTCTGGAGCTGTCAGATACCTGCAGAGGTACTATTTTTCTTTCCCTTTATGCCCCAGTAACTGCACAAAAATTAAAATCTTATTATATTGTTGTTTATCATTCACCAAGATAAGTGGGGGAAATATATTCTTTGGGGAAAATTAAAGTACAACTGTTGTAGAGTATTCTGTTCATGGAATAAATCTTAATTTGTCACAAGTCTAATGACTCTATCTGTAGACATCTAGTGTCATTATTACAAGGACGAGAATAATTATGTTACACCCCCCCCCCCCTTAAATTGCAGATCTTTTCACCAGAAACCATGGAATCATGATGCTCGGTACTTGATTGTTCTTAATTATCTTCAAAGGGCACGTGAAGAGAGATTTCCCCATCATCTTTGTGTTATACTAAAGCGTCTAATTCATGTTGCCCTCACAAATGAATTGTATAGCAAGACAGAACTGGTGTATCAATATAGACACTTCCAACTTCTACTTTGTGCCTCTGAGATCGGTTTACAATGTGGGGATCACATTACCTCTATCACTCATGCGAAAAAGGCTTCTGAACTTGTGCTTCCTGATGATTATTTATTCTTCGCGCATCTACTACTGTGCCGTGTGTATGCCATGAAAGGTGATCATCTAAATTTTAAGAATGAGTTTGTACAATGCTTGGAGCTTAGGACAGATTGCCATATTGGTTGGATCTGTCTCAAACTAATGGAATGTCGGTATGAACTGCAAATCAGCTCCAATGTCATAGATCTGAACTTTGAAGAATGTGTTCAAAAGGGTGGAAATTCATGGAATAGGTGGATGGCTGTATATAACCTAGTGAGAGGTATGATTTCCTTGCAGAACAGGGATTTGTTCTCTGCAGAAGAGTTTATGGGACAGGCTTGTTCCTTGACAGGTTATGAGAGTTGCCTCTTTCTATGTCATGGTATGTATTTGTTATTTGATTTGGTGTTTGAGAGCTTCATTTAATTCATTTTAACATTATTTCTGCATAATAACAATTATCATTTGAAATACTTTAGTCCCAGAGGTTGCCTCCCACAATGCATCAAAATGAATTTAGATTCATATCCATTTTATATATTTATTTTTCTTTCCATGTAGGTGCTATGTGTATGGAGCTTGGCAGGCAGTGCAATGATTCCAAGTTCCTATTACAGGCTGCTAAGAGTCTTATCAAAGTTCGTGAGCTTTCATTAGTTCCCTTGCCTCTTGTCTCTGTATTGGTGGCTCAGGCAGAAGGAAGCCTCGGTTCTAAGGATAAATGGGACATAAATCTTTCCCTTGAATGGGATACTTGGCCATCAGGTTTGATTTCTATGATTTCGTCTGAAAACGAAAGTATTTTTATTTATGGGAAAGGAGTGAAAAGAGAACTATGTGCCTTGGGAGTTGAATGCAGGAGAGGGCAATGATATATTAGTTGGTATGCTTTTTATGTATGATTTATTAGCTTCCTAGACGATTAATAGAATGTCATGCAATATTTTATATGGTGCTATTAGTTGTTGTTAGTTCCTCCTAAACTTTACGTGGAAGAAATGTCTAACATCTGCTGTTTTTTTCGTCTTAGAAATGAGGCCTTCAGAGCTTTACTTTCAAATGCATTTGCTTGCAAGACAGTTGAAAGTTGGGGCCAACACTACATCTAGCATAGTGTCCACTCGGACTCCTCAGAGATGGGTTCTTCGGGCAATTCATGTGAATCCTTCTTGTATGAGATATTGGAAAGTTTTATTTAAGCTTCTGGAGTAGATTTACAAGTGAAGGGAACCTGTTTCAGGATATTGTCTATGCATGACTTCTATTGTCTATTCAGGATGAGAAATGTCTAAACAAGTTGTTACCAATGAAATTGTAATTGTAATAGTTAACTAAGGCATGAATCAACTGAAAACAATTTTATAGTGAACAAGAAAGAAAAAGTAAAACACGTGCTTATTTCAAGGGTAAAATTTACTATTCGCAGTTTACAGGGATCATTCCTCCTTACAGAGGCACATCAAAATAAAAATAATCAATCTTTTACATAGAAGACAGATTTTTGTTTATAATTTCAATGTGAAATTATGTCACTGTATTGCATTGATATAGTCTTTACAAGTGGATTGTTGATATGTGTTGTTTTTATTTAAAAGTTTGTCTTATATTGATTTTCATTGGTCGATGACCATCTCGTTATATTCTCTCTCCTACCATACTCTTTTCCAAAAGTATTTAATCAACTTTATATTCTCTTTTCTTGTGTATCAAGCTTGATTTTACTATGCTTGACATTTCTAGAAGGGATTATTTGTAAATGGTTCTTGATGTTTTGAGAACAAAATCAAACATTTATGCAAGATGATGCAAGGAGATGAGAGAGAGAAAAATGTATATACCAATAATATGAGTTTCATACCCTTTATTCTTTTTTGTGTCATTTACATGTTAAATTTGAAAATGAATACCTTATTGTGGAGGACAAAATGGTCCTTTGGACAATCTAAGGGAGAGATATAAAGAGAAAATATGTTTGGTGAATAATGAGTGAAGTGAACAAAATAAAATGTGTTTTATGAGAATATAAATTATTATTATGTTGTGTGGTTGTTGTTGTGGAATTATTGTTGTTGGATATGAATAGAGGGAAAGGATTAATAAAAAGAGAGAAATAAATAGAGTGAGAGGAGTGAGATAGATAGGTTTAGCAGAATGGAAAGAGCAGCAGTAGTTGTTGGGTGTTCCTGTACCACGACTACTACTATCACTGCCACTCGATACTTCTTATCTCGTTCTTCTTCTTCTTCTTCTTCTCTCTCTCGATCCTCTTTCTTCTATCTTCCTCGCCCTCGCCCTCGCCGCTATCACTCCACTATTACACCAACAAGATTCCCCCCTTCTTCTCTTTACTCGAATACTACTACTTGTTGTAGGAGAAGGAGAAGGAACATCAACCATCACCACTTCTCTTCTCTCTCCCCTCGTGCCTCCCTTTCCTCTATTCCTCATTCTCCTGGTATCTATCTATCTATCTATCTATCTATCTATCTATTCCTCTTTATTTTATATACAAACACTGATTTATCATCATCATCATTATTATTATTATTATCGCCTTCTTTGTAGATTTCCCTCAAGTAAATGATGAAGTTGCTCATCAATTCGGTTTTCAAAAAGTTTCCGAGGAATTCATTTCTGAATGCAAATCAAAAGCTGTGCTCTTCAAACACATCAAGACTGGGGCTGAGGTCATTTCTGTTTCCAATCACGATGAGAATAAAGTGTTTGGCATTGTTTTCCGCACTCCTCCGTAACTCAACCTCTCTCTCTCTCTCTATATATATATATATATATATATATATATATATATTCTTGTTAATCAATATATCCAACTAACACTGATACATACAGGAAAGACTCCACTGGTATCCCTCACATTTTGGAGCATAGCGTGTTATGTGGCTCACGCAAATATCCTCTCAAAGAACCATTTGTTGAACTCCTCAAAGGAAGCTTGCAAACTTTCCTCAATGCATTCACCTACCCTGACAGGACCTGCTACCCCGTTGCTTCCACCAACACCAAGGACTTCTATAATCTTGTTGATGTCTACCTCGACGCCGTCTTCTTCCCTAGATGCGTTCAGGACTACCACACTTTTCAACAAGAGGGTTGGCACTTTGAGCTCAATAATCCCTCTGAAGATATCACTTACAAAGGTGTTGTCTTTAATGAGATGAAGGGTGTCTACTCTCAACCTGATAATATCTTAGGCAGGACTGCTCAACAGGCTCTTTTCCCAGACACTACCTATGGTGTTGACAGCGGTGGTGATCCCCGTGTTATTCCAAATTTGACATTTCACGAGTTTAAGGTTTGTTTTTCACAAATTTACCTTATTCATCCCACTACTAGTGATTACAAATGTTTTATCCTTTCATTGATGACTCTCATCATTTTAAACTATTCACAGGAATTTCACCGCAAGTATTACCATCCCAGCAATTCACGAATATGGTTTTATGGAGATGATGATCCAAATGAGCGCCTCCACATACTGAGCGGTAATAAGATTTCAGTTTACTTCTTTTTTAAATGTAAAGGCCAGCAATTACAGTAATATGCTCATTTGAAGCATTGGAACAAACATGGGGTTGTATGGAGTTCTCCATGGGTGCTCATATATATCTTCCCTTGGATTTATACGATTGACTTGTTATATTTCTGTATTCATTACACTTATTTTGCACGCTGTTATCTTTGTTGCTGACGGAATTGCTCTGTTTTATGTTTATGGTCTATATACCTCAGACCAATTATGAAAATTGATTTTAGAGTTCAGACTTGTAGCAATTAACTACTTACTTCTGCCTCTTCCCTCTTGTCCAGAGTATTTGGATATGTTTGATGCAAGTTCCGCCCCAAATGAATCAAAGGTCGAATCACAAAAACTATTTTCAAAGCCAGTTCGGGTTGTTGAGAAATATGCGGCTGGTAAAGGGTGTGATTTGAAGAACCATATGCTCTGCCTTAACTGGTTGCTCTCTGACAAGCCCTTAGATTTGGAAACTGAGCTTACACTTGGATTTCTGGATCATCTGTTGTTGGGCACTCCCGCTTCACCACTGAGGAAAATTTTACTAGAAAGTGGACTAGGCGATGCCATTGTTGGTGGTGGTGTTGAAGATGAACTACTTCAGCCCCAATTTAGCATTGGAATGATGGGTGTCTCTGAAGACGATATTCATAAAGTAGAAGAGTTGGTCATTCATACACTTAAAAAGTTGGAAAAGGAAGGTTTTGATGAAGATGCTATTGAGGCTTCTATGAATACAATTGAATTTTCTCTCAGAGAGAACAACACTGGGTCATTTCCTCGAGGCTTGTCACTCATGCTCCGGTCCATTGTAAGACATGATCGATTCTTTGTATTGTGGAAAATGAGCATCCTTTGACAAATTAGATTTATTTTTGTTTGCATATTGTAGGGTAAATGGATTTATGATATGAATCCCTTTGAGCCACTCAAGTATGAGAAACCTCTTCAAGACCTAAAATCTAGAATTGCAAAGGAGGGCTCTACATCTGTTTTTTCTCCTCTAATAGGGAAATTCATCTTGAACAATCCTCATCAAGTTGTTGTTGAAATGCAGGTACTTATTTACTCATTTTAGCCTTGATAAACTGTATATGCTGATGCCATTTTGTACCCAATATATTGGTTATTGATGAAAATCTTTCCTTGTTAGCCTGATCCTGAAAAAGCTGCTCGTGATGAAGCCACAGAGAAAGAGACATTGCAGAAAATCAAAGCTAGTATGACAATAGAAGATCTGGCAGAGCTGACCCGTGCTACTCGTGAACTTCGGCTTAAGCAGGAAACTCCTGACCCACCAGAAGCTTTGAAAGCTGTTCCTAGTCTTTCTCTACAAGATATTCCGAAAGAACCTATTCATGTCCCCACTGAGGTTATCATCTCTGTTTCCTTGATTGAGGGTTTACATGTTTTGGCCTTATAACCTGTAGAGATTCACAAGGATTTGCATGCCAAATATAGGTTGGGGATATCAATGGAGTAAAAGTTTTGCAGCATGATCTCTTCACAAATGATGTCCTTTACACTGAAATAGTATTCAATATGGGTTCGTTGAAGCAAGAGCTTCTTCCCTTGGTCCCATTGTTCTGGTAATTATATAACCTCTGAAGAATGTTTTATTTCCCCCCATCCATTTATGGTTCCAAATATTTACTTGTGTAGTAAAATCTACTTGCATACCTAATTAAATTTGTATTTATATTTTCACTGACCCTCTGTTAGGACAACTGCAGTTAGTTAGTTAGAGGGGATTAGTTATTTAGTTAGAGGAGATTAAGTGGAAATACGGTTAGACGGAGGATTTTGAATTAGAGTTTATTGTAGACGGAGTTATTGCTCAGTTTTGAAAGGGAACCCCTTGTAAGAGAGTCCGTGTCAATTTCCGTTGTGGGTTTCTAACACCCTTCTTAATCTGGAATTGGTTATTCATTTTTATTAAACCTGATTTCAGAAGATTCTTGTGCTGCTTAGAGGTCTCATTATTATGATTCTTAAACAGATTATTAGTTTTGTCCAATCTAAATTTCTCTGTTGATTTATTTTTGGTTCACAACATGTTCCTTTTTAGTATTATTGTCAACAATTTTTTTCCTTTTTCTTTTGGTATTTTTAATGCCTCCATTCCCTGTCTTGTGTACATCAGAAACATTTTCTTGATAGATAAATTACATCAATCTCTGTAATTCTACTATCATTTTTGACAGCCAATCATTGCTGGAGATGGGCACGAAGGACTTGACCTTTGTCCAGCTAAACCAATTGATTGGGAGAAAAACTGGAGGAATATCGGTTTATCCATTCACATCATCAGTGCGGGGTAAGGAAGATCCATGTACTCACATGATCGTTCGAGGCAAGGCCATGGCTTGGTGCGCTGAAGACCTTTATGATTTGGTACTTTTATTTGTTTAAAAGTTCCCTGTTTCTACACTCAATTCTCTGAATAATTGGCCTAAAACTCTACCGTGGTCGTGTAAACCCTAATTATAAACATTGCTACTTTAGGTTAATTCTGTTATTCAAGATGTACAATTTACAGACCAACAACGTTTCAAACAATTTATTTCCCAGAGTAGATCAAGAATGGAGGTAATTATCAATTTTTTTTATATTTATCCAAAATTATCATTGTTTTATGCAAAGAGGGGGCAAATATGATAAAAGGTCAATATGCGGAATACCGGCATTGATTATATGTATTGTGCATATTTGTCTATTGTCAGAACCGGTTAAGAGGACGTGGACATGAAATTGCAGCGGCAAGAATGGATGCAAAACTAAATGCTGCAGGCTGGATCTCAGAAAAGATGGGTGGTCTCAGGTTGGAACATTGAAGCCCTGTTAGTGAGGGCACATTTACATATAGTTCATTCTCATTGTATCCATTATTGTCAATATTAAATGTTTCTAATAAGATTTATTTTTTTGGATAATGCTTCATCACTACTATTATCCTTGTAAAGCTGACAGTTTCATACTTGTCCTTTTAAATCAACTTTTCATGTTTGATATGGAAACACAATTGTAACTCCTGTTGTATACTTTTATGTTTCTGGTATATTCGTTCTAGTTATCTCGAATACCTCCGGACTCTTGAAGAGAGAGCTGATCAAGATTGGGCTGCCATCTCATCATCTCTTGAAGAGATTCGCAAATCTGTGTTTTCCAAGCAAGGTTGCTTGATAAATATCACTTCCGATGGGAAAAACCTTGCAAACATGGAAAAAGTTGTGAGCAAATTTGTTGAAAAGCTTCCTACTAGCTCTCCGATTGCAACAACTACTTGGAATGTTAGACTTCCATTGGCAAATGAGGCTATCGTGATACCTACTCAAGTAAGATTATTTCCTTTTGCCATCCTTAGTTGTACACATGATTTTATATGTGCTGTTCAGAGGCAAAGTATAGTTTATCCTTTACCCGAAATATCATTTCAATTTTTGTTATTGCATGTGATTTGTGTTTCTGTCAGTAAATCGTGGTGTTTCCTTCTACAGGTTAATCACGTTGGAAAAGCAGCTAACATTTATGATACTGGTTATAAGCTTAATGGTAGTGCATATGTTATTTCTAAATACATTAGCAATACATGGTTGTGGGACCGTGTTCGGGTTAGTGGTGGAGCTTATGGAGGTTTCTGTGATTTTGATACTCATTCAGGTAAGTTGTATTTTATTTAGGCATGATGATTATTGAGTAGCTATCTTGCAGTCTTAACTTATTGTTTCTCTTTGTAGGAGTGTTCTCCTTCTTATCTTATCGTGATCCCAATTTGCTGAAGTCACTTGATGTGTATGATGGAACCGGTGACTTCTTAAGAGGACTCGAAATGGATGATGATACTCTAACAAAAGCCATAATAGGAACCATTGGGGATGTAGATTCATATCAACTTCCTGATGCCAAAGGTTATAGTAGGTATGTATACGTACGTGATGATTGATTTAGTAGGATATTTGGTTCTTTTGCATCTCAATGGAAGAATTTTAGACATAGACGAAATACAAACTCATTCTAAGCGAAGATTAATCGCTGAAGCGATAATGGTTGATTCTAAATATGTAATTATTTCTGCTTTTCTTATAGTAGTTATAAACTATGCTTACTTTTCATTTCATCTGCAGTATGTTGCGCTACTTACTGGGTATAACAGAGGAAGAAAGGCAAAGGAGACGTGAAGAGATATTATCTACTAGGTAAAGATTTGGGTATAACTTTTTCATATTTCCTAGTGCTGAAAAATCTACTTAATTCAATCCTGACCTTTGAAACCATTTGTTGTTTTGTTTGGCAGTTTGAAGGACTTCAAAGAATTTATAAATGCAATGGAAGCAGTTAAGGATAAGGGAGTTGTGGTTGCAGTGGCATCTCCAGATGATGTAGATGCGGCTAACAAAGAGCGTTCCAACTTCTTTGAAATAAAGAAAGCCATTTAGATTCAACATTTATTTCCTGCAGATTGGGATTTCTTTTTGTTATACTTGTGAATTTCAAAATTGATATTAGACTCAACTTGAAAAGCTACCTCATAGGGTATGCATAAGCGGAATGAGCATTGTTTTTCTTATCACAATGGGTGCAATCATGTAAAATAAGCCTTACTTTTGTGTGGGTTGCATGGCTAAATTAAGTTTCCAAACAATTTGGTTACAATAAATGTTAGATTTCCCTCTAAATTATTAAACATAGCTTCATACTCATGATTTGAACACAAAATGACGATTGTGTCTTAATGAGTAATTATAAAACTGCAAAAAGGTCCTTCTACTTGATGGAACGAGAGGCATTTGTCACAGATTTGAGATTAGTTTTTTTTAGAATAAAATATATGTACGGACAGTTTTATAAACTATATCATCCAACATATGATTAACTATTTAAAAATAATAATATCAATGATAATGAATAATATGTATAAATCTTTACATGTAAAATACATAATATTTCTTGTACATGCCCATTGCAATCCATATTATTTATGATTTATAGTGATAAATAATGGTATATTTGTGTTTTTTATTTAAAGTTTAGGATGATCTAACAATCCTGTAATTATTAGGATGATCTAATTTGTTTTGATGAATTGAATATTAAAGACTAAAGAAGTAGTATTTTGTATAAAAAGGGAGAAATAGGTATTATTAGGATTAGGTATATTGAATATGTCTTATTCTTCTTCTTGGATTCAAGGACAAAGTCTAGAGGTAACAGTTGTCGGTTGCTCAAAATTGAAAGACACTGAATGGATTTCAAGGCAAGATCCCTACGTTTGTCTCGAATATGCTTCCACCAAGTTCCGTACCAGAACCTGCACAGGTCGCTAATCCATTCATTCAATTCAATTCAATTAAATTCAATTCAATTGAGTTAATATTGTTTTTCATTGAATTTCAGATGGAGGTAAGAATCCGGTGTTTCAAGAGAAGTTTGTTTTCCCTCTGATTGAAGGTCTTCGTGAGCTTATTGTGATTGTTTGGAACTCCAACACTCTCTCCTTCGATGATTTTATTGGCACCGGTAAGATCCAATTGCACAAGGTTCTTGCTCAAGGTTTTGATGATTCTTCTTGGCCCCTTCAGACTAAAACTGGCAGGTCACTCACTTTCTTTCATACTCTTTATTATAATAATCATATTGAACCTTGTTTGTCTTCAATCCTACTATAATAATCTATATTCAAAATGTGTGTTGTAATACATACATACATACATACATACATACACTTTCATTTATTTTGGTTTGGCAGATATGCTGGTGAAGTGAAACTGATATTGCATTATGCTAATGCAAACCACATGGTAAGTAACCTAACTTACTATTTTCATTATTTTGTTATGATGACATATAGACACATATATAGTTTGATGATTGGTATATAAATTGCAGCAGTCAGAGTCAAACCATGCTCCATCAGCCCCTCCATATGTTACACCTTTATATTCCTATCCTCCTCCTCCTCCACCATCTCCATATTCATCCCCCTATCCTACTCCTCCTCCACCATCTCCATATTCATCCCCCTATCCTACTCCATCTCCATATCCCACTTCACATTCATCTCCCTATCCTACTCCATCTCCATATCCCACTTCACATTCATCTCCCTATCCTACTCCATCTCCATATCCCACTCCACATTCATCTCCCTATCCTACTCCACATTCATACCCTGCTGCATCTTCTCCATATTCGTCTGCTTATCCACCATCACCATACCCGCCAAATTCAGCTTATCCCCCACCTCCTTCTGCATATCCTCCTCCTCCTCCTCCTGGTATGTAATTATTCCATTTATCACTTACTACTCCGTGGATTTGTCTCCTTTCTAAATCACATCCTTATTCAGGAACATATCCTCCACCACCATACTGACATGACATGGATCTACATTCTCAACCAAGCAAAGAGGCAACGTCAGATTATGCCCTTGTACATCTTTTCTCTCATAATATTCTTCCACCTTTATTTCTCATCACAAATTCCTCATGTTTTATGTTTTTATTTATGTTTATGATGCTTCCTATTCAACCGTGTTACCTATAATTTGTCTTTGATTACAACACAAAAAAGGGGATAATGCAAAGTTGTTTGATGAATTTGTGCAGCCAATTTTTGACGTGACACTTAAATCAGTGAGTTTTTGGATGTATAACATCACCATTAGTGGATATAGTTGTGACTGTTTCACCTAGTTTGAGCTTGTAAAAAATGCTTGTGTTAGAACCTCTTTGATTGCCGAGATATGATCATACCCATTCAACAAATGTAAGACTGTTGCATTAAAACACTCAACGTTATGAATTGAACAAGGCAGAAAAGAATATATTCATGGGAACAAATTCAGAGAGGGACAAATGAAATGGATTCTCATTAGAAGATAGCAATAAAGAAAGGAGGGAATTGAATGACTTTGGAACCTTCATGGCTTCCTCTTTTAAAAACAACTCGTAAATAGATTTAGCCTCATCACAATGACACGAGCTACCTTCTCTCACTGTTTTTTTTATTTCCTTTGTTTTTTTCTTTTCTCACAACACCAAAAATGATTTCATGCTTTCACTGTTTCACATCATCTAGACTGGTATTTAAGAAATATTAACTATATAAATTATTGCCTTTATATTGCATCACAGTTAAATCATTTCAAATGTAATTATATGCCATACTCATGTAATTTATGCAACTAGTTTATGATAAATACAACTGAAAAAATTGTATACACAATCACTTGTGAATGTCAATAGTATTTTCCCAACCAATTAATGAGACACACTCGTTTCATTACGGTTCTTATCTATCAATAATGAGCAATCCAAACTAAATAAGTACAACATACAAAATATATTACAAAGTAAATCGGAAGATAGTCTCGACACAATGCTAAAGCTGCTTCTTAGTAATCAAGAGGACACAGGTTTAAATTATAGAAACAATGCCCCCACTTACAATGATAATATTGCATACATTTAGCTTCCACAAACTCAACCAGGTCGGAGCTCATGCATTGAGCCGCCCTTTACAATATTGCATACATTTAGCTTCCACAAACTCTACCAGGTCGGAGCTCATGCATTGAGCCGCCCTGTGTAAAGTAGATTGAGACATTGTCATTGACAAAGTACCTCAGACATTGTCATTGACAGAGTACCTCAGACATTCTACTGTGACCCATATAGAATCTCAATTTCCATTGCCAAATCCATGAGAAGTAATTTCATTGACATGTAAAAAATATAGTGGGAATTTTCATTTGTTCTTTTCCTTTCATGAAATACACAACTGGTTAAGCTATCCCTAACATCACATACCAAAAAAAAGCTATTCATAACATCCACGACATGGCAAACCAACCCAGAGAAACTTCTTCCAGACAT
Organism: Lupinus albus; assembly: GCA_009771035.1. Taxonomy (NCBI): domain Eukaryota; kingdom Viridiplantae; phylum Streptophyta; class Magnoliopsida; order Fabales; family Fabaceae; genus Lupinus; species Lupinus albus. The sequence goes on from CM020014.1 coordinate 63,051, forward strand.
CGAGTCAAAGCTGGCTTCCTAGACCTTAGCTAATACAATATCCCATTATCCATATTCACAGCTAGCCAATTTCAGAGCTTAGTACCCCATTTCATTGCTGACATGTGAGTAATATTCATTATAATTGAGATATTCCCAGAAACGAGAAAGCCCAAAATTTCCATGCTTTGGTTCATTAATGTAGCAAATGTGCAATTCTTTTAGACTTCTGTCAAACTTCTGCTTTATGGAAAGCACCTGCAATAAATTCAATCAGAAGGTCAATATACTTCTACTCTAGGACCAATTATTTGAGAAGATACATGACATCTTCAAGAGTGGGATGTTCCATTTCCTTGTGTTCTTATCCAGTGGGTGGATGTTTTCGGGAGGGTTTTTAGGTAAAGATAAAGTTATTTGAGGGCAATAGACCCTAAAAATGCATGGTTTACCTGTGATATATTGATTCTGGAAAGCATGCCAAACAAAGCTTCCTGATCACTACCAATATCCCGAGCACCAACTGTAAGACATGACCGGAAATCGAGTGCGCATTGCAAAATGCTCTCAATAATGCTACCTACTGTCCTTGTTTCATCAGACAAGAAACATCTGCAAATAATATAAACGTAAAACACTGATTATTTGAATCAGAGGCAGTTTACCATATGAATTTAAGCGATGTATTAGTATCACACAAAAATGAATACAAGAGTAAAGACTACAGAATTATTGTAGTTATTCCAATATGGTATCAGACCATATCCGGATAATGTCCCGTCTTGCAAAATTCACACATTGGATATCATCCAATCCTCAGTGACAGATGGGTAATTAAGTGTCAAAGTCTCACATTGATTGAGTACACCAGTAAAGAGCCATTATAGGCTTGGGCAACCATCTTCCCACGAGCTAGCTTTTTTGGGTGAAATTAAACCTAATTATTCCATAATCAACTTCAAAACCTCACTAAACCAAAACCCATCTGGTCACCTAGAACATGGATACAATTGATTAAACACTTATTAACATCCATGACTATGCAAACTGGGCCGAAGGATGTGATCTCTGGTGTGAATGCAGTCTGAAAAATAGATCAATCTTACCACACATTGAGTTGGTGCGTATAGAATATTTCAATGACAATAGACTTCAGCCCTGATCCATTAAAATAGAATCATTGGTATTGGAATGCTAATCTATCAGGTGAAAATCATCTAGGCTTTTACAAAACGTTTGATTAACTTATGGAAGGCACCAGCGAATAAATGGAAATATATATTAGTTATTACCAATCTGCCTTGATATATTATTACAAGATGGATAGGTCTATAATGACCAAGGCACCAAGCATTCAACTACACGTTCCATTAACCAGTAAACAGCGCATGTGATGTCAAGATATGCATTACATGCCTCCAAAGATAATATGAACCGAGGAGAAATTAACATAGAAGAGACAGGGCTTGGGGGAAGAATTCATAAGTCAATTTGTTACCTTAAGCAATCACTATTACCAAAAATATTGCACTAAATTGTTCCCGTGATTCTACATGTAAATGGTAAGCAACAAATAAATGTAAACTTACATGCATAACGAATCAGCAAGATATTCCATGTGCACTGACTCAAGATCCATTATATCTTTCACCTGCATAAATGATCAAAATATCCAAAACAATCATGAAAATTGAATTACAAAGTCATACAGGTTTTATCTAGGTTACTATAAACTAGGAGCTATGAAAAATGATAAATGAGTGAGGTAGAAAAAAAGACCATCCAAAATTACTAAGTTCAATTTTTATAATCCAATTGTGGAATCATTTAGTACTGTAAAATCGAGGAAGCAATCTTAAGAGTTCTACACAAATTTATTAAGCTTCCTTATTTGTTAAGGAATATGTCAGATATTTTAAGATTATATTGTGGGGTCAAGTGGTAATCGAATAGAGGTTAGTATGGAGTTTAATTCCTAGTATAAACAGGGGTTAGTGTTCTGTCTATTGTATCGCATTATTACACACCATATTCATAATATTCTTATGTTGATTTTTCCCCTTAATTCCTCCATCCCTACCTAAACCGTATAATTCAACAGTGGTTATTATAAGTGGGTTTGGCTTGTATTACTAACACTATAGTACTACCCAACTTATTTTATAAGACATTATTACACACCATATATTAAGGTCTTCCCCCTTCCCCAACTTAAAGATCAGAATTTCAAAAAAGAAACATTGACTTCAAACCTTATACTGAAGGGAATGAAGAAACCTGCACCATGACACATGAGATAACTGTGACTCTACATACTGCTGCAAAGTAGATACAAAATGGTTGATCTGGTGCCTGCAATAGAAAGTCAAACAAAGGATGCTTAGAAGTACAGATATGCATATAAAAGTTCATTTTTAATATTTGAAATTTATTCAAGGAACTATTAAAGTGGTGCTCACTAAGTTTCTCTTTATAATTAAATGGAAATTTTTTTCTTTATGCAAACTACAGAATCTAAAAGATTAACAGATCAAATGGCAGTGTCCCTAGTCCCACGTCCCACCCTTACCACATGGACCACATAGGGCAAACCTATAAGTTCTTCCTGCCCATGAAAATGATAACATGATCCTTGAGGATTGTCAACGATATCAAATTTACACATGTGAGACATGTGAGACGTTAAAAAAACGGAACTTTCCATACATACCTCATCTTCATCAAAATATTAAGGTGCCCAGCCCCACGCTGCTGCAGTTCAGAATTCAGATACTTATCGGTTGTATGCACCAAATCCTGTTCATCAGAATTGAAAGAGAATAAGTACTATTACACAATCAAAAGCCCTCAGGTGGCACAGAAATCCAGAGCATATGCGCATCTCTGAGCAACAAAAGCAAATTTGGATATCAGACTATATACTTCCGGAATTACAGGCTCATTATTTTTGTAAATATATTAAACTCATCAAATGATGGACAAAGATATCATACGTCCTGTCAAACATGGTAAAAATGTTTAGAAAGAAAATAATTCAACCATTGAAGCGGCTATTAGTTTAAGGCAAAGGTCTACTCATCAATCAATTATCTGGTCAATTGTTCTTTTTTCGAGTTGGAAAGATTTCTACCAAGTATTCCTTTTTGTAACACCCCCTGCTTTTTATTTATTAAAAAAAAGAGATAAGCAATGGAATAACACATTCAATCAGAAAATGACATAACACTTAGATAAGTGGGTGTTTAACACACAGCAAAAAGAAGTGGTAAAAGTTAGAAAGAGCGCTTGCATAGAAATTATGGCATAAGTATTCCTATCATCTGACCAGTGACCATATTATATGATGTTTATCAAATATTCATCAAAGGAACCTTGTTGTGTGTGTTATGTTTAACTTCAACTTCGAACGTGACAGCCCATCCATTATGTATTTCATAGACAGAAATTTACAACGATATATTTAGATTCTGAAGATATAAGAAACACAAATGCAGGTGTGTGATAATAAACAGGAAAACAGATAAAAAGGGAAAAAGTGCAATAAGTCACACCTTTAATGAGCACCATACATCTGTCAATGAAAAAATTGCAAGCTTCACTTGTATTAAAAAGCTGAATATATCAGCATATATTTTTAATGCAGCAGGCGTTAAAACAATACTGAGTGGCCAATCCAGACGGTAACCCAGTCCTAGGAATTCAAAAGAACGGACCCCTGCCATTATTCACAAATTCATTATCAGATATATAGTTTCATGTTGCACCATCCGTAGAGAGGAGAGCTGGGGTGCGGGGTGTCTAATCAAACTTGAAATGAAACTGAAAAGCACAAATAAATAACAACAATCACGATAGCAGATGTATGGATATACCGATAGCAGATGTGGAAAGAGGCAATTTCCCATTTCCTTTCATGTACACAAACAACCTATCCTTATTAGGGTCTTGTTCACAAGAAGATTTCTGTATTGACAACTCAAGTAGACCTTGAATTTCTGAAAGTCTCTCGTTTGCTTCAGTAACAGACCAGTTCTGTGATTTCAAGTAAAGAAAATATGAGTAAAATTGCAGTATTACAGACTACAGTCAGAACTCACAGCTATCAAATGCTACACAAATAATTGTGAATCAGAATTACATGATGCCAGAGAGATAAGATAAACAAATCTGCCCAATCTGCTAACTCCATAAAATGATACCGTCGCAGTGCCAAAAGATGCTCTTGCAACTCAAATGCTTCCTCAAGCACATTGATAATTAGCTTGCTGACATACTTATATCTGACATCTTTAAGGACAAGCAATAATAGAACCATCTGGCAATTACAGGTAACTGAGAGTATAATATTTTTTTACATTGTTTCACCTGTAAATCAGCACTATCCATTTCAACATACCAGTAGCCCATTTTCTACAGGTTTACTGCATAACTTGCACCTAGGCAAGCAGAATAATACTTGAAGCACATTGATTAGTGTGAAGATAAATTTTGAGTGGCGTCAGCCTGCCCCATAAGATCTGGATGTTATTCTAGAAATGCGAAGTTACCCATATCAAGGACTCTTACATTTTAAAATAATAAAATAAGTAAGGATTACATTTCATTTATGATTTAGCTTCTCGATCATAGAATTTTACAATCCAATCCAAGAGTTGAACTACCTTGCATTCAATAGTTTGGCACATATCAACTTCATCGGTAAAGAGGCTGATTTGGGCTGCATTAACCCATTTAGAGAAACTGATGCAACTTACAAATAGTAAGATAAATGGACACAATTGAAAAGCCCAGATGTTAGAATTCAAACGGATTGGTTATTCATGACAAATTGATGCCAGTTTAATTGATGTATCATGCAGACTGCAGAGAAATAGAGGCAATAGAGGAATGAAATGCATAACACTATACATAAACTAATCAACTAGTAAACATAAAGATAAGGATACTGAAGCATAATTTCCTGCAGTAAGCATTTGTCTATTATAATATCCAGTGGTATCTCAAATGTTGACACCAAACTCTGCTTGTGGGTAGCATCACAGTTGACGGTTTCCCTAAAACTACCAAGCAATCTTTCCCAGCTGCTCCCACCGGATACAACTGTAGAAAAATCTTGTTTATGGTCCATTGAGTCCGATGAAGCATCAAAACATTTCTCAGTAACATCAACCAACCCATCCTCTGTACCATGGCCCATTTTGCCACATTGATTATTCTTACTCCCATGAGTAGACGCACTACTGTCAAGTGGAAATGAAGGTGCACCACTATATCTAGAGTTGGTGGGTGACTTGTCCAGATAAACCTTACAAGGGTCTTCTACCATAGAAAAGTTGAAGTAAGGCAACGGTTGTTCATGATCTGCTTTACCTTTTTCTCGATTCCTACCCATCTGGTGAAGTAATGCATTTCTTGTCAACATTGGGTTCATACTAAGGGGATTAATGCCAGGAATATTACACTGATGGTCAAATCTTTGTGGTTGAAAAGTACACCAATTTGAAGCAAGTGTACTGTTATCAGGTTGATCCTCACTCATGACTTCCCCTCTCAACGTATCACCAATGGCACAAATATCTTGGGATAACATGGAATATCTTAGGGATCCCAGGTGCTTCTCATTCACTTTTTTCCCATCAGAGTCATCATCAAGAAATGAGTTTTTCAATAGGTGGCCCATTGCCGAAAAACTATCAGTCAAACTCTCTCTGTATTGAATGCTGAATATACATGAACAACTCGACTCCTCATGATTTAGAGGATTAGACATGTTACTTGATATCATTTCCTCGTGGCAGGACTTCACCAAATTATCACTGGCCTCCATCTTATCAAAGATTCTAAGCAAATCACTCCCTGACTTTTCATGGTGACGGGAATTTTTTATTGAACTATGCAAGGTTCTACTCTTACAAAAGCGTAATGCGGATAAAGGGTTTTGCTGCACAGCTAATGGACAAAACCACCCACTAAGCAGATCAGACTCCAATTGCTCCTCAGAGCTACTCAAGGATGAACTTTCAGATGAATCATACATATCTTCCAGCAAAGAGAGATCATCTACTGTACTTGAGACATCAGATCCCAAACCATCAGTGCCCCTGAGAATTTCTATAAAACATCAATGAAGCATAGCAAAGGGAAACAAAGTTGTAAGAATAAAACAAACAAGACGGGAAGCAGCAAATGGGAAGAAATATGTTATACAATGCATGCATCTACATGCTCACACACATATTTAGTTATTATTCATTTTTGGGACCAGGGGATGAGAGATTACATATTTGAACGTGCTTTATCTTCTGTTGGACGAAAAATGGATTTCTCTTCTGACATGAACTGACCAAGATTGCCTAAAGTCCCTCCGCCATTATCAAAAGAAGGTCTCATATCATGTGTAACCTGAAAAAGGAAAACCCTCATGCATAAGAAGGGGAAAAAACAGAAAGAAATAAGCACCTGCTAACAAAGGGAAAAGTAGTATTCGATGGGATTAGGACTATGATGAAACAATTTTATTCAATATAAGGATGTTGCGTCATAAAAGTGGAATAAAGGTTTGGTTGTTGTATAAGGATGTTGCGTCATAAAATCTTTTATCTTAAACAAAGAAATGTATATCTCTTATTGAACATAGTGCAGTAACCTGAAGGACTGCACCCAAAACCAAAGCAAGAATGTGGGAATCCATATAACTAGAAAGACTTCCCAAAAACAGAAGGTGAGGGGGGAAACTAGCATAATGGCATATGACAATTACATTTGCTAGCACCTCAATTTTCAGACATTATATTCACAAGCAACGAGTTATGTAACAATTAAGAGAAAACAATATTCTGTTTTAGCTTTAGAGTTTAGACTACATAACATCAAGATGGCAAGTGTAAAAGGAACCAAAACTACGGAATATGATTACCTGTTGATATCTAACTTCTAAACTACTTAAAAGGCTTTCAATTTTATCATTCATCCCTTTATAATAACTCTCTCTTGCAACCACCATAGCTTCTATAATATCTCTGCTAAAAGTTAATGGAGAACAATGAGATGGATTATTGCTTGAAAAGCCACTCCAGCAGGGAAGGAAATCATCAGAACTATGGTCTCCGGGAACATGGATGCACAGTCCAAGCAATTTCAAGAGTACTTGAAGCTGCTGACCAGCTCTTACAAGTGGAACCAAGTAGTCTTTAAGAAATGCGGGAATGGAAACTCCATCTCGTACCTGAGATTAGGAAGTGCCCACCATGAAAATCAATATAACAAGGCAATATAAAGTTATGATAGATATGAAAATTTTATACAGGTCCCAGAGGAAACAATTACCCTGATGCTTGAGAATTGTAAGTCAAGAGAATTGCCATAATTAAAGTCACATGACTTGGGAGATAGAGACTCCATATTTTCTACAATAAACTCGTTATATGGGTCATTGATTTCTGCCTTGAAAATCCATGACCTGATGAACCCACAATATGGTTCAGAGGATCGAATAAAGAGAAACTTGAGCAGGGTAGAGTGTGCAGGATCAGCCACCTAAAAAATAACAAGAAATTTGAAAGAGTTATTTACATAAGAAGTGATAGAATAGGATGAGATTGTAGAAAATATATCAAGGAAGGAGAACACAGAAAGTGTGGAGTATAAGAAGAATAAAATGATAAAGAATAAAGTAACCTGTAATTGGTTATACAAAAAAGTCAATAAATCCGCCCCTCTGTAAAAGTTAGAAAAGTGAGAAGTAGCTTGAGCAGTGAGATCCTGAAAAGAAGTAAGAGGCGAAATATGTAGGTTACAGATGGTTGAGAGGGCTTGAATGTGAGTCCTAAGTTGGTTGGTGTGGAGGTAAAACTCAAGCAATGTAAATTCAGAAAGTAGAATAGTGTTGAGACATCCAGAGAGAGGGGAATGAAGATTTTTGGATCTCCTTAAGAGTGAAGAAGGATGAATAGTGTGTAGTGAAGAGATGTAACCTTCCAAGACCTTACCCAGGGCAACAGCGAATGCTTGATTAACAAGAGTGGATATATTATTAGTGAAATAGTTGACAAAATGTCGGAGAAGGAAAACAAGAGAACCAATGGAAGCAATGGAATGGAGAATTTTAGAGAAGGAATGAGTAGTGGAAGCTCTATTCCAGAGAGATGAGATGTTGTGAGTATGAGGAGGAAGAGTAGAGAAGAAGTGAGAGATGTTTTGGATGGTAATGAGGGAAGACTCTAAACCTTGCATTGCATTCATCACCAACGCAACCAGACATGACTCCTGAGAGGGTGAGAATTAAGAAAATGTTAGTGATTTCAACAATCAATCAATGAAATTAGGGTTAATAGTAATACTTACAGATAGAGAAGAGAGGGATTGCGGTGGTTGATTGGAAGAAGAAGAAATAGAAGAAGAAGAAGAAACAGAAGAAGGATGTGCATCATCCACTTTCTCAAACAATGACGCAAATCTGCAATCCATCCTCTCACTCAACTTCAACTTTCCTTTTTCCTTTCTCCTTTCAAATTTAAATCATCAAACGGATATATAATTGTTATTATAATTAAATGTTACCTTCCAATATTTATTTTCTTATATAATTGTTTTTGTTGTCTAACTAACCTATTCAGGATTCAGGATTCAGGACTCAACCACACACAATACAAAACTAGAAAAGAGAAGAGAAGATTGAAGTTGAAGTCTGTTTGTTTCCTATGGGAGAAAAGGTAACTCTTCCTCTTCTCCTCACAACACCACTTCCTTCTAGACCATTCTTCTCCAATCCTACTCATATTCCAATAACAACAACCAATAATCCACAATTACCATTCCCTCCTCTTCTTATCCATGACCTCAATTCTAACCCTCAACGCCGCCGTTCAACCCTCGGCAGGTCCTCCGACCCCAACCGCGGCAGGCCCTGGTCAACCCACAACCTCTCCCCCTCCGGCAGCCGCGCCCTCAAGTCCCTGCTCGACCCTTCTCTCCACTCCGACGAGGTGGGTCACGTCTTAGAACCCCTCCTTCAACCCCAACACCCCACCGCCGCTTCTGATATTCTTGCCATAATCAAGTCTCTCGGGTTTAACAAAAAATTCGAACTTGCTCTCCATGTCTTTGACTTTGTTCGCCATACTGAGGCCTCTGTTTCCCTTTTGAATGCTTCTTCAATCGCTGTCATTATCAACATCCTTGGTAAAGCTAATAAGGTCTCTTCTGCTTCCTCATTACTCCTCACTCTCCAAAATGATGGCTTTCATATTGATGTTTATGCTTATACTTCATTGATAACTGCTTATGCCTCTAATGGTAGGTTTAGAGAAGCTGTTAATATCTTCAATAAGATGCAACAAGAGGGTTGTACCCCTACCTTGATCACTTTTAATGTCATTCTGAATGTTTATGGCAAAATGGGCATGCCCTGGTCTAAGATTATAGCTCTCCTCGATGCTATGAAGACAGATGGGGTTGCACCCGATTTGTACACTTATAATACTCTTATAAGTTGTTGTCGCCGTGGTTCTTTGTATGAAGAAGCTGTCCAGCTCTTTGATGAGATGAAGTTAGCAGGATTTAAACCTGATAAGGTTACTTATAATTCGTTATTAGATGTTTTTGGCAAGTCCAGAAAGCCTAAAGAGGCTATGCAGGTTCTAAAAGAGATGGAAAGTAATGGCTTTTCTCCTACCATTGTAACTTTCAATTCATTGATATCGGCTTATGCTAGGGGTGGTTTGTTGGAGGAGGCGTCAAATCTTAAAACCCAGATGATGGAGAAAGGGATCAAACCTGATGTTTTTACATACACCACGCTTTTATCAGGATTTGACAAGGCTGGAAAAGATGAGTTTGCGATGAAGGTTTTTGAAGAAATGAGAGCAGCCGGATGCAAACCTAATATTTGCACCTTTAACGCCCTTATTAAGATGCATGGCAACCGAGGAAAGTTTGTGGAAATGATGAAAGTTTTTGAGGAGATCAAGGTATGCAATTGTTCCCCTGATATTGTTACTTGGAACACACTTTTAGCTGTATTTGGACAGAATGGAATGGACTCTGAGGTATCCGGAGTGTTTAAAGAAATGAAGAGAGCAGGGTTTGTGCCTGAAAGGGACACCTTCAATACTCTAATAAGTGCATACAGCAGGTGTGGTTCCTTTGACCAAGCCATTGGTGTTTATAAGAGCATGCTGGAAGCCGGAGTAACTCCAGATCTTTCTACTTATAATGCTGTTTTAGCAGCATTGGCTCGAGGAGGGCTCTGGGAACAATCTGAGAAAGTGCTTGCTGAAATGAAGGATGGTAGGTGTAAACCTAATGAGCTAACGTACTCCTCTTTACTTCATGCTTATGCCAATGCTAAGCAGATTGAAAGGATGAATGCTTTTGCAGAAGAGATATATTCCGGCTCTATTGAAACACATGCTGTTCTTTTGAAAACCCTTGTTCTAGTAAATAGCAAGACCGATCTCCTAATGGAAACTGAACGTGCTTTTTTGGAGTTAAGGAGAAGAGGAATTTCACCTGACATAACTACTCTCAATGCAATGATTTCAATATATGGGAGGAAGCAGATGTTGGCGAAAACCAATGAGATTTTGAACTTCATGTACGAGAGTGGATTTACTCCAACTCTGACTACTTATAATAGCTTGATGTATATGTACAGCCGTTCTGAAAACTTCCAAAAATCAGAAGAAGTCTTAAGAGAAATTCTTGATAAAGGTATGAAACCTGATAAAATCTCATACAATACAGTCATATACGCATATTGCAGGAATGGTAGGATGAAGGAGGCTTCACGGATATTTTCAGAAATGAAAGATGCTGCACTTGTTCCCGATGTTGTAACTTACAACACATTCATTGCTACTTATGCTGCTGACTCAATGTTTGTTGAGGCTATTGATGTAGTTCGGTACATGATCAAGCAGGGATGTAAGCCAAACCAGACTACTTACAACTCCATAATTGATTGGTATTGTAAGCTCAATCGGCAAGACGAGGCTAAATATTTTGTTAAAAGCCTTGGTGATATTGGTACACATGTTTCCAAGGAGGAAGAAAGCAGGTTGCTAGAGAGAATAGCAAAGAAATGGTCATAAGTTATTCCACGACCACTTGCAGGAGGCTTCAACGGAGTTTGGAATGTTTCTCTGACCTCTAGGAAATAGATGTCCCCGTCCTCAATCCTGCTTTAGCTACCATGTTCTGTAATATTTGGATAAGGAGATTGGTGTAGACCTTGTGTATGTAAACCGTGTTGTTACTTTAGTTGGTGTTGACCTGCAGCAGATGACAGTGGGTGTGGGTGTACAGAAAGACCAGGGACTAAAGAATAGAAAGAGAAGGGGAGGGTTGGTTTGGTTTGGTTTTACCATTAAGAATATAGTGTGTACAGGAACGAATTCAACAAAAACGACTCGTATGGGTGCGTTTTGATAAAAGTATGTATTTGGGGTTGTAATGTTGTGTAGCTGTAAAAACAGACATGAGTGTTTATGTTAGACTATGTTTCAAGAGTTTTCTATTAAAGACAATTCCTGCAGGTATAAGTGCTGTTGGTCTCAATTTTAAACCTGTCCTTTAAAACCTGAAGGGCTACTGTTAAGAGGTAACACTGTTATATGCTTTTTTTGGTAACATAGTTTAGTGAAACTTACCTTGGTGAAAACTATGGGAAGACAGCAATACCATGCATGAATAACCAAATGATAAAGCTTTATTTTTTCGTTTCAAAGAAAAACCAAATTACTAAAAGTAAAATCAGATAGACTTCTATAGATTAAGACTTACTACTTGTGAAAATGGTGATCTTTCCCAACCTATGGCTAAGGTTTTGATGATGCTCACTATGTCATCAAATGCAAAAAGAAGACTAACAAATCAAAAGTCAAAGAAGCTCATATGTGTAGTCTAAGTCTTCAGGTAAAATGATACTTGAACTTAAAATCTTTTAACTATACGATAAAGGCTGATCACTGAAAAACTCATGCATAAAACCAAGATTATTTGCATTACAGCATAAGTGTTCTGTTTTTAAACAGTGTAATCGATTACAGATTGATAAACTCATCAGTCTTGTACATTTTCCATGATGTAATCGATTACACTATCCTGGTAATCAATTACAACATATTAAAAGCACCAGATATGCGCATTTTTTCATAATGTAATCGATTACACTACACTTGGTAATCGATTATATAATTATGTTGAGTTTTATTTTAAATTTTTAACTGGTGTAATCGATTACACTATATGGTAATCGATTACACTTATCATAACAAAATACTGGTTCTGTTTTGATTGAACTGTTGTAGCTCTTAACTTTTCACAAACTCATACTGGTTCATATGTACGAATTAAACACTATAAATATATGTTTTATGACTTGTTTTGAAACACAAATCTGAATACAACTTTCATACTCACAAAGTCACAAAGTTCTTATAATTTCTCTCATTCATAAGTGTTAAGACTTTAAAATCAATTTTCATATCTTTCCAATTCTGGAAATTATTTAAAGTCTTAAGCACAAACAAAAGCCTTTGTCCAAGTTATTTGATTCCTAAATTAAGTGATCATTTAGTGAGTGATTCAATCCATAAGGCTTCAATTACTATTAGAGAGTCACTTATTCAACCATCTTAAGAATACAAGTTAGTGTCTTGTAAACATTTCACCAAGTGTGGTGAAGTGAATTATATTGTGAAAGAACCGGTGTTAGCTTAATGCTTAGTGGAATGGGTGAGTAGTCTTGGAAGAAGACGAAGAATGTGTATTATTGGTTCTTGCAATAGTGGAAAAATCTTCTTGGTAACAAGAAGGACTGGACGTAGCCTTTCAAATTGAAGGTGAACCAGTATAAATCTTGGTGTGATCTTCTCTTCCCTTAACTTTTTACATTTTGCATTATCTTCTACTTCTACTCAAGTATTTTGTTTATTACTTCCGCTCATAGAAAAACTCTCTTTAACTTAAGTTTTTTAAATAAAAATATTTAATTTAAGTCTCTACACCTAATTCACTCCCTCTCTCTTAGGTGACCATATATCATAACAACGACTATAGACTTCTATACCCAACCAAACTTACATTAAGATTAGAGATTGTATTCTAGAGATGGTTTCTTTATGCTCTCTTCCTTGGACTGCAATAAGAAGAGGCATTGTTTGCTACAAAATGAATCTTAAATCGTTACACTTGTGTGTGGATGTATTTGAATAATAAATACATAAAAGATAGCAGCATCTGTCGCTGTTTGTAAGCATTATGTCACAGTTTCAGACAATGCCTATGTTATGTATGTACTCACATTAAGTAAAAGGTAAGCAAAACTCCCTTCGTGTAGCTTCCATTTTTTGTGTTAACTACTCTATGGATAATAATTATGCAAAGGGTTTTATTTATTTTAGTATTGAACAAACTAAAATAAATAAAACCCTTTGCATAATTGATGGTAATAATACAAAATTGTTTTGGAGCTTACAAGAATAAAATTACAACACAAACAAGATCTGGTGATACCATGTACTAGACATAATTAGCTCCAGCATAATACAAAATCACACTCCTTTCTTGCTACTCCAGCAATGTCCAAGAAGGCTAGAATAAGCAACACGCTTATGTGAAGTGTTGTTAAGCTGCTAAGTCCAAAATTGATGTCAACCCAAGATATTGCTAGTTTGGTTTTGAATCACTTTGAATTAAAGACAATTCTTCCACATTAACAAATGATGAGCTCACGACAAGATCAGCATCCTTGTTTTCTTGGTCAACAAGTTCTGAATGGCAACCCTCTGAACCATTAGATTGTGAGGAAGGTGGTTCTGCTTCAAATAGTATCCAATTCTTACTCTTGGCTTGGACCAAGATAGGGTAGAGGATAAAGCCCATCATAATTACTGCTCCACTCACAAAGAATGTCCTCAAAGAAGCCAAGCACATTACAAAAATAAGCAGCAAAGCAGGAGGCAAGCAAAGCATGGCTACCCAAAATGTTCCCATAGGAACCTTGAATGGTCTATGAAGATTTGGCTTCATCAATCTTAACCTTATAAAAGCTGCAAATTCAAGAAGCATACCTACAGCGTATAAGAAATTGAGGAACTCCAATATTTGCTGGAAGCTCATCCATGACAAGAAAATAACTCCAGTGGCAGAGAACAAAATGCTGACGGTGGGTGTTCCATACTTGGACCTACACATATATAGTATCACACAAATGTCAGATCATTGAAACTTTTCAGTTCAAGATTTTATGTTTACACTAGAAAAATTCATCTAGCCCTCAGTTAAGACTAAAGGCAAAGTTTAAAGAGAAAAGGGACCATAAATTCCATTCAGGAAATTCTTAAAAGGTTTGTTCCTGGAAGTATACGGATTTAGTTATGATTGACTGTGAGTGAAAATGTATTGACAGAGTTATTATAATAATATTAAGAAGGGAAGCCATGACATGGAACATTCCTGACCTTGAAGCGAATACAGCTGGAAGCATTCCCATCTTGCTCATCCCACAAAGTTGGAAAGCATCACTGCTCATTTCTGCTTCAAACAAACCCATGTTAGACATAGCAGCTGCAGCTTGAATCCAGAGTTTCAGCCAAAAACCACCAATTAACATTCCCACTTCTGCAAAATAACCATCACTCCATTCACTTGGAGAGGATCTCAAAGCACCTGTTCCGGCAAGCAATGGAATCAAATATGAGGAGATCACTAAAACTAGTCCTCCCAGAAGAGCTTTGGGGAATGTTTTACTAGGATTTTCAACCTCTCCTGCAAGGGTACTAGCCTTGTCCCAATAGTTTAAATTCCAGAACATGGTATTGAAGAATCCTCGCCAATCCACATTGTTAAAATCCAGAACAAGCCACCTCCTAGGTTCTATGTGTGGAATGGAAAGAAAGGCCATAACGAGAAAAGGTAAAAGTGAGAAAAGGGCAAGCAGAACAGCAGAAAAGCCAACAATGTGAAGGCCTCGATAATTCAAGTAAGTTAGTGAAACTGTGATGCCTAAGAGAGCAGGGAAACGAGCAACGGTTTGGTTAAAGATTGGGAAGGAATGTTTCAAGTAATCGAGGAACAAGACGGGGTAAAGAGCATTGTCCATGACACCACTGAACCATTTCCAAAATCCTTCCTGGAAGCCCCAAAAAGGTCCAAAAGCATTAGAAATCCAAATAACATAACCACCATTGTGAGGGAAAGCAGTTGCAAGTTCAGCTGTAATAAGTGCTTCAGGTATACTCCAAATTAAAGGGAAAATGAAGAATCCAAGCAAAGATAAAAGAGGACCAGCTCCAGTCCTGACAGAATCCTCAACTCCAAAAGGACCACCAGATACTTGATAGAAGATTAAAGCAATGAGTGGCAGTAATGTTATTTTATGATTGGATTTCTTCACATCACTCAACATTTCCTCTTCACCCTTCAATACTCAACACAGACTAGAAAATTGAGAGATTGAAAAGGTAGGATGAATGAGAGATTAATTGAAAAGATAGGATGAACGAGATGTTGAAAATATAGGACCTTGCTTGGATTGAAAAGATAGGATCTTGCTTGAATTGAAAAGGGTTAACGCAGAAGTGCAGCATCTTGCTTCAATGTTGCAAATTGTGAAGGAAGTAAAGTCCTTAGAATACAAGTTTGTTTCTTTGCATCAAATGGCATCATGTCGTAATAATACAAACCCGATCAACTAGAATGATGATCATCATAATAATAACAACAACGTTTTCAACGCGGAACCGCCGAACATTGATACAACAACCACAAAACCTGTCTATCTATTTTAGGATTTTAAGAATTCTCACTTTTCTCACATCACTTATATATATATATACTTATTGCATATTTTAACCATCTATATATTCCTCCTCTTTATATATTTCACAAGATAGTTCATATTAATTATTTTAGATTATGAAAATAATAGATATTCTCAATCCAACTCATATTTTGATTTTTTGGGATTGAATCTTTAACATGCTATAAATTCTTATAAAAAAATTTATGAAATAAATAAATAATAAGTTGATTAGTTCAATTATTCCTCAAGTAAAAATTATTTCAAAACGGTTGGAAAAAATTCATGCTAGAAGATGCAATTGCTTACCAAAGCTTATTTAAAGACATGCGAGTATAAAAGCTTAATTAATTCAATTATTGTTATGCTCTTTTGGTAAATTTTCTCTTGATATAATAATAATATAGATTTTGTGAGATAGTATAATGTTTGAATAAGATTTTCTCTTTATTAAATAAGATAAGATAACAATATATGTTTAGTTATTATTAATTAATTTATATTTAGTAATTAGAGTAATAAATAAATACTATTTTTTTCAATCAAGCATTTTTATATTTCTATTTTTTTATAAACTCGTTATTTATATGTAACTGCCAAATTAATAATACCATGTTTTTGACAATTCCAAATTTGTAATAAAAAAACATAATAACAATAAATCACAATGGTGTAGTATTGTGGTTGTAGTGCAACATCATCAACTGACAATAACATAATAACAATAAATCACAATGGTGCAAAATTACAAAGTGTCATTCATTCTCTATGATAAATAATGATGAAGGAACAACATTGCGGAGTTAACAGAGAATTAAAGATTAAAGTTGGAAGAAATGAGAGAAGAAGATGAAAGAGGAAAGTAGATATAATAAAATCAAAGGAAGGTTGATGGAGGATCCTGACGAAATTTGAGAAGATAAGCAAGTTGATAGAGAGGACGGAGAAGAGGAATGATGTGAGGATCCAAGTAAGCATCACATGAGAAACACCAAACAGAGAGATCACTGAAGCTGAGAGCAACACAGTGAGTATGATTACTCTCAAAATGATGAACCATATGTTTGTTCACAAAACGACTACAAAGCACTTCCTTACAAGACAAACACAACCAGTTTTCATTTGGGTGTTGGCACCTGCTGCAATTATCATTTTTAATTAATCCATTTCAATAATATTAATAATAAATAGATAGAATGACCTGTTGCAAGGAGTATGAGGGGATGGTATATGAGTAAGATCAGAGGATAAAGAAGAAGAGAGGTGATCACATGAAGTTTTAGGTTAAGAGATTGTTCATCTCAACAATACTCACCGCTGCGTATGAAGACGAAGAAGCCATCTCAAACCCCCGCTGCCTCAATTCCCCTTCTTTCTCTCTCTTATAACTATAAATAAAGGTCATACAAATTAATTCATTTTAATACAAATTTTATGAAAATTGGGTATGAAATAATATTAGTAGTTTTGACTTATATGATTATAAGTTAGGTATAATTATTATGACATATGAATATAGAAAGTAGTTCACCAATTTTCAAATTTAAGAGACAATTATGGTATAGTTTTGATACCAATTGGGGAAAGTCACAAATATATATTATATATTTATATATATATATAATAATAGCAATAGCATAAGAAGGAATGGAATGGCTTCCATTACCATTATAAAAACAAAGGAAGTGTCTCTCTTTCATCCCAACCATTCATTCATTAGTATTTAAGTAAAAGAGTTGTCTGTTGTGATTGTGATTCAAAGCAAGAAAAAAATGATAGGAGGAGGAGGAGGAGGAGGAGGAGGAGGCATTACCCCACAAGTGACACCATCATCATCATCATTGTTATCATCATGTTCCCCACTCCGTCTTCAAACGCTGTCGTCTCCCATTCCCATTCACAACAACAGATTAGGGTTTTCTAACTTCAACCTTCAAATGAAACCCATTTCCATTATCAATGATCACATTCTAACCAATGCCCATCCCCCAATTTCATCTTCATCTGCCGGTAACCATTTCAATTTCAATTCCAATTCCAATTTTATTATTATTCTATATGTTATGATGATGCTATCCACATTCACAACCCCATTGCACTCTTCTCTACTTAGCTCCCAACAACTTAATTATACCTATTTCCTCTGTATGTTGCTCAATTGAATATTTATATATGCATATATAAATATGAGAAGGAGGAAACTCTGGTGTTGTTCTATAGGTTGCTCTTGTCTGATGCATTTTTCAATCAGGTAAACATATCAGCCAAATCTCAACCATTGGAAATTCAACAAACATTCACTGGCACAGCTGTTCCGTTGACAAAGATGATAGACACAAGTTATTACATCAAAAAGGATGTGTCATATGGATCACAGGTCTTAGTGGCTCTGGTTAGTGCTTTCTCCATCTTTATTTTCTTCCTTTTATTTTTTATTAAAACCACTATTTTTTTTACTGCTCATAACTGATATGGGACCTATTTCTACACTGCTGATTCTTTTAATCCTTTTCACGTTTTTCAATCTGTTTATCCAACAACCACTTCCCACTTTTCACCATTTCATCTAATGCTCTTGCTTCCACACAAGTTACTATTTATTAAATTCATATACAATACATACTTATTTGTTTGTGTTGTCTTTCTCTCATTCTAACATTCTATTATTCCTCTCCACTCTGCACACTTATTTATACTCTATATATGTCTTCCTTGAGTTGTTTTTGTTATACCTTGTTAAAATTATGAAATTTAGTTTCTGATTTTAACTCTCCAATATAATTTTTTACTGATTTATATCAATATATACTCAATGCTATTATATTTGTAAACATGAATTGTGACTATGTTATAATTTAACACAATCTTCAGGGAAAAGCACGATGGCATGTGCTTTGAATAGAATATTGCATCAGAGGGGAAAGTTGTCTTACGTTCTTGATGGAGACAATGTTAGGCATGGCTTGAATAAAGACCTTGGATTTAAAGCTGAAGACCGTGCAGAGAATATAAGAAGAGTTGGTGAGTCATATCTGTTGCTTGGTCTTTTGTAGGGATGCCATAGAATCACTTTGTAACAATTGGATGTTATCTGATTGTTGTGCATGTTTGTGGCTGTCTGTTCACATTCATGCTTGCAATAATGTATGTGTGCATGTGGGGGGGATAGTGGGTTTGATTTGGCATGAGAGCACTTATTTAAATAATGCACATACATACATATATACATGTGTGTGTTTGACTTGGTTATGTGAGCACTTACTTAAATATTGACCATATGTACATTATTTTTCCGCTGTTGCTTGGTTGGTTCCGTTATTATTCCATTCAGGTGAGGTAGCAAAGCTATTTGCAGATGCTGGAGTTATTTGCATTGCAAGCTTGATTTCTCCCTATAGAAGAGACCGGGATGCCTGTCGTGCACTGTTGACAAAAGGAGATTTCATTGAGGTAATTGCTTCTCGTGACTTTTTTTAGTAAGGTTTTGGCTGATATCTGACCTACATTCCTTACACAACTGGGATACAACGTTACAGGTTTTCATGGATGTGCCACTACATATTTGTGAATCAAGAGATCCTAAGGGCCTTTATAAACTTGCACGTGCTGGAAAGATCAAAGGTAGACCTAGCAATACACTACTATGTGCAAAAACCAATCTTTGAACCTCCAGTAACTTTGTTGAATATTTTCTGCATTTTTATGTAGTAACTAGTTATTACCTCTGTTTCTTTCTTTCCGGCATGCATGACATCTGATATTGTTGATATCATTTATTTATCCTTTTAATTGACTATTATAGTGTTTTCAGGCTTTACAGGGATCGATGATCCTTACGAGGCACCAATCAATTCTGAGGTATGTATCTTGTTTTGATATTAATATTCTGTAGTTGATTGACTTATTGGACACGTAAGATGACATTTGTATTTGCAAACAATTGCTCCGGTTCAGAGATTTCATTGCAACTGGGGTTATCTTAACTGACTATTATAACTCATAACGAACAATTCTGGAACCTAGATCCTACTCAAAGCAATTCCTAAGAGGCATACGGTGCTTCTAAGGAGGTTGATTTATGAGTTGTGTTTTGGAGGGGAGTGAAGGGAAAAAAAGGAATACTTTAGAGAGTCAGATCACAAAAGTATTTTATGGCTCACATGTCTATCTCTTTTATCCTCTAAACACCAACTTGCAAACAGACCCTAACATTTTATGCATGGATTAAAAACTTCCCATTATGTTTTATGCCTTAATTTTAACAGTTTTCTTCTTTCCTTTCATGTTTAGGTAATTTGGAAACAAAATTATTTCTTTTTTTGTATAATAACCCGCATAAGCTTATAAAAATTAGTGCCATGCATTTTACGATTAAACTTATCTCACTACAAAATTATTGAAAGTGAAAATTAATTTTCAGTATATTTCTTTAAATAAAAAAATGATCAGATAGTGCTAAAACACGGAGAACCATGTGCTTCCCCTTCAGAAATGGCAGAAAAAGTGGTTGTTTACTTGGAGAACAAAGGGTACCTACAGGCGTAAAATGGTGGTGCTGTTGTCCATGTCCATCAAACTTTGACTGTACTTCTGCTTAACCACCTGCACTGTTATGTGATCAATTGATTAATTTAATTACAGTTTATTCCATGCGTTGTCTTTCTGACAGAGTTTTAGCCTTTAGTTTTCAGCCTTGTAAATATCCTTTCCCCTCAACTATGTATGTCTATGTAAGAGGTAGATATAATAACAATACTGCTTCTATTGTTTATGTAGTAATTGATAAATTGAATTTCTGCTCACAAGTCTATACACTTGTTTGGTCTTTGATATCACAATTATATCTTACTTCTTTTGTTATCGTGTCCATGAATCGTGATGTTAATCTTGGAAATGAATATGTCTTCATTCATATTGCCTACTCAAGGATGTGAAGTTGTGTAATTGATCAAATCATGAAAAACAGAAACCGTCAACCTCTCGCTGTCCCTACAAGTTAATTATAAAGTTTGTTACAAACAGTTAATCCACCATAAAATGTTGTATATATTATATATTCATCCATAGGTTGAAGTTAACTGAAGTTTCATATACATGACACCTGATCTAATGATGGTTTTGTAGATCATATGGGGGAATGATGTATCATTTATTAATGTCAGCTGCAGAATTAATACATCAAGATGCATATATGCAATATTAATAGAGATGAATGCAAAATTAATAACAAGTGCTTCCAGGTTGATGATATATTACACAATGAAATACATCAACAAAAGTCAAGGAAGCATATATTTGATACATATATATATATATATATATATATGCAAAAACTAGATTCCTACGATCTAACTGTGTATATGACATGTTGTCTTTAATTTAGTGGACGTGCAATCTGTGATATCCTTTCATCTTCTAGGAGTTCATAAGGGTCCACATATTGTGGAGGTGATAGATGCATATTGCTTCCATCGTGGACGAATATCGGCCCAAAATACTGCCACAGAAAACTAAAGGATCAAACCCAGTTCTCCAAAGAAAAATAGTGAGAATAAGGTTAACAGCTTACAAAGTAGAGAGCAGAAAAGGATGCAACAGTTATGAGGATCAACGGCCAAAATGCTAAGAAGAATGTTCCTCCAAGAGTCAACAAAAGTCTAGCCCGAGGGATCAAGCCCTGAAATAGATACGAATAACACAAGTGATGAATATGGTAGATGATAAAAACTGATTCTGCAGCAAGGACAGATGTGATGAATATTAGCTAAAAGACTCATATTATGTACTAGTCCTACAACTGCTAACCAGCCCTGTCATTATTCATATTCAATTCAAAAGAAAGTGTGCCAACATAATAATGATATATACATCATTTTTGTTATGCTTGCTTTCTCCACATATTCAACAAACTACAGGCATTGAATAATGATATATACATCATTTTTGTTATGCCAATGAAACCTAGTGCTATACTTCATCAATGGTCAATTCTATTTGATATATTATTTGAGAAATGTAAAGATAATGAATCAACCTCAAGACCTTCACTGTTCAGCGCCATAGATCGCTCCCTCTGGTTGTCTAGACTCCTCTCTATATTGGTTTGGACAGAATTTCTGTTTGGGAAGCGTCTTTCTTCTTCGTTAAAATATATTTCTTCACTGGGTCCATTGTTGCTCTTCTTGAGATCTTCAAGTAATGATGTAGGTGTCATACCCCTCCTCTTCAATTCCTTCATAAATAAGGATTCTGGAGGTTCTTCCTCTGACAATAAAATAGCAGTATAAGCCACCACATGAAAAGTTACTCACTTAATGTTCTCTTTTAAAGAGCAATTTCATGAAGGAAAACCATAATTAATAAGCTACAAGTTTTGTTGCCAAACATGATAAATTGTATTATGGAGA
Organism: Lupinus albus; assembly: GCA_009771035.1. Taxonomy (NCBI): domain Eukaryota; kingdom Viridiplantae; phylum Streptophyta; class Magnoliopsida; order Fabales; family Fabaceae; genus Lupinus; species Lupinus albus. The sequence goes on from CM020014.1 coordinate 85,239, forward strand.
GTTATGCCTTATGTATTTGCTGTTGGGACGATACTATCTAAGCAAGAAAAAACAAGCTTCATTTATGTATCCCTGATATGTAACACTATCTTGTGCAATTCTGTGTCATGTTATTTCATAAATAGAACAAGTCAAAGTGCGAGTACTTGTGATGTTTTTTACAAATAGATTCTTATTGTAACTTAATTTTTTCCTGTTATATCTATTGGGAATCTAAAGTTATTGCAAGCATCCCTCTCTTACTAATATATCCACACACAAAAATAATATTACCATGGTTTTGTTATGTGGTATTCGGCATCAATAAAAAGGAAATTGTTAAGAGGCAAATTTTAATTAAATTAAATAACTAAAGTATAAACTTCATTCAACAACAAAAAAGAATACCGTTGTTTTGGTTTTTGGTATGTTGAGGTCCACAGTAGACCTTGAATCTGGTGCTGAAATCATAAAAAGAGTGTAATTTTGAGGTCCTTTTGTGGAAATAGGAAGTGGGTTTAGTGGGAAGGTTGGATTGAGAAAAGGAGAGGGTGGGTTTCATAACTTGCAAGGAAGCCATAATAATTAATAACAAAGAAAGAAGAAACAAGTGTTTAAGAGAGAAATTTCATTTCATTGGATAGAGAGAATGATGGAGAAAGAAAGAAGCAATGAAGCAAGTGGACAACCTCAGTTTAGCTGGTCCAATACTACTAAGGAAAATGTAATTACTTCGGAAAATACAATTTAATGAACATTAAAAACAAATTGATAAACATATATCATTTTTCTGCTGGGACATGCTACGTGTTTCTCCCTACAACTTCCACATTTATATTATTTTTATTATATAATTAATGTAAGCAGCAACCGACTCTGTATGCATGTATTCCATACCATAAATCCTGAAACCAAGCTAAACCTTATCATAATATTATATGAAAATGAACTTAAGTCACTTTCATCCAATAGCTATGAAACAAGTGCCCCGTTACTTTGAGGACCCTGTATTGAGTAGTAATGTAAGAGTTTATTACATTACTATTGCATTAATTAAATAATAATAAGTAGTAAATGAGTGGCGTGAGATTCATGTTACAGCTGTACATTTTTTATTTATGTTGGTGTTCTATCACCAGTTCATTGACCGTGTAATATTTTAGGAACAACTTTCTGTTGCTCTCCTAATCATGAATCTTGGTCGCACACTTGAAATCAGTTACCCAAGTATGCAAAAAAATGAGGATATAGTCTTTATGATTAATCTAAATAATTTGATTACACATTGGTGGGCTTTGATGCTAAAAGAATAAAAAAATCATAGATATTTGGCTTATGGATGTTTATGATTGTTCCTCTTATCCTGATCGGGCTTTCTAAGATATACTGTCATCTCTCTTGTAGTGTGTGCTGATTTTTATCTTTAAATAATCACATCCATTTTATCATGTTCACTGGTTGTGGATGGCACTGCAAAGTCACATGAACTATATCTCGCTTACGATGAATTCTCTCTTTCAGAGCTTGAACCTCCACTTGTTCTACAAGAGTTTGTCAATCATGGTTTGTGTTCAATATACATTGTTTTCTCTCTCTCTCTTGATATTGTTCAATATACCTTGATCTGGTTTACATTCACCTTGATATATTCTGTTTTTAATTTTTATACTATTTCTTTTACAAAAAGTTTAAACAAAAGTCACCATTATTTTAGTAATTGAGTGAAAGCTATCTAAATTATAAAAGGAAAAGCAAATTATCTACGCCCCTTTTTATGCTCTTGTATAACTTTTCGAGTACCAATATTTTAGAAACAAGCCAACCCGCCAGAGAATCTCACTATATTTTGGTTTTGAAAGCTATATTTTGTACGGAAGGGAATTGTCTACAAGACAACAATGATAAAAAATAGGTGCCGGGTCTATTTTAGATTTTGTATTAATACCCTAGAGTGGATTTTTTTTAGAAGAGGTGAGTATGTTTTGAAAGGTACAAGCCAATGTAAATATCATATAATATTTGAATTTCAAGTCACTTAAAAGTGATATATTTTGGAGAAAGCAGAATGAAGCTTCATTAGAAAGCAACTACACATTTTCAATTCATATTATTCATGACCAAAGTACAAGACAATGTAAATAGATTTACATATATTACTACTATGCCATAATTTCGACACACCCTAATGGTATTTACCAAGATCCGGTGGAAATGTGATCTGAAGTAGAATATTAAGGACCAACCAAGCAAGGGGGGGAAGAGTTATATACTCCACTTTTTTCACTAGAGTTTGGAGAAGCTGAAGACTGTATATAACGTACATATAAATTAGAGATGCGAGAGGACTATCTAGGATCCACGGTAAATGTCTTCAATATGTACACATTATATACATACGAATTTATTGCTACCTTTGAGATTTTACCAGAAAGGGCACCACCTAAAAACACAAGAGAAAACATATTAATTTGTTAGCCATAAGCCATAATTCACTAAAGACATGAAGTAATATTACGCCCTCATAAACTTCATTATCGCATCAAAGGCTATGAAAGGGCACATTTGGATTGGATCCGGATTCAAGGGGTTGGCTCTCCTTTGAAGTACACAATTTTGCTTAAAAGTGCACAAATTGAACCAATTAATATGATATCATTATAATTTTGTCCAAATCTATGCACATTAGACTCTAAATTGACCCAATTAGTACAATGCATTTTTTTCTTAGTAGTTTTCTGGTGAGAGGAAATCTCATCCTCCAATCTTTGTAATCCTCCTTTTATAAAACAACTAACCCTTAGTCTGACTAGGTCGGATCGGCTTATAATCCTCTTTTTCTATTAAAAAATAAATGGCAGGTAAATGCTGTCAAAGTTCCAATATAATAGAAGGGAGGGAATGTGTGAATGTGTATTAGAGTACAAAGCCATGCTTGTAGCAAGGGATTCCATCAAACCCATGGCAGTGATTATTCTGAGACATTTTCACCTGTAGTGAAACCTATCACAGTGAGGATCATTTATACTCTAGCCCTCACTCATAAATGTCTCTAAGGAAACTTGACATGCCTTTCTAAATGGCTCATCAAAGGAGGAAGTCTACATGCAGCAACCTCCTGGATTTAAAAGAAACGGTAAGTCTTTGGTTTGCAAGTTGCATGAGTCTATTGACTCATCCAAGCACCAAGACAATTGTTTGAAAAGCTGAAAGGTACTCTAATTAGCTTCTGTTTCAGGGTCAGCCAATGTGACAATTCTTTAATCTACAAAAGTTGTTGGAGGTCACCAACTCTTTGTGCTTGTTTATGTTGATGATATTTTAATAATTGGCTCATCAATTAATGATATCAGCACTCATGTTTCTGAACTTCACAACGCCTTTTCACTCAGACCTCGACACACTTGATTATTTTCTGGGTATTAAAGTCAGAAAACACTGCCAAATGCTTCTCTCCTTTTGTCTCAAACTAAATACATTAAAAAACTCCTAGAAAGAGCTCATATGTCTTCCGCAAAGAAAATTGCAACACCAATGTCCAGCATCTTCAGACTGACCAAACAGGGAGGCAACTATGTCCCTGTTCCCACATTATATAGGTGTATTATTGGGGTATTGCAGTATGCCACCATCACAAGACCTGAACTGAGTTTCAGTGTGAACAATGTCTGCAATATCTTTCTCAGCCGCTTGATGAGCACTGGTTAGCAGCCAAAAGAATATGGGTACACTACATCATGGACTTTTACAACCTGCTGCAGGAACTCCTTTGAGCCTAGCTAGTTATTGTGATGTTGACTATGCCACTGATCAAGATGACAGAAGGTCAGTGTCTGAAGCGGCTCTTTTTATTAGTCCTAACTTAGTAACATGATGGTCTAAAGAGTAGAACTCTATTAGCAGATCCAGTACTGGGGCAGAAAAAAGGTCTTTGGCTCGAGCAGTTTCTGAGCTGATGTGGATTCAATCTCTTACAGAATTACAGATTCCCTTTCAAACTCTAGTTATGTTGTGTGCTAAGTACTGTGGCTCCGGCCCACAATCCAGTACTTCACTCAAGAACGAAGTATACTGCCCTTGATCTACTCTTTGTTAGAGAATAGGTTATTAGAGAACAGAAACGGACGAGTGAACTAACTAACTTGTACTTAGTTCTACTAACTAATTCTGTTAGTAGTCAGTGAGCTGGCAGCTGTGAGCCACAAGTATACAAACTAAGCTTACACTTGTAACCCCTAAACAATTAAGAAATATAATTACAAGTTACAGATTCCTTCTCTGTTTCTCTCTTCCTTCAGATTGTGTTCTTTACACAGATTCAAGCAAAGACACTTGCTGTCAAACATATTCCTTCACAACATCAAAAATCAGACATATTGACTAAGCCACTCTCTGAAGCTAGGTTTCAAGATCTGAGGATTAAACTTAAATTCTTTATCTAATGTGATTTGGTTCCCCGCCCTCAATTTGTCGGGACTGTATTAGAGTAACCAAGGCTTATTTATGACTTATCAGTATTGTAGTTACTCCTAAATGGGATAAGAGTGAACTAAGCTAAGAGAGGGAAGGGTTATGGTAGTTATGACAGCTGTCACTGACAGCTGTAGCTATCTGTACATAGCTAGCTATAAATACCAGACTCCTATGATTTTTCTATTCATTCCTTTAGTAACAATCTCTCTCTCTGCCATTCTATTTTCTTCTACACTACTTTTATATTTTTTACAATGTGTCTGTGATAACAAATAGTACAAGTGTTAGAGATCATACCCAACATAATTTTGGCACAAATTTTCATGTGAGGTGGCCTGGACAATTAACTTTTGAACTTGTAATTTCACAGATAAAGCATGATCAACTTCACGAGTGTCTCCAGAAACTAAGCTGCTATGGTCCACTGCATGCTGAAGAGAGCTGTTTGGTACTGAAGACGTTGAAAAATCCCTTCCTGTAAGCTTATTACTCATTCGAGCCATGACAACCACAGCGCGCTCATTCAGCACCTCATTAGCATCACCAAGTTGATTAACAGCCTAGTTCAAGTAGATATGATAAGCATCATTAATCAATGACAAGCAACAAAATAATACAGCACAATGATACCTGAAGCAGCTCCCTTTCACGAGCACCGCGCTGAGGATGGGGAAGCTCTCTATTTTGGGCGGATTCTTCAGTATTTACAGCAGGAGTTACATGATTGCTAGTAAGCATGGACATTTGTGGAACTTCATTGAAGTTAAAAAGTCGCCAATTTATAAGAGGATCATGGACAAAGGCCTGAATGCAGGATGAACATATAATCAACTTATTTATTTAATTATTTCAAGACTAACAACTTGAGATGGTTTAGAGTAACACTCAGCGTATATGTGGCCCAAATTTAACATCTGTAGTTAGAGAATTGTTTTTTCAAAAGCAATAAAATGACAATATAAAGCAAAAATAGAGCTCAATTACTGACCAGAGGCGAAACCTTTTTTTACCGTATCCACAATTGTTTATTTATTTTTTCCTGTTTATCTTGCTCTAATTCTTTCATCGACTCTATAATTATATATACTCATTATTATCCTTGCAGAGGTAAAGACGATAAAATAGTTTAAACACTTTTGTAAAGGTAAAAAGACTGTTTGTTGAATCGTACTTTGCTCCCTCCATCATTTAATGGGGGGGCATTCTTAGCTTTGGCAGAGAAGGGGATGAAAGCCAAGTAACGGTACCTCCATCATGGCCATAACACTATCTTTATTTGTTCGCAAAACTTGCATAACATTTTCACATGTTGAACGGAAGTTTCCCTCGATACCACTAACTTCCATGGCTTTCTCAAGCATTCTTGTCAAGCGAAAAGGAACCTGAATAATAGCATAAAAAGATAGGATAACAAAAAAATATCCCAAATCTTATCATTAAACATTAGGAATAATAATTCTTGAGCGTACCTTTTCTGGGAATTTCTCACGGTTCATTGATGCCTCAAAGCAGTCTCCAAAATCTATGTGTAAAATCTTCCCACTGCAAAGTATTAAAACCATTAGATGCTTCAATTTTTTAATTATCGTATCGATCTAGTTAAATTTCTTTAGCAACGTTTACCTAAACCGGTGCAACATAAGATTGCTTGGATGGCGATCACCTAAGCCAAGAAGGTAACCAACCTAGCAAGACACAACCATTAGTTTAGCTCCCATAAAAATATGATTGTAGTTGTCAACTCTTTATTCAGAATTTTAAAAATGCACGAAAGTTAGTAGGGAGAGGAAATCATTTACTGTTACAAAAATGCACAAAAGTTGACACCTCAAATCGGAACATGTAATTTAATATACATTGCTTTTAGAATTATGTACAAACCAGATAAACGATCAATAGCAAAGCATATTCAAATTTTCAGAATTGTCAACTTCAATTGGTAGGAAACTCATGCATATACAATGACATGTAACAATAAAAGGGACATTGAACACATTTGAGACTCACTGACCAAGGCCCAAATGACAGATGCTAATTGCTTCCTAAATGTATAAGCACTGCTATGGTAGCAGGGTGCAAGACATATAAATATGTAAGTAATAACATTATGATCCAGATGTATCAGTCTGTTGATGGTGCATTGTAGTATGCAACAATCACCAGATTTTTAGATCATTTTTTTTCCATCTTTCCACGGATTCTCACTTCCTACACTCCCTAGAATTCTGAAAGAATTTTAGCTCCAATGGAGGAAAGGAAGCTCATATTAGTGGTTATGCCAGTTCAAAACTCAAAAGTGATGGTCATATTATCACTGGCATACACAGCATTTGACTTTTTAAACAGCTAAATTGCCAAGGTTTAGAAGGCTACACAGTGGGACCTCCATTAAATGCTTTCAAAATATAATAAATCAGAATTTCATATCATAAAACACTACTGACAAGAATAGGTTCTGCAGTCCATCTCAGACGTCAGAACTTCATGGTGATTACATAGTATTAAAATAAAATGCTGTGGTATATATGAGATCACAACTTCAACTAATGCATAGTACATACGCACCATGCTCATAACTGCCAAGCTCCGAGTATAATTTGTCCTCCTCTCTAGCCAAATCTCAGATGTTCGACTTTTCAACCATAGCACCTGGGCACATTGTGACAATTGAGATAAATGTTATAGAGCACCCTATGCCAAGCTTAAATTTTTTAAAACATCAAATACCCTTGCTAGGTCATTTCCTTCAGTATTGTCCAAAGCAAATTCAAACACCTCCACTTTAGCTATAAGAGGCAAATGGTCATAATCTGGAGCAAAACTGAGCATACATTTGTGTTCTTGATTCAAGGTGATCTGTACAAAGGGCAAGGAAATTAAAGCAATCTAAATCACAGGATATAATCATACCTACAAGTTAAGAAAGTATAATGACATTTAAACCCAGATTGTACAGATGTAAGTGAAAGCAACAGGGACTATAGGAGCAATGGAAGAAAGAATTCAGGATTCTAACTGACCTTTCTGGCATCTCGGTACTCTCGAATAAGATGATGCAAGGTGTCACAATTTGGAACCCACTCAATTAAACCACTGTTTGGAGATAAAGGAATCACAGCATATCGTTCAATAGAAAGATCCTTTTCTGCTGTTTTCCTAGAATTCTCGAGCAGAGTATTCACCAAACCAAAAAGCTAGCAAAAACAATTATTCATGAACTTATCAGATTGTCAAGATAGATGACCCCATAAAAGACTTACCAGATACCACAGATATACAAGCAGTATACTCGAAATACCATACAGATGAAATACCTGCATGACTCGTTCGTCCTGGCGTAAATCCTCATGTCCCTTCAATAAGAAGGCATAATCATCACCATCACTCCCATGAATGGTCAACTTCCTAGGCCGTTGCTTAGACGTTATGACAACAAGCTGGCGTGCAAATGATGCAATTGTAACCACTGGTGCATCTGAAATAAGAATATCAATGTTTTAGTAGACTAAATGTCTATATATAATTGGGCCAGGGAAAAAATAAAACTAATTTACCAGCACGGTATGTCCCAGGAACAGCAAGCTCCAAATTGCGGCATTCAAGCAATTCTGGAGAAACAGACTCCAAGTCTAAAGTTGTAAGACTTTGAAGTTGCTTATCTATCTTTCTGAATACATGATAGTATATATCCCAAGCCTAATAAGAAAATAATTAGAGAACTAGTCTCAAAAGTGCCAGAAACTTCATGAAAACTAGCCACCAGTTTACAATTCCAAATTTCATACCTGGGTAAGTTCAGCATCTTTCCCAGTTCTCTTATAATTGACGCAGCACTCGTAAGCCTCTAATAACTCCTGCCGGTAAGCCTGAAATACCAAGAAAAAGGGGGTCAAGTCTCACAAAGTTTAGTACCAACACCTAGGTAAAAATAACAACAGTAAAGCCTAAGTTTCCAAGACAGTTAACCATACATGATACCCATTTAATCAAACAACCAAACAGGATGTGGTTAGAAAACAACCTCAATAAATATTCTCTCCTTTATGGTAACGTTGTTTCTCATTGCTCCTTCTTCAAGCATTTCATGCAATGGCTCCAACACCTTTAACATCCCTTCAATGTTATGTTCACCAAAATACAAACGGCTAGCTTCTTCCAGTGCTTCATGCCACGTTTCATGCCAAAGAATAGCAACCCTGATCAGTTCTTTTGATACAAGTTGTGCCTGCAGAAAAAACAAGCTTAAGGTTAAAATTACAGAACTCACAAATAACAAAAAACCCGTAAATAACAAGAGAGCCTTAGTCCCACTAAGTGGGGTCAGCTACATAGATCGAACGATGCCAACATGTTCTATCATAAATCATATCCATTGACAAAGCATTGATATCTAAATTTTTCCTAATTGTTTAACCTATGTATTTGATGCTATACATACCCAGGCCTAAGTCCGCATTAAAGATGAAGATTTTGTTAGGCAGTGGACAGCCAACTTAAAACTTTGTTGAACTTCTATGATATGAACAAAATAAAAAATTGTAGCTTGAATATTATCAAACCTGATCCACAAGAACACCACTACGCTGCCTAACTTTGTCAACAACCTCTTGAGCTGCAGCTTTGCGTAAGTTGCTTATTGATTTACAGGCCACAAGCAAAGGATACATAAGAGCCTAAAGAAGAAATAAAAAAGCAGCATTCTGTAAGTGATTAATAAGTTTAACATCAAAAGCATTTGCATAATGTGGAAGACATACAACAACAAAAAACATTCAATAGGTCAGTCAAGTGCTAACCCTTTAGACAACAAAAACCAAAACTTAATCCTACAATATAAGGATGACTACATGAATCGAACGATGTTATGATGCTCTATCGTAAATCATGTTCATTAACAAAGCAATGATCTCTAAATCTTTCTTAATCGTTTAGCCTATGGTTTTTCTTTGCCTTTCTCTTCCGCTAGAAATTGAACTAACTCCAATTTGAAATACTCTTCTTATTGAGACTTCTAACAGTCCGCACCACACATGCAAACCACCTAAGGCGTGATTTTCTTTCTTCTCTATAATAGGAGCTACTTCAACTTTCTCTCTAAAGCATTCATTTCTAATCTTATTTTGTTTAGCATGTCACTTGTCCATCGAACATTCTTATCTCTACTAACATTGTGGGTCTTCCATTTGTGCAATAAAACTTTCCATTAAGCTTGAAAAAAATCTTTATATCACATGACACCTGAAACATTTCACAATTTCATCCACTCCACTTGAACCATATGGTTTACATCTCCCTCAATTTTCCCATTGTGTTGTATGATTGTCCTAAGATACTTAAATCTAGTGAATTTTGATATAGTATGATCTCCAATTTTTACCTCCACAACAGAGTTTGTATGTCTCTAGTTAAACTTACATTCCATATACTTCGTCTTAATCGAAAGTCATGTGCTTCTAATACTTGTTTCCACCATTCTAGTTTCCCATTGAATTCCTCTACCAAGTCTACAACTATGACAATATCATATGTAGAAAGCATGCATTATGGCACTGGTTCTTGGATATGCTCAGTAAGCACATTCAGGACATATGTAAGCAAGTAGGGGCTCATACAGTTTATCATTAGTGTAGTCTTATGGCAATAGGGAAATATTATGAGACCTCATCTTGTGTTCTCACATTGATCTTAATCACATTATATATTATTAATTTATCGAATCTAAGCAACTTGAACATTTTTCCTCTCTTGAGCTTTCACAATATCTCTCTAGGCATTGATAACTATGTGCAAGTCTCTTAAGAAAACAACCGTGACAAAAAATTTTCCTACTATTTGGGTCCGACCACATGCAGTAAACAACACCATTGATTTGTTCCATAAACAAGGTCACTAGAAAGGCCATTTCCAAGTATTTTTAACGGTTTTGAAAGGATTTCTGGCTCTACCTACTACTCTTCATATTGGGCTTGAGAAGTAAAAAATTACCATGAAATACCATAAAGTATCACAGATCTCATAGTTATGCTGCATTAGTTCCATTGAGAAGTAAACAATTACTACAATAACACATAAAGTTGATAATAAAAGAACACTGACTTAAACATGACACTACACTAAATAATCTCGGAATTCTACACCAATTAAAATCAGGTTCAACATTTCATGAAAATACCTGTGGATGATTTTGCCCAATTCGAACCAAAAGTGATTGTATCAACTCTCTCACAGCATGATTATTAGAGTGTATCCTTGCAATTATTTGAGGTAGAACTACTAGCCAAGTATTGATATTAACTAAGGAAAATCCTTTCTTTAGGGCCATTTGAACTTCTGCTGTAGCTCCATGGTTGAACCATAATGTTAGAAGCCGAAGAATATCCTGCAGCCGATAAAAAAATACTCAGGAAAAGGACTAACATATCTCAAGGGAATTCCTTGGCACTGGAACAAGCAGAAAGCTCAGTTATAAAAATGTGTACATTTATAAATATGACATCATTTTGAAAGGAAAGCACCAGTTATCCAAATATGCATTAGTTCCCAGGAAAAGGAAAAGAGGAATAAATGAATAGGAAAATTAAAACTATTGACATGCTATCTAGCTTTTTCTAGTTATTCCTACAACACCAAGAAGAAAACCAAAACAGTAACCAAAAGCAAAACACAAATGCGAAATAAATCATGAGTTATATTGATGAACACTGGCTAAAAAGAAGCATAGACTAAAGAAATAAGCCTCCAATATGAACAATGGCTACAAGGAAGCTAAGAGTCTAAGACTAAAGAAACTGGCCTCATGAGATGATAGAATTAACCACATATAAAATATATAGCCTTAGTCATAGGTGAATCATGTAGCTGATTTTTAGAAATTGTAACGAGTCCTATTTAATTCAGCATAATAGTTTTCATTAATTGTTCTTGTAAATGTAAGATGCACTTATTCTTTCATGCGATAAATACAGCCATCAGAGTGCAAACCACTAGAACAATTCCTCATAACCGGCCTAATTCTGTAATTCTATAATAGAAGCAAAAGTAGATTGAATCCCTGCTTAAAAATACTATAAGTGCTCTCCTACAAAAACATGAAGTATACCTGTAAGAAAAAGCTCATCACCAACATAACTTTCCCTCAATAAATCTTAAGTCTATACAGTACTTTAAGAAAGTGTGTCTGCTTTTATAAATTGCACTATTGAATAATGCCAAGTAATATATGCCAAACATATTCTGTTATGAAGCCAGAAACTGATTGTCTAACATCAGTGAATAATGTTGGAATTTAAAGAAGCACAATCCTCAATTGTCATATTGTAAATGCTTTATAAGATTTCTGCCCACAGAAAGGAGGATAACAAAGAACAGAAACCAGCCATTAGGCATGAAAAGGTTAAAGAAATGAAATCTTCAAGCCGAAATCATTTGTAATCTAGAGAACAAGCATTTAAATTTTGTTTAGAAATCTTTAATCTCCAAGCAGATTGTTTGATTTCAAAAGCAACCATTTGCAATCCAGAGAATTACAGATCCATTTAATCTCTAATAGTCAAATTATAAACCACAATCATTTGGAATCCAGAGAAATATAGATCCATTTAAACTCTATGCAAGGCTCTTCAAAGTATTGAGTAAACAACAAACTGAAAGCGTAGCAATTACAAAAAGATGAAGAACAGAAAACATTGCTGAATACACAAAATAGGAAAAAACATTCGAAAAGCTTTCCCAGTCCCTTGACTCCACTTACTAATGGCAGGCTGCTTTGTGCCAGAGTCATGACAGACAATAATTACTACACCAAAGTGCTATTTGTCATTGTCAGTGTAGTCCAAATTGACGGATACATATTTGGAAGCTAAAACTGCAGATTACCTGTAAACTATCATCAACACCTTTAGCATTTGCTGCACATGCTATAGAGTGAAAGTATCCAGTGACAGCTGCAACTACAAACTGTGCTGCAACGTCGGGAAAACCTCTCAAAGTGTAATGAGACATCACTGCTGTATTGAATAATGCCCATTTATGCCAGGCTTTGGCCCATTTATTTGAATACTGAGTAGCATTTGCAAATGCATCTAGTATATCTACAAATGTTGAAAATAAATCAAAAATTGATCAATATCATTTTATCTGTAAACGCAAAACCGAAAAAATAAGAACCTTTTATGGACTCGTCATCCAGCCCAGGAGAAAGTGACCACTGCCAGGATCCAAGTATCAGATTAACACGAGCAAGGAGGGGAACACATGGATTCAAACCATTCGTGAAGCCAGACGATGTAACTGGCTGAATGTTGGGTGCACTTGAAAGCTCCATAGCTAAATTCTAAGTGGAAGTAAAGCAGGCAGATTATTGGTGGTAAATATTGAAGCTCAAATAGTGCCCATGGTACAAGAGGAGACATATTATACCTGCAGCCTTACAAATGCTTCTCTGCGCTTTGAATCCTCTCCAAGCGACCATTGGTACTTCAAGTATGCCAGCATTACTTGAGGAGGACCATGGTATCGAACATTTTCAGGAGAAATTTCAGGGTCATACTGATAAAGTGAAAAAAGAACTTGTGTCAGGGAATGAGAATTAACACAAGACAGCAACCTTCTTAGAGCAGGTATAGAACACAAACCTGTAGAAGCTTAACTAAAGTAGATCTTGCTTGGCTAATGCGGCCATTTTTCCGGCAAAGAGAAGCAAACTTGAGCCAAGTTTCAATGTCTTCCACAGGAGGCAGCACCAGTGCTCTAACAGCCAAAAGTACCTGCCAAACCTACACAGACAAGCAAAAGAAAGTTAAAAAAGAAAGGAAATCCAACACAGGGGGAAGGAAAACAAAACCTAATTCTGCACAGATGTCAATTGCTAAGTACATATATAAACTTTGGGTTGCATGAAATCATTAAATCACAATTACAAAATAAACTAATGTTGTTAGAGAGTTGAGATATAAAACTGAACATGGGACAGCATCTGATATTCACATCTTTAGCCTGAATGCAAAATCTGAAGTAACAGAACACTAATGGTCTTGAATATTAAATGATACCACACCAAGGGAAGGAACAAGGATGGTTAACATGTATTGGTTGAATAACACATAACCGTTGTTTGTAGTGTCTACCACATCAAGTTGATAGATGTCCAAAGGCTGACAGAACCTCAGCAAAACTACCATAGCTTAATAATACATAGCTTATAAAAATTAATGATGCACCAAACATGTCTGAGTATGTCGGGTCACTTGGACTTAACATGTCAATGAACACTGCCATCAATTTCTGTTTATAGCTACATCCTAATTCCAGCGAGTCACTCCACAAATATCTCATTTTTATGATACCCCCTTCCGCAGCATTACATTTAACTTTGGACCTATGCAACGGTTGACGACTTGACATAATCTCAACTGTGGCATTGGCACAGCCACAGCCATTTCTTTCTGTAAGGGTTGTGCCCCTAGCAATTTCCATCTTCCATTGTTTAAAAATAAATAGTGGAAAACAATTTACGCATACAGTCAAAAATCTCCAAAGGCAGATTACATTCCTCTGAATAATCCAAAAAATACTTATAATGTTTAACCATTTTGTAGGCAAAATCTGTTTACCTCGACATTGCTTTTGGCTCCTTGTATACGCTGAGTCCACATATTTCTTATGAGAGCCCGGCGCTCTTCAGCAACTCGATCTCCAATAGGAAGCGTACGGTAATCAATCACCTGATAGCAGACACAAATATCCCACATTATATTCACAACTATAACACTGAGTAACGAATAGCAATTAGCATCAGAAGGTAAGACTTCTGAATATATGAGGGCAAACCTCTTCAAGTTCTGACAGTTGCTGCACACGAACCATATTGCTGTAAGCACGTTCATAGCTCTCCAAAACCTGAAATTTTATATATGCAATAGCAGAGTAACAATATCAACTAGACATGAATACTACAAGAACATTGCACTAGCCAATAAAAACAGCAATGACAATGCACCAAGGCACTGTGTCCAATTCAACTACACAATTAGTGGAGTTAAAGAACAAAACTAGTAAAAAAATATTATGAAGCACACTCACCAGAGCAGCAAGCTCAGTTGCCAGACATTTTCTAGCTCTCTCAACATACTCACGAGCTTCATCATACTGCCAAAAGATTTAGAATGCAATAAGTAAAATTGCAGAAAACAAAATCCAAGAGTAGTAAACATCTCGAGCAAACAAATACCTTTCCTATACGAACTAACAAAACAGCCCTGAAGAAAGTACCATCACTACTTCCATCGCCACCGGAAGAAGTATTGCCTAAGCCTCGAAGTTTTGTTTCATCACCATCATCTAATCGAGACACATATTCTGCCATCTGGTCCCATTCACCCATGTTCCAAGCAGCATTTGCAGCCTAATAAATCAACATTTAACACCATAGTCATCGGCAGGGGGCAATGCCATCATAGATGGCAGAAGTTTAAAACCTACCATTGATGCCATCTCAAGACGGGCAGCTGGTTCAGCTGGGGTCCAATATTCCTTACATAAGTTATTCAACTCCTCCCATCGAGCCAATGAAGCAAGGCATCTCATTCTACCTGCAAGGCAGGCTCCATGGTCATGCTTTCAAAGATAAATTTATATAGAAGGTAAATTATTATTACAGACCTAAAGTGGCATCCAAGACAAGATGTGGACTTGTTGCTTGAGAGGCCTTCGCAGTATAAGCCATGAGGGCATCATCCCACCTCTGCAGTTTCTCATACCTAAAGGATATCTACTGTAAGTCTTTATACTTCTCAAAAGTTTGCCAGAGATATGAAGTATAACTGCCTATGCAAAACAAGGATCGATGAATATAGAGTAGAGATATTAAATCAAAAATTACCATGACTCCTTCAGTTGAAAATCAAGATGCTGTTGGGCATAGGTCAATATCCCATCTGCAGCCTACAAACAGATATGTAAATATGTTCAATTGGAATGCAGAGATAAAGTCAACCTAGAAAGCAGCAAAAAAATGATAAGAAATTGTTTCTTTTGAAGCCAACCTCATGTTGGTGCAATTGGTTGTTTATATGAATAAGAGCTTCAACTACAGCAACTGGGTTAGCATCCATCTTCTTAGAGCGTGCTCCTTCAAATTCCATTTCTTTATAGTGTAAGGCTTTTGCAAATGCACGACACTGGCATAGAAAAATGGAAGCACGTGGAAGAGACAAGTGAAAGTCAGGGAAGCAAACAGTGTATAAAGATTAGAAATTTTTTAAAAGAGCACCACGTGTTAACAAGGACATGTGTATATCATGTGCAGTCTACATGCAGAGACAAGAAAGAAAGAGAAGAGAGGGACCTTCTCAGCAAGAGCACCAAGAAGGCGAATGTCTATAGGGAGAGGTTTCTCATCATGTTCCATGAACTCAGCCTGCATGTTCAATTAAAAAATCAATATGACATAAATGTCTGGTTTATCAGCCTCCATGAATCCACAAAATCAACATTACTAAATTATGAATGGCGTCTAACCCTTGTCTTCATTTTCAATGACACAACTTGATAAAAAATGTTTTCCACGAGACTGCATGTTTGGTGTAATAACCGATTGAACAAGGATACCAATAAGTTGATTTTGTTCCAAAACAAAAGCCAATTACACAAAAAAAGTCTCATTATAATACAACTCTAATGACCAATCAATCATGATGTGTACTCTAGGCTATCCTTCAAAAAAATAATTTTTATAAGCAAAGAAAAATTATTAGAAATGAAGGGTGAAATTCACAAGATAAGAAATCCTAAGACACAAAAAACGCCTGGAAACTAGAAGTTGAGACATGCAACAAAGTATGCCAATCTCTTCGTATATCTACAATATAAACACCACTAAAAATTCCATTGGATTTACACCAGAGAGAAGCCAACAATATAACCCTGTCCCAGACATAATCCACAGGCAAAAATGAATCATTACAAATTCTATTGTTCCTTTCCAACCAAATACACCAACGGAATGCAAAAATACAGCACTGCCGTAGAATTTTCCCATATTAACAGGAGCCAAAACTTCTGAACTTGGTAAGCAGGAAATAGTGCAAGTCCAAAGGGCAGATCCAAGACTCATGAAAGATACCAAACAAACTATTCTAAAGAACATTTGCCGCTACAATGTAAAAAAAGATGAAGTCCACTTTCAGATTCTGAACCACATATTATGCACATATTAGAGATGTCATAGTTCACATTCACAGATGCATATTCAACAAGATGAAAAGATATACCAAGTTAAGAAGCGTTGCCAAAATTTCTGGAGGAATATTCGGTGATGAAAAGGCCATTTCTAGATTCCGAACCAACTGTTTCTGGCTGGTCTCATTCAGTTGTGCCCAACAGCTGACAAATCCAGCCGCAAACAATTCTCGCCCAACAAAAGGCTGTAAACCCAGAGACAAAAAAGTGAAAATAGGAAAAGGAAACACTAATGCCAAATGAAAATATCAATAGCCAAGAAAACCTGCAATTGTGCAAGCCTAGCACAGGTTCGTAAGGCTGGAGAAGGAGATTCCTTTAGAAGTTGAATGCTAAAATGTCTCATCCATTCTGCCCAATCTTCCTTAGTACTTCGCTGAGAAGCCTCCCCAGCTGTCCGTAACCGACCATCATTAACCTGTATAGAAGTTGTTGAAACCACTAATAGAAAAAATCAAAGCTGCGTAACTTATACTTAGTATTAAGGGTCCACTATAATGTGCATAATAGAGTGAATTAGAGCCTCTGGCTTCATGTATGTAAAGTTTGGTATAAAGCTAGCTATGTTAGCTGAGCCTTGTCCAAGTTAGTTAGAGTTAGCTTTCAGTTAGTTAGAGCTAGCCTAGCTGCTAGCCACATAAGCCAGTTATCAAGCTATTTATCTATATAAATAGAGATTATCTTTCATTGTATAGTTAAGCTTTCAATAATAAGAAAACATTAACTGAATCAGTTACTCTCTCTCTCTCTCTCTCTCTGTTCAGTTTATTCTTCTTACATGATATCACACCTCTAATGGCTGACACCTCGATCCTAATTCTCCACCACCTAATATGGCTGTTCCGCTATGATGTTCTCCTCCCCCTCTTACTGTACTGCTTCCAACAACAAAATTAACCGATAAAATTTTCTCGTATGCCAACAATTCACTGAAGCTATTCTCACATTGAATCGTGCTAATCGATTGGTTAATGTTTCTGATATTCCAGAATGGTTCCTCACTGAAGGGGATCGTCGTCTCTGACGTGTGAATCCAACATATCTCAGCTGGGAAGAGCAAGATCAAATGATCCTCTCATGGCGCCTTAATATGTTATCTGAAGAGCTGCAGCCTAGAGCAGTTGCAAACACGTGTGGGAGCTATGGCGTGAAGTGTGTGAATACTATCATGTTCAGACCAAAGCTCGTAGTCAATAACTTTGTTCTAACTGCGACCAATTATGAAAGGATGCAGCAGAATCTCTGAATATTTCATGCGCACAAGGTTATACTTGATTCTCTAATATCAATAGGTTCCCTTGTCACACATGTTGAGCATGTTGATTGCATTTTGAGCAATGTCTTAAGAATTTCAGCCGCTCATCACCACTATGGAAAGTCAAGAGGAGATTCCATTGATTAATGCTCTTCAATCATATCTCCTCACTTCTGACCTCGTCTTTAACGAATCTGACTAAGTCAATTTCTGATACTTTGTAAATATTGCTGCTAAGTCACCGTGGAGTTTTCCATCCTCTATCACTTCTCAGATGCAACTTCATCCAATTTGCTCATTTTCATGGAAGTGGTGGTCATCGTGATGTTCGTGCCAGTTTTCATGGTGGATGCTTTGTGCCACAAGGAATGGTTACTTTTTGTGATTTTTGCAACAGGTTTGGTTATGGTGTCTGATACTGTTACTATGTTCCCCCAGGTTTGGCTCTGACTACACCATCCCTTTGGATCCTATGGTGCTCCTCCTGGATTTGGTGAACCCATGGTCATATTATGCTCCTCCATCTGTCCTTATTCTCATGTCATTGGTTATGCTTGTACGTTGTTAATCAGGCACAATCAGATGTCATTAAAACAATAACAATATATGGTTGGTTTAAATTTTGATATATAAAACTCGATGAAACTTAATCCAACCAAAACATGTGATTTTATTTGTCTCTTCTAGACTTTCTGCCAGCTATAGGTCATGGCATTTGACCCTTTATTTCTTTTTTTCTGCCTCGGTAGTTGGCATTAGATCCCTAATCCACACTCCTGCTTATTTTTATTTATTTACTGCTTTTCATTCTATATTTTGTTAACTGATTCACATATATTGTGACTGAGTTTTCAATAAGTACACAACTTATCACAAGAAAATACCTGATGGCCTCTGAGTTTGCGAGCATCAGATCCATCTTCGTAAGGATCATTCTCCGAATCTTTTAAAGGGTCACTAATGACCTCAACAGGAAGCCTTCGGTTCAGTCTTTGAGAAGCTGTAGTCCCAAGGATTAGTGGTTCACGTCTCTTTAAACGCCCTTCAATTTCCTCAAATTCCTTGTGCTGCATTAATGTAAGTCTTTTAAATATTTTCAAGACAAAAGTGCATTAATATCACACATTAAGCTAAATAAAAATGAAAACTGGATATGGAAAACTACCCGCAAGCGATATTTCAGTAGAAGTTTGTGTATTGATGGAATAAAAATTGTGAAATCCTCGCCGAGAGCATGGGCCAGACAACAAAGTGCATCAATAGCATCCTTCCGGAGCTCATCATTTTTCCTGTAAGTTAGAAGTACAATTGATAGTCACCAGTTAACTAAAAATAAAAAACCAAGAATGTAACTGCATAAATACGGATTGCAAGGATTTGTAAACCCCTGCTTCACAGATTAAAATTTGCTTCGAAATAACTCCCCATATAAATAATAATGACAGGCAGAATCAAAGATCTCCTTAATTATAATGCATTGAATTATTAAGCCAAAAAAAACTATATGAATACAATGCGATCCATTCTTATATATTTTTAAAATTTTAGAACTGACAGACTCACCCATCCAAAACTAGCTTCAAGTGATGCACAAGAGAGGATATGTGACCAGTGACCTATGATAAAAGAGAAAACGAACAATCAACACGAAACAAGAGCAATAAAAATATCATGTTACGTAGCATAAACTTGAAGTGTGCGAATAGAAGCAAGCACAGTGGCCAACCTGCACACGAGGAATCAATCTGGTCAAAGTTTTAATAGCAGCACGTCTTATGTCTACTGAAGCATCCACTTTAAACAAACGTATGAGAGCAGGAAGAAGTAGGTGCATATGTTCATCCAAGGTCCCTACATAATCGAGAACAAAAAAGTTGTCATGGTCTGCCTTTTTTGCCCAAAACACTTACATCACATGTTATAATTTCATTTTGAACAGTAAATTAATCAGACACTACCCAATGAAACCAAAAAATATAAAACCTGTTTTCACTAGTACCCTGATAGGAACACTGATCAGTAGATGATTTATTAATTCATGACAGAAGTAACAGTCGATTAGTTATAAGTAGTTATGTATTTATTATGTACTAGCATATTTTTTTAGTATTAAAAATTTAATTTTCATATATTTCATTTTAGAGAATTATATCAAATTTTTTGTATTGAGTGTACATTATATTATAATTTATCTAATAGAAAAATATGAAAATGAATTGTGATATTGTTAAAACTTATATTAAAAATTACATTGGTGGTTTGATATATTTGGTATATGTAACTTCTTCTAACTTTCATTATTATTTTTTTATTGTGTAATAAACATTATAATAATAGTTAATTAGAATGGCAAAATAGGCAATACAAAATTACACCATTATGTAGTTATAAGATATTTTGGCCTTATATATAAACTAGTGTGTCGACAGACATTTCGTGTCTGCCGACCCGCATTCTTATTTTATTATATTAAGTATTCAATTTTTATATATTTTATTTTATATAATTAGAATATTTTTTTATTAAGAATACTTTATGTTAAAAAATGTATTTATTATAATGTCCAGTTTAAGGTGAGATAGGTGGTTAATGTGCTAATGGTAGTTACCTAGGATTATATGATTTTTTTTGTAAAAATTAAAAAAATGTAAGGGCAAAATAGGAAATTTAAAATTACACCATGGGAATAGTTATTTCATGTTTTGGCTTTATAAGTATAGTATAAAGTATAATATAATATAGATAGAAGTATAGATATAGAAGATATATAGACTAGCGTGTTGACGGACACTGTCGTGCCTATCAATCCGTTTTCCTATCGTTTGCAACATGTATTCTATATGCAATAAATGAATTGTGTTAGATATTATAATTTACAATTGAATATATTCAATTGGGGTAATTGTTAAATCTTAATGAATGAATTGATTGTGAAGAATAGGAGGAGAAAAATGATTAGAGAGAATATGAGAGAAACAGTTTAAGAGTTACCATGATGGCTAAATTGAAATTAGAAAATTATACATTGGATTATATGGATTTTTGGTATAAATTGGAATATAGTGAGGGCAAAAAAGGAAAACATTAATTATATCATGTGGGTTAGTTATTTTGGGTTTTGGCTTTATTAATAGTAATTAAGTATAAGTATAAGTATAAAATAAAATAAAAAGTATAAAATAAAATATAAAATATAATAGTATAGAAGTATAGATATAGAAGTATAGAAATATAGATATTAATAGTATAGATATAGAAGATATAGATATATAGAATAAGAAGAAGATATATAGATATATAGAAGACTATAGTATAGATATAGAGAGTAATGTATTAGGGGCATATTAGCAAAATATGTTGTAGTGGGGTCAGAAGAGCATTTGTTTGTGTTGTAACTTGTAGTAACTGCTATGTGCCAGTTATGGGAAGCTATGTATTAGAATATTAAAAATATGGGATGCTGCTATGTAAATGGGTATTTATGTGTTGTTATTGTGTAAGTTTGGACAGAGAATACTCTCTTTAGGAGACTCGTCTCTTGGAAAGCAAGTCTATTGCGGAATTGTGTGTAATTTCTGTGTTCATCAATAAAATTATTCAGTTTAACTGGCGCTCTATCAACCTACAATTTTCTCTCTTCTGAATTTAAGATTGTTAGTAAGCATTGTTTACATGTCACATGCACAAATCCGTTAACAAATTAAAAGGAACCTGGCAAAGGGTGTGATTTACAATCTTACAAGTCAAGGGAATTGATCGCATCCAATTAAAAGCACAAGAGGTAAGTTTCATATTAAAATAAGTTGAAAGGTCTTGTGCCATTTAGCACTTAAATAAAAAAGTACACACAATATACCACAGGAAAGAGTACTAACCACCAAACACTTCAAGAGTGTGGAGAATATCAAGAACATATGTGTAGTCATTGCACCGTTCTGCATCACTAATAACCTGAATACAACCCGGCAGAATAATTGGAAGATATGTTCTGAACTCATCATTAAGAGCCAAGCAAAGTTGTTCCACCAGGTGAAGAACCTAGAACATTCAAAAAATATATGTTAATAATCATAAACCACAAGTTAAAATTCTTATGGCATTCTGCCTAAATTGGAAAAGCGGCAACACTAACTGGATAGCCAAGGTGAGGACGAGATTGTGCTGGAAGAGTGAATGATGACCAAAATTCGGATATTAGAGAAAGCAAGTCTTGCAAATATTTACGAATGTGCTGCACAACCAAATCATACTCAAGCACATGAGCGGAATTGAAAATAATGACCATAAAAATATTGGAAATATTTTGAAGAGGCTGAGACCTACCTGCCGCACAATAGACACAAGAGTTCCAAGCTTCCATGTTATGAAGTCCTTAAGATTTTCATCACCGGCGCGAACAGTATGAAAGAGGTCAGGCAAAACCTACAAGAAAGGAAAGGCAAAAGGCATGAAAAATCAATAGAAAAATTATTTTACCAAACGTTAACAATTTTTGGGTTTCAAAAAGAATTCAAATGTCATAAATAAAATACAAAGGCACCAAACCGGATGCCGAAACAATAATAATAAAAAGAATAAATGGCAGGCGAAAGTAGGTCAATCACAAATGTAAGGTTAAGAAGTAAGAACTAACCTTCGGCAAGTATGGAACACAGCCAAGCCCCAGTGACTGACCTCACATCACAAACAACAAACACAATCATATTGGCAATGAATATCAGTTATAAAAGATTTACTGTAATTCGACAACTTCCGACTGTTGAAATAGAAGACTAAATATCATTCATTTTGAAAAAATGTGTCGATAGAGAAATTAAACTATTAACTTCCTTAAATCAAATATTATTAACACAAGTTCATCAACAAGGAGCAAAAACTCACGGCCAACATCAAAACCATGCCATGTGCAACTAATAAAATATTGGACAATGTTATTCAAAGCTTCCTTTACTAAATTTGGCATACGGAAAAAAATCTAAATGAGGATTCTGAAAGCAAGAAACCATGCAATACTCAAATGAGATTGCACCATTTCGATGGGAGACACCTTTCATAGGAGACATACAGAATAGCAATCAGACATGTACCAATCTGAGGCTAATAGATCCCTTCGAGAATCAGATTGTTATGACATGAAATTTTATGATAGTTTAGTAAAGCAAACACCAAATGGATCACATTATGATAAAAATATAGAAAGTAGAAGCAGGATAAGGAAACTGGACAGAAAATAGAGGACGCAATTATGTAACCCAATTTACTTTGATATTACTTTAACTATTCAAATACACTTAAATCTCATAATTGTGATGCGAAATTAATTTTATATCACTTTAGTTTATTTAAAAATGATTAAGTAAGGTACTCTTTTTGGGGGAGTTTAGACAGAGAAAGGTGAAGATGAAATAGTGCCCAAGATATAAGATTAAGGTCACATTAATATATCCTTATATTATTTCTAGAAAAGTTGCATTCTCTGTTTCTGGTGCATCACAAATGATCCTTCATCAAAATTTGTTAGGAGTTTGGAATAACATTTATGTAAGTCAACACAGAAAACAAGAGCGAAGAAGAAAAGGGAAAACACAATAGAATGTCTCTTTCATGCTGGCATACCTTAAATATGAACATGAGAGACCCAATCACTTTTAAGTGGTAAATATTAAGTGAAGGATCCCGCAGTATACGCATGAGAGAATTAATTGCAACCTGAAATCATAAAAGAATACATATATATATGAAAATAAGTGCTAAAAAATTAAAACATTAAAAGGTAGCGATTATGTGCTACCGTGGAATAATAGTCATCTGATGAGGCAAAAGAAGGCCACAGATCCGCGGGAAATTCATCCATAGTCTGAATTTGTTGATTTGAATCACTAGCCGGACGAATAATTTCTCCATGAGGCCCTGGCAACACTTTTTGATTTCTTTTATGCATATGCGGATCTAAAGCACCCATAATGCCAAGAACCTGGCAGAGTCCAAGGATAATTTAATTAAACATACATGACTGTATTAAAAGGAATTATTTATTTAATTCTGATTAGTACCTTCAGAACTTCACGCCTGGTCGACCAAACTAGTTCACCATTCAGCAATTTTAGGAGTAAGACAAGTAACTGTGGATACTCGTTATAAGGAGTTATAACATACCTGTCAAAATAGTGAAGTAAATCTGAACTATATAGAAGAAATTTAACATTTAACTTGGATATCTGATTCAAACTCTATTTTAGTCTTCATATGATATTCATCTCCAGAAAAATATGTAAACTAATCAAACCTAATTACCTAAATATGTAATTTGAAGGGGGAACACTTGGAATGTAAAAATTGAAATGGTGAACCATTTTTTACATTTAGTTAATCAAAAAATAGCAAAAAATGTCATCAAGATAACCTATTTTATTACTATATATACTAATACTACAAAACAAATATACTAGCAAAAACCAACATGAGCATACCCAGTACTTTGTACAACTTGACCTAGTGTAGCAACTGCCACTTCACGTTTGGAGACGGCTGCTCCATCCAACAAAGCTTCGACTATTAAAGGCATGAGTTCAGGAATGTATTGCCTCATTGCAAAACCACCCTAAAAAGAACCAAAATCCAAATAAACAGGATAAGGAGGATGGGGAGGAGGAGGAGATGAAAGAGGACAAAAATTTACTAACCACTCTGGCTAGATCCCCCACAGTGACAAGGACTCCACTGACAATTCCAGTATTGGCATTAACATCATTAAGTCTGGCCACAAGTGCCTGATATAATCAAAGTATCACTAAGAAACACTATAAAATAAAACAAGAATGTATCTTTAACACCACAATTAGTAAAACCTTGTGTACTGGAGCAATGTATGGAAGTATAAGCCGTTCACAATTCCTTATCAAACAGCCAAGTAACTTTGCACTTTCTTCTTTGCATTTGCTATCAGCACTGCTGACATAGGAAGAGAATAAAATGGACAAAGAATAGGAAAATTATTTGTTCTACCAATGCATTTCTCATAACTTATTAATTTTTAAAATATCAAACTATCAAAAAAATACAAAGAAACAAAGCAACCTCACTTCAAAATTACCTCTGCTCTAAGTATGTTAATAGCTGTATAAGATGGCGACGAAGAGCTGGAAGAACATATGCGGGATTTTTCTCTGATAACCTTCCAGCCACAGAAATTGCATACTCTCGAACATCAAAGTCCTGCAAAACTAGCCTCTTTATATGAATATGAAGTAAAAAAAATGAAGCTCCGAGAACAAATTACTGGAAAAAAGATTCCTACTCAAGTTTGTAGGAGCATACGTTTCTAAACCATTACTACAGCTTTTTCAGGGAACGGTGATATGAGGACTAATCTTTGTATACATTCTTTAATGGATGGATGAATAACACAATTTTGTCGATAACAAAAAAACCAAGCACATTCAAATTACAATTTGAGAATGAAGGAAAATATAAAATTACACCATCAACAAAAACACGGTGCTCAAAAAACCAAACACAAAAGGTTAAAGCTGTATGCCAACATTGTGTACGTTTATCAACATTTTCTGAAGTGTAATTCCCAAAGATATCCAGTTACTACCTTGCAATAAACTTAACATCCTGCACAACTACCTAGATTAGAATCAAGCCCACAGGGCCAAATGGAAACTAAACAACAGCAAAATAAAATCTAACCTAAAGGCCATAGCATGACATCTTCCCATTATAAGGTATCTAGTCAAATCGTACCTCGTCATTTAAAGCAGCAAATACTGCACTCAGATTGTCAGCCTGTGCCAAGTACTCATCAAAACCTCTATCACCATGGAGAGATGTAAAGATAGAGTGGCGTACAATAACGTCAGCATCTGCAACAGCGGAAATGAGAATCTTCTCCACAAGCTGCATAAAGTCCAACGTCAGTTAGCGTTAGCAACAAGCATGTCATATAAGTTTGCATTATTGCATGAAATTAAGATCCACTGAGAAAATTAAAAGGACTATAGCCTAGTGAGTAGAGACCAAAATAAAAAACACCTGGTCTGCAACATGGAACTTATTAGGCATATGCCTTCAAAAGAAGGTAATCCCCAAGTCATGAAAGTTATGATGATGGAGCAAATAACTAAAATTCACAGTTCAAAATGGAGAGTAGTGAACAAATCAGGAATCTCACTCCATCAGAAGAGGATGACAAAGCCTAAATGAAACTATATGCCCCGGTAGTATTAGGGGTTGCCAAGGACTAACTCTTCCAAAACTTAAACTGTTACGTGAAGGCCCACTCTTACACTGTGGTTTAATATCTAACACATTCCCTCAAGTAAGAACCCTTTGGTCTTGAAGTGTGAAGAACACACAGGTCCGCTCTACATTGTGCTGAAATTTCAAACCTCTGAATTACCAAAGGTTTACCGTAAATTACAAAATCCTAATCCAGAATGGCCACAACCCCAAACCTACCCAAGTTAGACTTCAGATAGGCAGAACCAAGCAAAGGACAACAGTTCCAAATAAAAGCCTTCTTACGGTGTGGGTTCTCACTTCTCAGAATATGGAAGATTTCAAGAGCTAGTGGAGAAAAAAATTTGAAATATCTATTAAAAATGTAACTAAACAAAAGATATGAAACATATCAGAAGTAAATTATTTGTTAACGCCAAACCTCCTCAACAAGGCGACGACGCTTCCCACCTCCTGATCGGTTCAAACGGCTAGAACCAAAATGTGCACACAATATACCAGACAACGAATTAGAAACTATTTTGCAACAACATAGAGCTGCATCTTTTCGTGTAGCTCCATCCTCATCATCCAAATAGAGAACAACTGATTCTCTAACAAACTCAAGTAGGTCATGGCCCTGTATCAACAGAGTAAAATAAGATTACAAGCTCTGCCCTTTTCCAAATCATTTTAAAAATACAAAACAAGATGAAAATATATTAAATGTAACTACGGTTCACTATAGAAAAAGAGCATAAAAAACCTTGAAGTTAAAACGAGCAAGAGTCTGCAAAGCAAGCTGTACAAGAGCAGAACTGCTAAGCTCTGAGAATTGTTGAGAGGCATTCATTGCTGTTCCTCTGCCCATGCTTGTCGCAAGCCTCCCCAGGTGATAGTGGGATTTCAAAAGAACCATAGATATGCTATCGAGCAAGCGGTCTTGTATTGTAGGCAGCAGAGATGGAATGCTAAAGTAATAACATATGCGCAAATAAAAAATACCTTTTAAAGTTAATCACTGCAAAGGTAGAATAATTTATTCCAAACCAACCCTATACCTGGTACATATTTGCTCAAGAGCTTCCACAAGTACAGTTGAAAGACCAGTAGAGAACATAATATCTAGAAGTCCACGTACATGAGGTTCCATGGCAGGCCCCATTGCTTTAGCAATACTTCCAATACAGGCCAGAGCCTCAAGTGAAGGTTTACTCCTACGTGGCGCAATCTACAACCATGAGTGCCTAAACTGTCAAATCCATATCTTTCTGACACAGTATAGAGCAAAATATAATTGAATACACATTTAACTAGGAAATGTGACATGCAATGAAATAAATTATAGAGTGAGATTGACATCCAAGAACAATTTCTATAACATACCGCATCACGTAAGTGGGTAGTTATTGTCGGCAAATAATGGATGAGTTCCCCATCCAGAGCTCCAGCCATCTCTCCAAGGGCAATGAACCCACTATCACGATCTTGAGGCACTTTCAAGACAGAAAGAATATGATTCATGCATATCTGCATGGAATTTCATCTCCATAGGCAAACAAATAAGTAAAGTTCAGAGGTTTCTTATGAGCTTAAAAGTCTTCCGTCCAGTTTAAAAAACATAATTAAGTAAAAGGGAAAAGTTATCATACTGTTAAGTAGTTAGTAACAAAACGGTCGCGTAGGAAATGTGCAATTCGAGGCAGCAATGAAGTTATGCTCAGGCGAACAAGACGATCCCGGTGCTCTAGGTATCTGAGAACAATTTCGGCGACTTCTCGGTATCTTGACATCATGAACTCACCAGTATTCCTGCCCAGTCATATTTAATTACATATAAATCAAATACAAAATAATGAGAAGATTAACGTTTAGCATCTAAAACTAATTTCACGATAGTACCCAAAATCGAAGATACTCATTACAATCAAACAAATCTGCCCTATGATTATTCGTAGACAAAGTGTAAAACATTGCTGATAACAGTATCATATCCAATGGGCACAATTGGCATTTCAACCTTTTTATGTTTTTTTTTTATGAATTAACTATTTAACTTTCAATTTGACCCATAGTTTGACAATACTAATTCCCACCATTGGGCATCTCATGCTCAGTTGATGCAAAACCATGCTACCACACTAAATCCAAGAGGGTGGCTACAATATCGTAATTGGCTGATCAAAACCAAATCTGAAAGGGGATTTTAAGCTTCATCAAGATAAGAAAGGTAATTAAAAGGACAAAGGTAGGTTTCTTTACGAAAAATGACAGCTCAAAGATCAAAAAGTTCCAAGTATGACGAAAGACCAGTACGGTTCTAATAGGCTCATTGTTGCCACAATTTGCCAACAAGTTTTTCAACAATAAAACGGATAGCAGTTAACAACCCGAATTCTAGATAATATCAGTTTAATATATGAAGAACCAAACACTAGTGACAGATTAGGTTAACTAGTATTGGCCCTTGAAAAAAGATAGGAAACAATTTCCAAGCTTGAGGACACCGTGAACATAAATCTGTTTGCACATGTTAGGCAAACATGTAACTCTAGGCCTTAATAATAATAATGATGCTAAATAAAAATTATAGGTAGACGCTATTTGTCAAGAATGATTGCTTGAATAAAATTGTAAAACTTCTAAATATCAAATCGAGTGTTGAAAATTATATCCAGCAACCTCAAAAGCTCTCCAACAGCAAGCAGTGAACCATGTATGCTGTGCACTGGGGCATTTTTACCCAATCCATCTTGTGTTGCCTCAAACATTCGATAGTACCTGCCATCAAATAGAAAATAAAGGGCTTAACTTCTTATAGGGACATATTTTGTGATAAAGGATAAAAGCAAGGTAAGCATTTTGTGATATGAAAGTCAGAAAAAACCATATGCCTGAAGGATAATGACGTACATAAAACACTGCTCTATCAATCAAAATTAACTTCATTACCATCAATCTAGATTAGATACCAAAAGTACAGTGCCTTTAAAGTAATTATTCAGAAGCCAACTACATTACAATATTATTACTTACATGCTCAACCTAAATTTTTATTACTACCATTGATGGTATATATGACAAAACCAACAGTTGAATTAATGCCAAATCTCGTGTCATTTATTCCTGAAGAACCCGCTGTGAAGCAGGGTAGCAGTTACTTAAAAGGCACCTCTAGCATTGACAATGATGCATGAACTGCTTCTGAAAACAGGCTAGGCTTTAAGCGTAATCAACCAAACGAAACTGTGACTCAACAGCCATCAAGTAGACAAAAATGATTTTGAAATGTCTGTTATGATTGTTCAAATTTAGTATAGTTATCAGGAAGTTGAATAGTTTTTCCTTACTGGTATACAATCAACATTCAACGGTTCAAACTCTTACATGGAACAGAATTTGATTTATTTCATTTAGTCCAAAATTAATTTCCAAATTAACATAACTTAGTAACTTTATTTTCATATGAATGGGTAATGTACTATGTCAGCAGTGATTATAATCCATAAGTACATATAACAAATACTAGATAGATGCAATAAAATGCTAGCAATCTGTTAATAGAACTGTCACCGACAAAATAGAATTGCTACACGCTTCAGGTTTATCATAGGTTTGTGGAACTCAAAAAAAAAAAAAAAGATCTAACCACTGCACACGCCAGCGTGTCTCACGCTTTTCAATAACACGAAGGCAGGCACGCAATGCCTCCACAGCCCGCTCACGAACTGGCAATGCTGGATCCCTCAAAGCAACCCAAATAGCATCAACAAACTCTGGGACGTGGACATTAAATACAGTTGAAGCATTTTCTGCCATTTCCTGCAATGAGGAAATGAAAAATAATTAAAATAAAGAATGAGAGGAAGTGAAGTGTTTATGAATTATGTCGAAAATACTAAGAAAGATTGCACTGACTTTCAAAATTAAGACAGCTGCAAATCGTCGATACTCGATTCTAGTCCCTCTAAGCCAATCGAGAGCAATTTGAACCTGTCGTTCAACTTCATCGGCGGTCATAGCACCACCGGCTCTAGCGAGGTGACCGAGAACCTTACTAGCATGGAGCAATACTTCAGGATCACGCTTGGCATCGAAGACATTCCTCATATAAGTTGAAAATCTAGAAACCTTAGAAGCATTCTCCCCTAAGGAGACATCAATGAGTTCATCTATCGCCCTGAGGGCTCCGAAATTGTCGTTAACATCGGTGCTGTCCAAGAGAGTTGAGATCCGATCATATAATTGATCCATGAAACGAGAAAAGGCATCGCCGCTGAGGTCTCGGGCTTGTTCTTCGATGTGCTTCTTGAGAGATGGAGAGGCACCTTCCTTGGGGTTGAGACGTGTGCAGAGATCGGAGAGGATGCGGTTGAGAGTGTCGAGGTTGGTAGCGGCGGAGGGAGGGAGGGTGTAACGGTGAGAAGCGGTGGTCATTTTATTGATTTGGATAAACCTAAATTGGAATGAGTTAATAATATTATGAAATATGAATAGTAGCTAATGAGAGAGTAGCAGGAAGAAGAAGAATAAGAAGTATAATATTTTGATATGCATCACTTCCCACTATCACTCAATTCTCTTCAATAATCCCAACTCACTCTAAACCTCTTCCACACATGCAGGTAGGTTTGCTTTACAAAATTATTTCAAATTAATCTCAGTAAGTATATTTAAAATATTACATTCAATATAAATACTCTTATGAGAAAGCTTTATTCCAATATAAGGTTAAATTTGGTTGGGATGGGTTGGTCCGGAGGCCCAGGTTTTGGGTTTACTTAAATTTGTTTGAGTGGTCTTCTCTGTTGCGAGCGATGGCTATAGCTATAGCTGCTATAGCTTCAAGGAGGTTACTTCCTTCTCCCTTTTTCAATTCCATTCAAAATTCAATCTTTCTCTATACCCCACTTTCCCATCATTCTTCTTCTTCTGACGGTTCTGATAGATTTCAGAAATGGCACAATGGGGGTGGCATTTTCCATGAATCAGCTTCCATACATTCCACATCACTTGTTCAGATTGGAGCTATTGTTCATTCAAATTCTGTTATTGGTCCAAATGTTGTTATAGCTTCTGGAACTGTTGTTGGTCCTTCTGTTACCATTGCTCATTCAACCTCGATAGGGTATTACTTTTTCTTCAAAATATCTCTCTCTTTATGTACACATGCTTACCTAAATTAATCATTTTCATAATACTATTTACACTTTTCCAGGTTTAATGTAGCACTTAGTAATTGCAGTATAGCTCATTCCTGTCTCATCCACAATGGAGTCTGCATTGGTCAAGATGGTAAACCTCTATATCTAACCTTACTTCTTTTATATATACTCCAATCCACTTTAATTAACCGATTAATTTATCTGTTTATCCATTTCTAATCTAAAAGTGCCTCAACTGATTCATTTCCCTACTTTGCATCAGATCACAATTAAAACCCACTCTTCACTACCTGTTATCTGCACATTTAAGTAAATTAATTTCAATATTTATGTATTTCACATGCAGGGTTCGGATTTTATGTCGATGGTGATGGCAATATGATAAAGAAGCCTCAGGTTGGTAATACGCTTCTGGTCAAGTTTTTATCCATACTTTATTATTTCATATCAACTTTGACCTTGCTTCATTTCTCCTAAACATGATATGCATTTCTTGCTTAAATCTGTCAGACGTTGAATGTGATAGTAGGAAACCAGGTGGAAATTGGTGCAAATACATGCATTGATCGAGGCAGGTTAGTGCCTTGGTGCCTTTTATTGTTTTATTTTCAGATTAATCATCTTTTAAAATGGGTTATAGCCTTCTAGGTTGATATTTACTTTGAACTGGTGGGACCTTCCTTACTAATTATACTTTTTTATTATACAGCTGGAGAGACACAGTTATTGGGGACAATACGAAGATAGATAATTTAGTTCAGGTTAACATTCAGTTTTTTTCTCATAATTGATGAAGAATTTGAGATATGTTCTTTGGTTCTGATTGGTTCTGCAGATTGGTCATAATGTAGTAATTGGGAAGAATTGTATGCTCTGTGGACAAGTTGGGATTGCAGGTTCAGCAACGTATGTTAAATCCATTCTCTCTGATTCCACAGTAAAATTTTTTGGATTGATCTATCTGGTCGTCAAATTCATATTAGAACTGATGTTCTTGCTGAAGCTTTTGAATTTCTCATGAGTTTCAACGTTGTCTGGTATGTTCAGCATAGGAGATTATGTCACCATGGGTGGAAGGGTAGCAGTGCGAGATCATGTATCTATTGCATCAAAGGTATGTATTTTTTTATTTACCCAGAAAAAAGGAATGTATCGGTTTTCCTTATCCTCTCTTAGACTTGGGGATCGGGAATGGCTAGTGAACGAGTACATGGACATTTAGTGCATGTTATGGGACAAATGTGGTACAAACTACAAAGTAAAATATTTGAAGGAGAATGAGAATACATACACATTGCTTAATCTTATGCTTAAATTGCTTCATACATAAATGAGAGAATCTTGTAACTTTTCTCTCACTGTGTCAATACAACTCACAGGTGCTTGCTTGCCGGACTAAAAATTGACCAATGAAAACTGTTAATAAACCTGGCTTTTGTTGCTCTGTTTATACTTTCTAAAAATTGGGAACTTGGGTTGAGGTGAATATCTGATATTATGTACTAGTGTTTGCAGGTTCGACTTGCTGCAATGAGTTGCATCACCAAGGACATCAAGGAGTCTGGGGATTATGGTGGC
Organism: Lupinus albus; assembly: GCA_009771035.1. NCBI lineage: Eukaryota > Viridiplantae > Streptophyta > Magnoliopsida > Fabales > Fabaceae > Lupinus > Lupinus albus. The sequence continues at coordinate 118,146 of CM020014.1, forward strand.
TTCCCAGCTGTAAGGAATCTGCCCTTATAATGCATTAGTGTCGAACAACTTAACATTTGCATTTGCTGTTGGATGGATATGTAAACTACCTCCTTGGGCTGCTTTGCAGGTATCAATTCACAAATGGCGCAAACAAGTTGCCAGTAGTCGTCGAACACCATTAAAAATGGATCCTTAAAGTCAGCAAATTATATTTTGGTATGCAGTTAATGACGTTCATGTACTTGCCTCGGGAGGTAGCACCGGTGCTGTAATTTCTGATTGATCAGTGTATAACTATGTAAGGGATTAAAATAAATACCGCAAAACCCAGTTCAATAGTTAGTGCTAAATTTAAGTTCTATTTAATCAAATACATTGTCTCATGAATACTTTATGGCAAGAGGAAACTAAAAAACATAAACAGTGAATTTTCTGTTTTCTATTCTGTTTAGACATGGCAGGCACAGGTGAGTATATGGTTGGAAGAATTTTTCTTACGGAAGCGAAATGATCTTGTATTCTCAACATCTTTTGTAGGCTACATATTTAGGACCTCATTAGATCCTTGGTTGTTGTTGTTTTTGCCAAAAGCAGCTTGGAAGCAAAGATCTCTCCCATGTATACCACTGGAAGCAAGAAGTAAAGAAGTAGCATTGTTTTCCTTGTGTTATAAGGAAAAAGAAATGAAGGAGATATGATTAGTGCTTTTTCACTTTGGACCTTCCCAGTTTCTTGCAATTACTAGGAGGTGGGTATCCCATTGGTTAGAATAGCATTCAGGTTAAACTCATGAACCTTGCTTGCCCTGATTAGTTCATTTGAGAAGAGGTTTCAGTGCTCCAGGTTGTGCATTAACTACTCCCCCTACTCTTTTTAATTCCCTCATGAAAAATGAAAATAAGAAAATCATTGGATTTGCTTTTATTTAACTTCAAAGCTTGGATGGAGCTAACTTATAATTGCAATTACTTACTTAACTTATGAACATATTGCATCTTATAGCATTCCTTATTGTTCACTAAAATAAAATAACATATGCTACAGTATATCGCTTCCAATTAATTTCTCCTGTAAGCCATATTTTAGCTACTATCTACTCATGATTCTCACTAATTACAAGCTACAATAATAACTACTTCTCATTCAATTATATGTTTATCATACAACATTATTTTAATTCACATAATTATTATCTAATTATAATTTACCTTATTTTTAATAAATTTATTCTAATTCTTTCACTCCACATGTCCATACAAGGCAATTATCTTACCCAAAAGAAACCACGAGGTCATTTGTTTTGGGCTAATAATAACATGATTACATATAATAATACATTAATATATATTGTTTTTATTTAAAAATATAATACAGGAAAAATAAATAGTGTACGAACAATTGTTATGCATAAATACTAAAGTGGGTTTTTAATAATAAAAAACAATAAATTTAATTGATAAGTAAAAAAGAAGAATGTATTAAAGGGTGATAAATATTTTTGGCATAGGGTAATACAATAATTTTTTGTCCCATTTCTCCCTCTCATAAATAAATACTTGTAATATAGTGAGTTCATAATTCCCATTTATTTATATTAATTTTTATTTAATATAAAAAAAATTGTTATTAAATGAATAATTTTGTCTATCTACATGTATACACTCTTTCCCACCTGTTTCTTAATTTCCTTTCCTTGTAAATCTAATCAGACAAGACAGTAACACCAAGGGAGTGGTTAATAACTCCTCAACCTCTTCTCTATCTACAAATCAAACAATAAATCTCTTCCAACTTGTTCATTTTATTTAAAGATTGATTGATCCCTGTGTGTGTTTCCCTTCTCTCATCCTTAAAAGAATGGGATATATATATTTATGATGTATCATTTCATGTATATATATTCTTCTTATTGACAAATTAACAGGTATATGCTATATACATGTAGAATATATATATACTCATCCTCATGGCGGAAATTCCCAAGTTGGTAACTAATATTTCATCTCATTCTCTTTCTCTCTTTTATGGTATCTTCAATTATTTTCCTATCTAATTAATAATGTATATATGTTTTATGTAAATAAATGTATTAGAAGGATTTGTTGTTGGAATCAGAAGAGAAGAAGAAGATTAAACAGAGAATATCATCAGAACCCATTATGATGAAACAGGATAGTTATGTGATTGATATGGATGTCTTTTCTTCACCGACCACCATTGCTCAATCACCTAATTCCAGAACTATAGTATATTTCTCTTCATTTCATTTCTTATTTATTTAAACCTTATGATAATTATTATTATTAGTAAGGATTGATTGATTTTAGTGGAAGGAAATAAAAATAAATAAACATTCCTTATATATCATCTTCTCAACTATCATTATTTCCACTTATTTCACCCAATACTTATTATTTTAATAAATAAATAAAAAGTTGCAGAGGAGCCTGTCGAGGAAGGTGAATGGAAATGGGACAACACTTCATGATAAGGATAATGTCCCCACTACATTCTCACCAAGAGGTACCATCAAAATATATACAATCTCATTCATTTTTAATGTCAGACCAAGCCTCCAATATATTAAGGTCTCACCTTCTGTACTAAGATGTGATCATGCATGTGTTTTACTAATTTACTATTATTATTGTCACAATCATCATCTCAGATCCACTATATAAGTCTCTAGTAACTCAAACAAGATTATTTGTTATAAGTAATTATTGTAAATTTCACTTCAGTATGTTTAATGTGGATGGTGAAAATAGCTTTGGCTGAAACAATCTATTTATCCACAATACTACTTATTTATAGTGAACTTGTCAGTGCAATGGGGCCATTTTAGGTGTGTATGAAATAGGAAACTTTGTTGAGGGAAATGAATGATGAGTTTAGTACAAGTACATTACAATGATATGTTTGTAGCCTTTTTGGTAATAGTTGGGGCCACAAGCATTCACATTTGGCAATATCATAAGTTTTAAGAAAGTAATAATGTGAGAAAAAAAGAAGGTTGTAAGTTATTATGGGTATGACTGAAGTGCATGCAGGAGGGTCTTGCAGCACAGCAGAAAAGGGCGGTGTGGTATCCACAGATCATTCCATGAACCCACACATCCATCATCAGATTACTATAATGAGTGGCACTACAACTACCACCACTGCCTCTGAAAACAAATGTATAATTCGTAGGAATAGTTTCAGACGAGTTTCTTCATGGGGCATGGATCCTAAAAGAGTTCTCCTTTTCTTTGCTACCTTGTAAGATTCACATGTCATATTTCTATATAGCAAGCACTAGCTACTCTACTTTAACATCATTCATGCATGGGCCATTTATCTTTGATTGCTCTGTTGTGAAACAGATCTAGCATGGGAACAATGTTGTTGATATACTTCACTCTTACAATCAGTAATCAAAATGCAGATGATGAATATTATGTGGGTAATTTGAAGCACTGACTGATTAATTCTGGAGCAAAACATAGGAACAACAAAAGCATAACATGGTCATGGAGGACATTACATTACATTAGTGATTTAGTTTATTTTGTTGTGTGATCTTAGCAGGGCTTAGTGGAGGATCAGAAAGTTACTTTTTCCCTCTTTCGGATCCTAATTCCTTAGCTTCTCATGCATCTTTACTGATCTGTTTTACTCTCTATCTCTTTAGTGCTTGTGCTTGTGCTTGTGATTGTGAAGAGAGGAAAAGGGCCGAGTGGTAAGAAATCAACCTAATGAAATAAGAGTAAGAGGTGACTACAATACAGACAGTACTACACACAAACTCAGCCTTTTTAATTTACTCCTTTTATGTAAAACAAGTATAGTAATGTTCATTTACTTTTAGGAGGCAGGTAGAAAACATCTTCTAGGTCTATTTGGCATATTTCATATGCTAAGTGTTACTTTTGCTGAAACAATTCATATCTGTTTTCCCTAATAAACGATGTTTTGCCAATGACACAAGTTAGCACTAATTGTGTCATCAACAAATAAATAAAGAAGCTGAAGGTGAAGGTGAAGATGATTACTTGATGAATGATAAAAATGAAGAGAAGGTTTTAAGGGGGAATACAATTGGGTATTACAGAGACGGGGCCAGGCCTAACCATTTCTCAAGGACATCCAGGGTAATCTTCTATTCTACTGATGAGAACAACCCAAATATATAAATATTATTACATAGACTTCAAACATTCCCAAAACAATAATTGCATTGAAAGCTTGTTAGGCAAAGAAAGAAAAGATATTTGAAAGAATAAGTAAATAATGGTTGTATTGTATTTTGAATTCAATCCCATGGACTCAATGAACACTCCTCTGGAAGGGTTGGGAATCGTTGAGAATCATTGCAGTAGTCATAGATGACAAGATTCCTCTGAACCCAAGCATAATCATTTTTCTGTTGAGGTGAAAGGTGCCATGCTGGATATTGATCCCACCAATTATGGGTAGTGGTTGAGACACAATCAGGATATGGATCTTTCCATTGGCAAGCATCTACACTAAAGTCTTTGTAGGATGAAACAAATGGAGATAATTTCCAATTAGTCTTTTCAAGTCCACCCCTTGTGGCCCATTCATCTGCATTCCATATGCTTGAGAACAGGTACATGGGCTTCTCATTTGGAAAGAATTTGTTTGCTTTCCCATTGTTCTTAAACACCCTTATGGGAACTCTATCCACAAAGAACCTGTTTGCAACAAAATTGATAGTGACTAGTGAGTGAGTGAGTTATATGTAAGAAGTGTATTATTGTGGGGTGAAGTGAAGACTGAAGAGAAGAGAAGAGAATGAAGCTTACACAATTTGGTGGGTATTCCAGAGGATGGAATAAGTGTGATAGTCTTCAGTTGGGTCAAACCATAGTTGGTGTCTCATTTCACGGTTTCCAGTTCCATTCTTGTAAATATTTGTCTGAATCAGATAAGGCTCTCCTGTTCTGTTTCCCAAGAATTCAAAATCAAGTTCATCTCTTTCTGGCCCTGCACCATTCTCACTGCACATCTGTCACAATTTCCCACCAATATATGTATTTATAAACTCCATTACTATATATTATTACATGCATGTTTGAATGAAGTTGTAGACTTACATAATATGCTGTGACAACACCAGCAGAGTCACCTCCTACCAACTTCAGCTTCATACTAAACCAACCAAATCTATATCTTTGCTTTGTTTGAAAACCACATCCTACAAAAAAGTGAGTCAAATTGAAAGGATGCATTACTATTTATATAAAGAAATGTTAATTATATTGTAATGTGGTACCTGTGTCATTGTCAAGGGAGAGATACCAGATCTGGCCATCTTTGGAGGTAGTAAAATGATCTTGAGACCACATTATGGTGAAACTATCATCAAAAGCTGCTTCATATGAATGGAATGAAGAAGCAGCTAAGAGAGTTGATGCTAGGAGAAGAATGACATTCAACCTTGGATCCATTTTGGAGGTGGTGATGTTCATTCATTCATTCATTCATTAAATGATGAGAATATTGAACATGATATATATCCAGTTGTAATAGAAACTAACTAGTGAAGCCGACAAGGGCATATTTGTGAGTATAGAGAAATACAATAATGCATTAAAAGTGGGACCAATAGCCAGCTGCAATTGCCTAGCATCACCGCCATTAATGTATAAGAGTGGGTGGGTCCTTTCATCAACTTCCACTACTCTATTATTATTACAATAATACTATATGCATTTCAGATCATCCAATCCAATGTTTCCCAACATGCTATAATACTTAACCCAATCATGTCAACTCAAATTGACAAGACCATGCATGTGACAACAACATGCTCAACTACCTTTAAATAATAACAAAGCATGAATAATCATGTGCTATGTCGGATAATAATCATGTACTATCTAGAGCCGCTTCTTTATTTATATTTGGACCCTAAAGTAAGGGTATCCAGTTATGAATGAATTTGCAACTATGGCGAACAAGAACAAAAACACAATCTCCATATCCCTAAGCAGTAGCACACAGTCTTATGACCTTAACTACTCCTTCAAGTTCCAACCCATAAAAGAAATGTACATGACTGACATTGTTCCTGGTATTTGTGAGATTAATAGGATATGGGTACGTGTTTATTCCATTTGGGCCCAAGTCTAATAAAATAACTGGGTTTTGGCCCAAACTGACATTACTGTTTTTGGTCAATGGGTTCACAAAACATCTAAAACAGGCAATAACAATATTAGAGAACTAACAATAATATTCATGTATAAGAATATTAGACTCCCACATTTGTTGCTCAACAACTAAGATCCGCATCTTCAGCATGCGCGTAAAGGTTAATGTATATCTTTGACTTCATTATAATAATTTTATTATTATATATTGCTCCATCATCATGCTTATCACTATGTCATTTTGGTGCTTCTTCATTTTTAGCAGAAAAGTCAGTTTAGGACACATCCATTTCTCATATGAAATAATGTATTTCCAGCTACACAAATACATACCTCACATCATAATAATGGACACCTCTTCTCTTCTCTTATTATTACTATTATTATAATAAGAGAAACATTTGTGCCAAGTGTTAACCATTTCATCTCTATTCTCAAATCATCCATGCATCATATACTAAACCATTTCATCTCTATTCTCAAATCATCCATGCATCATACTAAACCATTTCATCTCTATTCTCAAATCATCCATGCATCATACTAAACCATTTCATCTCTATTCTCAAATCATCCATATACATTCAATATAATGCTTTTTCTAACACTTGCATCATAATTCTCCACCTACACTGTGTGTTCACTTCCTTCTTCTTTTTTCTTCTCTATTTGGAAAATTCTAATCCAACTTTCCCTTCATTTTGGATTATAATTTACATAAAATGTGTTACTTTCTTTACAGCTAAAATCTGCGCATTAATGTTACCAAAAAGAGAGAGAGGAAAATTCTTATATTAATCGACCATTTTCACATCTTAGTGCACCAACAGGCAAAACCAGTTTCTCCAGTAAAAACAATTCTTAAACATTTGAAGAGATTTGATATCCACCATGCCAACCAAGATCAAAGGAATCTACAAAAGTTTCAAATACATTACACAAATTTTTGGTAAGATTTCTTTTTTGTTTCTCTCCAATCTATTTATTTTTTCCGGCATAACATCAACTGTCTCGTGTCACTATCAATGTCAGATAATTGTGATTGATCTAACAAAATTATTTTAAATTATAATGTATTACATGAATATTCAAAATATTTTTAGCAATCACAATATTTGTGGTTGAAGGAGTGAGAGAGGTAATGTTGTTTCTGTATGTTAAACTTTTTAGTGAGTGATTTTGGAGCTAAGTTGGGAAATGGGGATTGTTTGTAGTTGGGAAGGAGCGAGAGATGGAAATAGGGTACCCTACAGATGTGAAGCATGTGGCTCACATTGGATGGGATGCTCCCTCAGGGTCTGGACCCAGTTGGGTATGTACGTATGTATGTATATATTCACCTTATATATGTTCATTCTACCAAACTTATGTGCCATTTACATTTACATTTAAATTGCAACTATCATTGTTTCACCAATTTGTCTATTATTCTTATTTGACAGATGAATGAATTTAAAACAGCACCTGATTTTTCAACATCAATTGGTAGCTTCAGTGCACGAAGAGATCTTAATCCTCCTCCTATTTCTATCAACACATCATGGTCCACCAAAGGTATTCAATCCTCTAGTTCTCATAAACCATCATTTCATGTGAGTTAAAGTATTGGTTTTTGCTTCCATATGTGATGTTTATTAAATATTGATATCATCTGAAACTTAACCTCAATAATACGACACCAATTGTTAATATGTATCTTTGATTTTTTATTAGATAAAGATGTGAGGCCTCAAAAGATATATATCTTCATTTGTAGTTATTAATGATAATCTATTTCTTTACTTGAACCACTTGAACAGATTATGAAGAACCTCCATCGGGAAGGGTTGCTAAGAAGCCAAACAGGAAAAAGATAAAGTCAACTTCTCCCAAGTCAAAGGCTGCACATTATGACAGAGAATCAGCACCACCAATCGTACGTTCAAGTCTAGCATCTATCACATTTTCAAGAACATCAAGTTAGTGCAGTCACAAAAATATATTTGGCAATGTGAATAGCAAAAACACTGTCAGCTGTGAAACTATTCCAAGGTGTTTATTTTAGTGAATCCTGATTCCCTTTTTAGAGACAAACCAAATTACTTGCTAACAGATTGGGAGAAAAACAGTGAAAAATAACATGTGTGGTTATTCTAGTGTGATTGAATCATGTGTGTGTTTGGTTCTCTGTGAATCATATATAGACGTTTAAATTCATAAGTTTGATTCTCAGTTTTCAAAATGGAAATTAATAGGCATGGATGTAACCCAAAAAAAAAAACTAAATATATATTTCTCCTCCATGAAAAAATATTATTTACTTTTTTTAGATTTAGGTCATATATATGATATTAATTGATGATATAAATATTTATAATGTAGATACATATTTGATATGGATTATCAACGATAGTATCAAAAAAATATTTGATATGAATTAAAATCAAAACCAAATACTAAAATATAAAAAGAAAAATTGAGGGGGTGCAAACTTTATATTTATAGGCATAATATTTTTTAGTAATGGATGTTCATTTAACAAAAATATGCTATAGTAATTGATTGTTCTGGTAGTAGAATCATCAATAAAATAGAAATGGAAATCCTATCGTAACTACTTTGGGCATATATATATATATATATATATATAATTAATCTTGATTATAAAACTAAATCAAATGTTACATCTCAATCAAATCTATACATTATAATATTTGGCCAACTACTTCATATTTGTTTATAGGATGGTAAAGGGGAAAGGTGAGTATTGCTAATACTTAAACATACTAATACTCATTTCTATTGTTGGTCACCTTTGTACAAGTAACGAATATATAAGAATTGAATTATATATTTAAATATTTTATAATAATTAATATATAAATAGTTATTATATGAATAGCATATAAAAATTCATGTAAAACGGTATATGTATTAAATAAAATCAACCGAGGAAGAACTACTAATAGTAAGACATAAATGTTGTATGTAATTTCGTTAAATTTCATGAATCTTAGTGTAATTTAGTAAGGAATATAAAGAAAGAGGCACAACAATAACATGAAATATTTTTTTGTATAATAACATCACAATATTGAGCATATATATATATATATATATATATATATATATATATATATAAAAGGTGGAGATGCAGTGCAGATTATGTTGCCCTCATGTTTTGATATTCTCCCTGATGGGCCTGTATTGAATAATGTATGATGTTGTTGTTTCTTTTGCTTTTGTATCTAAGTATAAAAATGAGATAGATCAATGTCCTTCCATTTAAATTCAAATTTGGACTGAATGCAAATATGCAATCGACTACGTTCTATGCATGTGATTTATTAGGTGTCACATTTCTGTTTCAAACAGAAATCAGGGAACATTATTTAGACTCCTTGACCCTCATATGTACTTGTTTTTCTTCATTAGGGATGAACATAACTTCTTTTTCTTCATTAGGGAACATAAGTTGAACAAAACATAGCCTAAGGAAATGACTGGAAAAAATGTTTATGCATCCATTTTTACAAATAAGATAAGAGGTAAGTTATATATATATAATTTGAGATTCAAACCCTATGGTGTGTTTGGATTAAATTTAAAAAATAAATATCTTATCAGATCATTTTATTGTCTAAAATTTTAGCATTAAAAATATAACTACTCAACGGAGTCATAAGTGACTTGATGATTAGAGTAAAAGAGTTTAATAAATGAAGTGAAGAAGTGTTAAAACTAAATTAATCTATATTTAACACTTATTTTATTTTTCAGCAAGTGACACACTGATATGTTTGGTTCAGATTACCAGCTAATTTGAACAATCATGTTATTTGAATATGCCCAAAAGTAAAGCACAAACTTCAACTCTTGGACCCAGCCTGCCTTGATTTTCCTGGAATAAATCCCTATTGGTTATTTATGTTCCCTATAATTAATCAAGGTGATCTATTTGGATATTCTATACCCTCTTTTCAAATGAGTGTTTTGGTCAAAAAAAATAACAAAGTTGCACTTGTTTCCTCATGTCTTTTCAATCACACAGTAGTGTTGATCAAACTTTTAAAAGCAGGACCCCCTAACAATGATAGAACATGCATGATGGAAAGGAAATATTTTGGGAACAAGGGGCTGGATTTTGAATAACTATTACAATGAATCAAAGTGAATGATGGGTTTTGATGAGTTTGGGTATTGTATTATTTAGACTAATATGCTCATTTAACCATTTTGGGACTCAAACCTATTCCCGACTCGCACAAGTACTCATTGATTTTTGGGTATCCAACTAATGCATAGGTACTAATAAATTTAAAAAATTATAAACAACTTATACTTTTGTACATATATTTTTTTATAATCACGTGTTTTATTTTAGATAATCAAAAGAAGAATAAAAATGATAATATCTATTATAAAATATAATTAAAGTACAAGTGCACGACATTAAAATTGACACTTAAATATAAATGTTTTCACTAAAAACATAATTTTAAATAAGATAATAAAACATATATTATGGATTAAAAGTATAACACCACTACTTAAGAATATAACATAATAATTATTATATATGAAAAATATTTTTAACTATGGTCCATGTATTTAGAAATTGTGAGTCTCGGTACACTTATTTCACTAAACCAACATTGTGACGAATGAATAATCTAATATCTTTGAATGTGGTGTAAAACATGGGACCATTTTGAATAAGAGATTGTGAATCATGCATGCCTCAAAATTCAGAAAAATGGTATCATGATTGTAATAATAAATATACTATTCTGGAAAGGTTAGTTAGCATCTATATGGCTCCCACCTCCATTCATGCCAAATTAAAAATGTTTTGATATGACAAATTTATACCATTTACTGTGTCAAGTCAAAGGCATCATATCACATTTCTTCTTAGACAAGCACGTACGTGGAAAGGTGCATTTGTGCTCGTTTTGGTTCTGGCCTTAGTTTTTGTTTGGATTAGTTGTTGGCTCTAAGAGTATATATGGAATTAGTTATTATAAAAAGGAAGGCAAGAAAGAAAGGAATATGTTAAGAACACCATCACACTCGCATGCAGTGCATGGCTTCATTTACTTACACAGATAGGAATATTTTGGTAGTAATAATAAGAATTGGAAAATGAGATTTTGAGTGGAAGGTGGATGTGATGGTATGAGTCTAAAGTGTAAGTAATTAATAAGTATATATATATATATATATATATATAAAAGGTGGAGATAGTAATAATAAGAGGAAGAAAGTTTATATTTTTGTTGCCAACAAACAGAAGCGAAAGGCTTTCCAATGCTTAACTAACAAGAAACTTAGTTGCTCCCTTTTCACCATCGCAATTATATTACACCTTATATGAACCACTTACAATAAAGAGGTCAAAGGTATTTCATTTTGTTTCAGATCACTCACACATAGAATAACGATAATAACTACCGACCACAACCTTGTTTTATGGGAATTATATTCATGAGTAAATTATATTATACTTATTATATAATGGATCGAAATGAGAGAGGAAGTTATCTGTAGAGTAAATGAAATTGATATATAGTGAATACATACATACATACATACATTCCTGTTAAAGTTTGATAAAAAGTATTTCTAAATGTTGAAATATTTTGAGTGCATGAAATCCTTCCCACCTGCTTCTTCCCCTTTCATAGTTTTGTATTATTCTAATGCCACATGTGTCTCTGATCTCATCCTCATCTTCTTCTTCTTCTTCTTCTTCTACTATTTGTCCAACTACTCCATTCATTTCAGCTTGTTGTTCAGCCTCTTCATCATTAACATCAACATCTTGTTCTGTCATGTTTCTGAAAAATGAGAGGCGAAGACGGCCATGACTCCTCTCAGCTTGGAAACAAGAAGCATTATTTGATGGGACCTTAGTGACTTCAATTACTAACCTCCCTTCTTCTCTGTGGGGCCTCATTTTTAATGCCTCAGAACCACCCCTTATAGTTGTCAAAGGAGGTGGAAAGTTCTTAGTTACAGCTCTCAAAACATGACTTGATTTCCTTTGCTCCATTGTCCTTGAAGAGTAGTAGAGAAATTCAGTCGTCTCATTATCCATTCTCTCATCACTGCCTGTTTCACTCCCTAACTTTTCAGTGCAAAGTTCCAAACTCTTTGGGCTGAGTCTCACAGATGAATAATAAGAATTCAGTTGTGGATGGACATAAGTCGAAGGTGGCCTAAGGGTGTGTATATGAGACTCAAGACATGACTGAAACCCATCATGGCCAACAATTTCAACCATGTTTTTGGTTGTTAATGAGAATGCTAACAAGTGTATGTTGTGTTATTCCAATTATTAGGAGAAACAAAAGGGATTGCCATGCATGTGAGGGGTTGGAACTTAATTTGTAGTCCTCAAAAGGTAGGGAATGGGAATGGGAATGGACCACTTCAATTACGTCCTATCATTTTTCTTCTTCTTTTCTTTATTCAACACCTTACTTACAAAAACCCACTACACACTATTTTTTCAAAATAACAACATCTAATCTACATATGTACTTTTGTTTCTAACCTAATTTCATACCAAATTAATGTCAATTTCTCAATCAATTCTTCTCAAATTATTTGGGCATGTTCTTATGACGAAATCAATCTACAAAGGGAGAGAGGCATGTGGATTTTATTTCTGTTGAAAAGTTGACAGCTTTACTATTCCAAATTGTAGAAAGAAAGAAAACATGATTACTATTCCTTTTCTAAAAGAATTCAAACAAAAGGAAATAGATTCGCCCAAATATTGCATCATAGTGACTGATTCCCTCTTTCTATTCACTATTCATACCTTTTTTAAGGCTTTCCAAAATGCCATAGAAACTCAAATTCTTGTGAAGTGAAGTCATTAGACACTATATTATATCATATTATAAACATAAAAAGATGTATGCACTCTTAATATTAATGCATAATTCATTATTCATTTTCAATTATCATTGATCCTTAAACAAAAGTAATAAAAAAATTGTAGATTATGCATTGACCGTGTATAAATATTTACACTAGATATTACACTCTATTATAAAATGAATGAATAAACTTAATATCAATGAAGTTCATCCCAATATGTAGGTAAGCTCTTTTGTTATTTATGTATGATATTAAGGTTTAATTTTGACCGTTGTATAAAAAAACTTTAGAAGATGCAAAATTCAGTTTAATAATTTCTATATATTTTCAAGAAATTAGTGTGTAGAGGTTGGATGAGAAGCACCTTTGTGCAAATAAAACAGCTTTTGTGATAAAGAAAAGAGTGAAAGTATGAAAGAGACATTACCCAACCTCAACACTAGGGCGAAAACAATAGTCACAGCCCAATTATTTCCTTTTCTTTTTAAGGGAATAATTATGGATATTGTTTATTCAAACTGATTAATATAATAATATGGGAACAAAATATGAGACATATGGATGAGTAATAGTGTAAAGATTTATACACAGTCAATGTATCATCTACTATTCATTTGTATTATTTTTATCTAAAAGTCAATGATGATTGAAAATGAATTATGGATAATGTGTTGATAATGTAAAAAACTATTATACGGTTAGTGCATATATTTTTTTTTTGTTTCAAATATTTTGATCGTTTATAACAGCATGTAAAGTATTAGGTGGATCTAGGGTTGGAGCCTCACATTCGAAGGGGTAGTAGGTGTTATGATGACATGAAGTAGATTAGAGAGTGGGAATGGTCCATATGAAGTTGAAAGCAATGTAAAATCATAGTTTATTCATATTTGATGAAAATGGTATACGTCATGGCACTGTGGCCTTAAGTAAAGGCTAATGTTGCTTACATATTGTGTAGTAACAACTTTAATGGGAAAAAGTAGAGAAGGCAATTGATGATGACTTATAGAAGCAATATAATTAAAACTACCTATCTTTGCTCGTCACCTTTATAATAATTGTAGTTATTTTAATGCTCGATTAACTCCTAATTAGTTACAAACTTGTCCATATGTGAGTCCTTAACTATTTAATTTAACAAAGAGAGATGAAGTCATGAACTCTGTTCTTAGTTAATGTGGTTTGTGAGTTGGCAAACTATGACCATTCACATTTTCACACAGGATCCAAGAGGCCATGTTCTTATGCATGGAACAAAATCAGCTCACACTTATCCAATACAAATTAAAAGGAAAAAGTATCATTAATATTATTTTGTTATAAAAGTTTGTATGCATTAACCAAGTGAACCCACTATGACATTTATAAATAGTATATGAAAAGTGAAAAGTGAGGCATGACTATGTGATTCCATTGATAAGAGCATTACTGAGAGAAACACGAAATTCTAATACATCCAATTAATTGAGCTTAGATTTTATTATGTTTTGCTTTCAATTGGTTACCTCACTTACTCTAAAGTCTAAACATTAAATGGTGTGTGTGCGTGTATTTGCAGCATTAGTTTACAACATATTTCCATTTCTAAAGACAATAATATTCAATGACTTGGCATAGCATAAGTAAGTATTTCCTACTTCAATTAGATATACATACATACATTAAGTGCTTGGGTAACCTATAATCATAAACTCAACAATAGTAACCAAAAATCAATTTGGAAGGAGAACTATGAAGACATGAGAAAAAACAATGTTCGTGAAGGTCATATTTGCTGCTTGCTGCATCAACGACAATGACAATACAGCCAGAAGGGAAAATAACACACATGTATGACCCTAGCTAGTGCCAAATATTTCTTCAACCCTCCAATTGTGAAATCCCATTCCATTGTTTCTGTACATTACAATTGGTTAGATATCATGCATACTATGGCTGGATGTGAGAATTGGTCTTTGTAAGAGCTTTAACAAAGTAACTGCGTATCTCTGGCATTACACGCTGAATCAGATGAGAGTGTCTGCAAACCGATATTAATAAAGATCAACAATTTAAGACATGCAAGGAGCAAGGATAAATCAGAATTGAAGAATATATTTATACATACCCTGGCCTTGCACTCAATTTATCAAATTTCTCCAACATAAAAAGGATGCATGTGTGCCTCAACGATATGGCATTAAAAGCTTCTGAAAATTCATACATTCTTGACACGTTCTCAAGTGATATATCCTGTCACAAAAAACAAATAATGACCAATCCACTTTCCACTCTAAAATATTATAACAGGAACATGAGACTTTGTGTAACAAAACCAATTCTCTTAGCTGACCTGTGCAATCGTGTACTCACAGAGTCTCTTAAGTCCTTCTAAAAGATATTGATCAGCTGCTTGAAGGAGATCTTGGGCAATATGAAGAGTAACATCAACTGACCCAGTATATATAAATCTGAGCCAATATTAAAAATAAGATATAAGTTGTCCACAAATTATTAGAAGCCTTTACAACACAACTTTTATAAAGCATAGAAACAAGTTATTAGACCTCATCATCAACTCAAAAACCTCCCATCTGATATTTGGAATCTCTATATCCCTTGCATCCTTCTCCTGTCATACAATAAAAGACTTGTATATTACAGACATAAATCTATAACATTCTGGTTCAGCTTAAAATACAAGCCTTGATTTTATATTTAAATTCAACAGCTAAATCTCCAGCAAAAGTTTTAATAAAGTAGAAAAATCGTATAAAGCAAAAATATAAGTGACAGATAATGTTTCTCTTGAAACAAATGGGGTCAACAACGGGGTGCCATCTTCTTTTTGGCTGAAACTCAATTTTAGTAATGTAACAAAAAAAAAAAGGCATGCCAGTGCCTAGTAATTTCTTTATATTAGGGGGGCATTACAGGGTGGGGAGGGAAGAAAAGACACATAACTCAGTGACAAAGACAATATATATTTATAGACACACTCACCCGATAACCACCGTCAAACATTGCACGAAATGCATCTGAAGACGCAAGTAGGCAGATTCTGTGAGCATAAAACCGTTTGCCTGCAGCGAAGTAAGAAAATACCCAGTTAACAACAACTGTCAACTGAAGCTACAACACTCATTTTCAAGGTAAGTTATGTTTCAAGCAACAGTTTTAAGAAAGAAACAATATAATAACCATACCTTCAACCAAGAATGTAACATCAGACACACTAGAATTGTTTACATACTGCTCTCCTAAATAGACCTGCAAAAAATGTCTAGAATCATAGATATTCCAACTTTCACAAACACCTACCTCCAGAATTACTTAGACAAGACAGATTGAAGAGAGAGATGTGCATCAGGATTCTAATGCAAGTGACAAGCATATATTATGCCATGACATCACTTTATTAACTACTCAGTGTTGGATCAGCAGATGCTAAATAATAAAACGGACCATAAATTCACAACTAGACATCATCACCAAGATATTCATATCAACTTTAAATCCCAAGAGATATCACAAATTCATAACAAGCCAAACACAAAATACATGTAAAAGGGAAGATAAGAAAAAAAGAGTCAGCATCAATAGGAAAGAGAGAGTCAGTATTGTTGGGTAGGCCCCTAACTAGTAACTACTATATATGCCTCACGAGGATAAAGAACTTAAAAAAATCATCATTTCTAATCAATGGAAGTATCTAAATAAGTAATTAGCCTCACAGCTATCTCTTCTTAACTTTTAAGCACGACCGAGTAAAAAGATCTTATTGGTAAAAAAGGACATAATAAAAAAACAGAGGTAACAAAATTTCCTATATCCCCGACAGTGGTTTAAATTGCGGTCACGGTTACGCTTACTGTGATTGTGATGAGGATTATGGTCGTCGCGATGTCAAATTTTTTATGGTTAAAGAAATATATTTGAATTGATGCGGTCCTATGCCGTTCCGTTGCGACCGCATCATTGTGATTCGGTGTCACACCGCAATTGCATGTGATGCAGTTGCGACGATCACTGCAATATTGTGGCCGCATCAGTTGATGTGGTCCACAATTTAAAACAATGATCCCCGGTAAGGGGGGGGGGGGGGGGGGGGGGGGGGGGGGTAGAAACCCATTCAGATCACCTGAAAAACTTAATTCAGAAAATAAAAATCAAACAATGGACACTGGACAAGCCAAACTGTAAAAAGGCCTGCGAAACTACCTGGGGTGTTGGAGAAGGAGGCGCAGCATCTATCGGAGACAGAGTCATAGCTTTATTGGCCAAGTTCCATAAAGCCACTGCACCATCAAGTTGCTGCTTAGGGCTGGAAGAGCCAAGAAGCCCAATAAGCAACTCCAAACCTGCATGACAGATGCTTAGCTTCAAAAAGAATTTCATACAACAAAGATCAAACTTATGCAAATAAATTGACTGGCAAGGTGCATACCATGGTGATCGATAAATATTTTTCTCTGATCATCCGGGGAACAAAGATGAGCAAGAGCCAAAGCAACTTTTCTTTGGAAAGCCTTTTCTGAATCTCGCATAAGATGTAACAAATGGTTCAGCACCTACAAGGAGAAAATTAACAGATTAGAAATCCCAACACAATATATAACTTATAGAAAAATAACTTATCAAACTGATAATTGAGATAGTAGTAGCAACCCAGTTATTTACAATTACAATAAAATAGTCACATATTGTGACATTGTGCTTACACATCCATTAATCTTCTCTTCTAATCTTTTCAATGTCTTTGCAACACAATCTTTAGTTGCCTGCAATACAAACCAGTTCCATAAAGATCAGCATGGATTCAAGATGGGTACATTTTCTCCAGTATATATAAAAAAAATCATGTAACCATCTAAAGCATTTAATTCATATTGATGTAGGCACAAAGGGAAAAATCAGATACCCGGACATCAACACTACTGTCAAGGTATTTAAGAGGCAAACTTACTTGAACTATAAACTCTCCTTCCTGCAATTTCTGAATTCCACCTACCCTAATAAAATCGGACACATTATCCTAGGGGACAAATTAAAATAACAAAAAACAAAACAGTCAATTAACTTTGGTTCAAAGCAACAAAAAATTTATTCAATTAAAACAGAAGATCTTAGTTATTATAATTCTTGCAGTTATATCTTACCTCATTATCTGCAAGGCCGTAAAGAGCAAAAGCAGCATTATGTTGCAAAGACCCATTTTTTGAGTCAAGAAGCTTCAGCAATGGTATTAAGCCACCACTGTGTGCAATACCAGCTTGGTTATGTGAATCCTAAAATTTAAAATTAATAATTTCAGGGCAAGGGAATTGGTTATAATCTTAAAAGGAACCTAATGTCAACTTTACATAGAAATAGTGCTAACACTTGTATTGTGTAAAATGTAATATATGATATACTAGTAAATGACTTCCGAGCCACTAATTATAATGTTCAATAGAAAGATGGAAATGTATAGATTCTATAGACTATCTGTTAAAGATTCAAAAACTATATTATATTGAGGGGGGATGTCAAATCATTCCAAGAATATAGTGGTGACTCTACTCTCTCAACATACTAATTGAAACATAACATGGAAAAGGAATAACCTGGGCCAATCTCCCCAATGCAAAGGCAGACATTTCTCTGAGCTGTACATCAGGGGACTGGAGCATATCTATCAGAGGCCTGACTGCACCTCTCTGTACAATGTGAACCTATAAAAATACCAAGTAAAAGGGAGGAAATAATTAAGAACAGGAAGGTATACTACATGATGCATCAGCACAGAAGTTAACTACCTTATCCAGTGATCTTGGGGTATGGAAACCTTAGTTAATAAGAACTAAGAAAACCAAACAAAATTTGGAAATAGGAAGTATAAAATGATTGGTCCAAACTAAAATTCAGGAGACTTGTAGTCTTAGTGTCTCCTCCCTTTCAGCCCACCCACATCGGTACAAGTCATAAAGGTATAGTCAGAACAGTAAAGTGTATGCTTGCCTTGCAGTCTGAATCAGTTGCAGCAAACTGCCCAAGTAACAAAGCTGCTTCCCTCTGGCTTTCAGAGCAGCAGGAGCTGTTACATAAAACAATATTATAATAGGTCAATATAAAGAATCCTAATGATGAATAAATTTGATGGAAGCTTATTGCCATGGTAAAAGGGCTACAAATAGAAGATAGGTGTCACGAGGGAGGAGGCATTGTGGGGTCAGAACTGAGAGTATACCTAAGTAACCCAATAACAGGTTGTAAGGCTCCAGCAAGAAGAACTTCTTTCTTTATATTAGGAGAAGAGTGGACCAGATTTCCAAGAACACCAACCTGTAAAACAATAAAATTCAGGGCACGTGCGCAGAAAGAGAACTGCAAAGGCCAAACCAAATACCAGTGAAAATTTAGCACTTAAAAAACAGAAATACCGCTTCATAATGAACAGCAGCATCTTCGGAACGAAGCATTAGAATGAGAGTTGGAAGAGCATTGCATTCAACAATCTGGTAAGTTGTGATGTTTAGTTTAGTGACATACTGATATCATATACCCCTAAGTCAATTCAAATTCCCAAGTGTCAGGAAAGATGACTGACCTCATTTTTATTTTCATCATTTTTAAAAGCCAGGGTTCGCAAAGCACCGGCAGCAGCCCTTTGTACTTTTGTATCAGGCAGTTGGAGCAAGTGAACGAGTGGTGGGATTCCACCTTCCATCCTAGATATTAAATGGAGGAAATCATAATAATAACAGTGTGATTCCAAAAATAGAAATAGAAATAGAAATAGTGTTTGAATTAGCAAACCTAACACGGGTTTTGATGGTGCTGTTCTCGTGAGCAAGATTAGTGATGGCATCTGCAGCCCTACGGATAAGACTATTAACGGCACGAGATGTAAGGGAAGTATTGTGGGTTTTCAAAAGAGTAACGAGATGTTTTAAGGCACCATTGTGAACAATGAAGTGTTGATGTTCTGGCTGTAGAATGAAAATAGGAAGAGTATAATAATTGTGAGAGAATGAAGAATAGTTAGTAGAAAAGAGGGAAAGAGAAGTAACCTTGACGGCAAGAAGAGCAAGAGCAAAAGCACTCCCTTTCTGAACCTCATGGTGAAACGGCAATGAAGAATGATTTGGAAGTAAAGGAGGTGGTTGAAGATGCATAACGAGAGCGGGAATAGCACCAGCTTCAACGATGAAATTAACTAGATGGTCATTTTGAGCGAGATGAGCGAGGAGGTGAGTGGCACGCTTAGCGGCGGCACGATCAGACTCGTTGGAAGAGAAGGAAGAGACGAGAATGGAAACCTGTTGGGCAACGTCGGAGGATAAGTTACAGAATTCATATTCATCCACTTGCTTCCTCTTCTGCCCTTTTCTCTCACCCCTCTCAATATCCTCCATAACCATCACTCTTCTCTCTTCTTCTCTCTTCTTCTCTCTACTTCTCTCTCTTCTTCTCTCTTCTTCTCTCTTCTTTTTCAAACAACCTTCTAAAACTATTGTTTGAACGAATAATTAGCTTAAATATATTACAAAATAGACTTTTATTTAACGATCCATAGAGATTTTCTTTGAAAAGTAAAGTTGTAATGTTTAAATTGGTTGAATGATAAGGAATATGTTTTACTGCAAATACCACTTCAAACACAGTCATATGTATCAGGTCCACGCCATCATAAACAAAAGAAAATGCTACTTGCTTAAATTGAAATAAAGACACCAATTATATGCTTTATTTGAGATAAAGATATTCAACATCAAACATGATGTTTCACTTTTTACGTTCAAACTCCAAACATAACTATAATAACATGATAATGAAATCCAAATGGCCCAACAAACCAAACTCATAACAAGGACACTTAGCTTTCTTATTAAGCATAATAACTAAGTATTAGCTAGAAAAAGCAAGTGAAAGGAGTGCCATTATAGAAAAAGCTTGTCTTAGAGGAATGAATGAGGGTGCATTGTTAGGAGTTGGTGCTGGTATATTGGCAAGTGGAACTGGAGAGGCTATTGCTGGTGCTGGTGCTGGTGCTGGTGATGATGGAGTTGGTGCTTTTGCTGCTGAAACCTTGAGCACATTAATGTCAACCTTCTGTCCCATTTGGCAGTGACCAGGGATACCACATATGAAAAAGTGGTGACCTTGATTTGTTATCTTTATGGAGTCATTGCCACTTGTGAATGTGGTAATAGGGGATGATGCATTGCATGACTGATACATCGCATGTGTCACTCTCATCACATTGTGGAACTCAGCACCATATTCAAAAACTGACATCAAAACATATTACCAAAACAAAACAATGTTATTCAAAAATGTATAAATGAAATTGAAAAGATGTTGTTGTATAATTAGAATGAAGATGAGAAGTATATATATATATATATATTTACTGATGGTGTCACCAAGTTGGAAGTTCTTAGTAGAAGCCCAGTTGTTGTAATCAACATTGCCAATAATAGTCCAACCATCAGAGTCTCCAACCTTGTACACTTCTGCACATGAAACATTCACACCTAACATCATCATCATCATCATTAACATTATTATCACTTCTCTATTTCTCTCTACCAATCCTCCCATCCTTACCTTCTTTCTAACCTATACACAATCACCTTCCTCCTTATTTCACTTTTCTCTCCTCTCTTTATATCCTACTCCTTAAGTTGAGTAATCGAGTAGTATACAGGGATATGCTATCAAACACAAAAACATACTAATCTTTTATTATTATTCACTCTTTTAAATCTTTAATATATTAATAATATATTGGTCTAATAAGGTAAGACTCCATTAAATCTTAAGATGATTAAAATGTCAATAATTGAATTTTTGAGAACGATATTTATTCATACACTTGAAAGACATTAGTTCTTTATCCACTAGAAATAACGTGCAAAATGAGTGATGGGGTGGGAATGAAATAAAAATTGATTATTGGTAAGATATTAATTGCATACTTAGTTGTGAGTGGGTGGAAGGTTTGTGAGACTTGTAAGGAAAGGAAAGAAATGGTTTGGATTCATTGCGTGACCCAAACTTTGATGTTCCATGATCACACCACTTTTAATGTATTTCTGTATCAAATCATTACTGAAACAACCACCGTCTATCTCGTTTACAGCTGCACAAAAACATCTCTATATAAATAACATATCATATTTACAGACAAATGAATTTATATTTTTTGTACTATTCTTAATGACTAAATTTTAATTAAAATTAAATATTAATTGTTTTGCACATGTAACCATCTCACTCGCTTTATGCAACATCCACTGTTATCACATTCATTGTTTTCATACTATACCCTTATTTCTTTTTCCCATTTACATTAATATTTTTCACCCTCTCCCTCTCCTCTCTTTATTTATTTATTTATTTCTTTAGGTACTACCATTTGAATTTGCAAGTTTCTTGAGGATGATGGTATAGCTCAATTTCAGAGTACTGTTTTCCTACAACAGTGGCTTCATGTGTGTGTGTGTATATATAAACCTTGATGAATAGGTAAAACATATACCCTGCCTCCATTTATCTCGCCAAGAATGTATCAGTTTGATGCATCTGATTAGTTTCTGAAAATATATGATTCATTGTTTGCATGAGTAAGTGGAAACTTCAATATATGATTCATGGTTTGCATAAGTGGAAACTTCAATATATGATTTATTTACCCTCTCAAAGTTCATGAGTATCAAAAAGTGATAAGATTGGCCAAACTTCTTTACCCTCTCAACTAACCAAAATAACTCTCAGGCTGGACCTAGATTTAGCAAATCAGGTAGTGGGAATATGCCATCAATCCTCACTGCTCCATCTTTCTCACATATTTACATCCTTTTCAATCTATTCTTCTTTTATTGATGCTGCATTACTGAAATTTAAGTGCTCTCTTAATAATTATTACAGATGGTTCAATTGGTTGCTTCTGTGATCATGCAACTTTTATATTTTACCCAATAACACTCATTCCAACCACAATCAATAATTATTTTACTTGTAAGGAATATTTATATACTATAGGTATCAACAAAATTCTCAAGTTTAGCAAGGTTTCATGTCAATAAAGACATAGAATCATCAAACCCCATCACCTAGTTTCGCCAATACCATCTTCCATGTAATAATAATATAACATATAAAAAGGCTGAGCCATTTAATGAGAGTGAAAGAGATAACAATATGTTGTTTTATAGTTAGAGATAAAGGAACTAACGATCTGTCTTTTGGCCATTGCAAAAGAATATTGCCTACTGAATTTGTATATTCCTACATAAGCTCCTAGTAGGATCTCTCATGGAGTAACTAACTTCCATGGCGCCTTCATGAATGCAGTTGCTTGCATGAGGAGGGCAATGGAAACATAACATGATGACCATTTCATTGTGCATCTGAATCTGTTGAGCTACACTTTTTGGTTAATTCAGCTAGCTCTCTCTCCTGCTGTTTCTTCAGATACCTCTGTGCAGTTGCATTCACTATCTTCACAAAGAAGTTCATAAGCATGAGCCACACAATAGTGTTCCAGATTGAAGCAAAAGAGAAATTCCACCTCTTACCCTGAAAGATTGTATGAAATTTCCAGAATAGAAAAGAGCAGAAGTTAAAGGAGTAAACCAAGAAAATCAACTAGACTTTGCAGCTGTTTAATATTTCAGCAAGTTAGCATTCAAACCAATGTAGAAAGCATTGATATAAATGTTACATTGCTGTTAATGTTGTACCTGAACATTTGAGGAAACTGGATGGGGAGCTTTCAGATACTTATCTTTCATTGCATGGAGATTAGCAATGACTCCAGGCAAGGCAGATGATAAACCAGGTATATGGCTGAGAACCCGGATAAATTCGTTCTCTATCCAGTCAAGAAGTTGATTATTGCAAACTGAGATGATGAATACCGTCTGCAAAAAGATTATAATATACAAGTCAGTAATAAGCTTGTAATTACAGAGTGCTAAGTTTGTACCTGAGTGAATTTCTTCTACGTTTGTGATCTATCCCTCTGCTAATGTGTATGACCATATAAAATATAGATAATGATGTAAAGTTTGAAAACCATAATAGGATAGAGAGAAGAGAATCTGTAATAGTAATCTCTATTGTTGATTCTCAAATGATTACATGAGTGAAGGACAATATTTATAAGCTGGGCTAGGCAGAGCTTACAGCTGTCATCTAAAGCAGCTAACTAACTAAGCCTAACCGTCTCTACTGTGCAATATAATGAAGAATATAAACTAACTAGTCCTATTCTCTAATTAATGGTCATGAACTTTTACATAGTATGCCATGTAGTAGAGCACTTTCATAATTAAAATAAACAATATTATGTGCATTATTTAAAAAAAATGCAAATATTGATGGGAGAAACCGACTTGAGAGTTCCCATTCATATAAAGATCAGGTTCCCCATTAGGACAAACAATTCCTTCCCTTCACCTACTCTTCTTTCCACAAACCATGTACAAAAATGTAGCATATGACCATTTATCGCCACAAGTTCAAATTTGGAGTCTTTGGAAAGCAAATGAAAGCTTAATAAAGATAAATTAGGAGGTAAGGGGAGAAGAGAAGTCTAAGCTTATACAAACCTGTATGTGAGTTTTGATAATTGCCTTTCCAATCAAGGTTGCAAAAAAAAAATTCCAAAATGGAATACCAAATTGTCCACACATGATGCCAGCAAGGTCAAATAGAGGATTTGGCACCTGAAATATAAATTCAGTTATAATAGCAATTTAAGTCTAGAAAACATATAATAAATCTTATTTTAAATGAGGATGCACAATAAGAAGATAAAATCACAAGTATATTTTCTCAATCTCAAATTTTATGTAGGGACAAGTCACAAACAAGCAGAACTAGAAAATGCACTAGAGCACCCTGATGCATAAAATATTAATTGGGATATTACTCAATTGCATTCTTTTACAGATATGGAATATGAAGATAAAAAACTAATCACTAGTTCTAGTCTTCTAGAGACGAAGACTATTATAGTATGTAGAACAAAAATAGAGATACCTTAACAAGAAAACAGTGTTAATTAAATAAGGATTTCAACTAATCAGCTTAAGTTATCCTGTCAAGCTTATACCAAAGAATGTTTCACCTTTATATGCCTACAGGTGACGGCTATTCTCACACAAAAAAGGAGTGACAACCATTGTTTCCAGAATCACCATTGCCCAAAAGAATCTTAAAACCAAAACCAAGTTCGTTGATATGATTGCAGTGAATCATCATCACAAGTTCAAATTTTGGTCTGAAAATTTTAAACATTGACAAGAACAAGCAGTTCCATGGTGGAGTCAGGACTAACAACACAACTCAGGAAGTTACGAAATACACAATACCATTCTAGTGATATGTCAAGAAGTTTTCTTTACAAAAGTAACTGTCAAAACTATTCAGTAAACAAGAAAAGGTCATGCTGGAAATGAAGCATCACATCCATACTAACCGAAGCAAGCACAAGAATGGTAAGGAAATTCAGATATTGAGCGTGTGAAAGAAACCAGCGCTTGATTTGATTCAACTGAGCAGACATTATTCCTCTATCGTCACTATCCAACTCTTCCATGGCATCCACTTCGCGCCCAGACAAGCGTGCTACATTAATGATTTCGTTATAATCATGTAGGAAGGAGATATGGGAACAAATATGACTACTCTCGCATACAATAATGTTCAAACACTTCAATGCATTCATAATATCACCTCTCTTCAACCACAAATGTGGTCGAACTCTTTTAAGTTGATTCATCTATTAGACATTCACATTATACCAAATTTACTTCATTTTCTGATGATACCCAAACTTCTAAAAATAAAGTTATTTGGATAACAAAGTCTCAAGATCAGCTGTTTCATTTTTTTTTTAAGTTTTATGCAACATAACGCATTATAAATACATCAATAACAACTAATTTATAGTAGTCATAATAGATTTTTTTACTGCTTAGAAACTAAAAAGGAATTTTCTTCTACTTTCCTACTTATAAAGGATTAGACATAACAACAAAAGTTTCAGAGTTTCATGGCATCCCAGTAATGAAGTACAAATACAAGCTAGATGTAAATACTGTTGCCTTGGTAACTGGTAAGCATACTTTTGTCTGGACAGATTATTATATCAACTTAACACTACACAATACGAACAACAAAAGCCATTTCCCTCTACTTGGGAATTATATCTACTTAACAATCACTTCAATACTTGTCTAAAAAACAATCACTTTAATAAATTAAGAGAATGACACATGATAAAATTAAAAAATAAAAACAATACCTGCCCTGGAGATAAAGTAAGGAGGAAGCTCCCCTATAGCTGTTCCCAAACCCCACAGAACAGCCTCCACCTGAACTTGAGGCAAAATGCTGCTAAGTGGAACCCGTGAACCAAATTCTGACTGGAACAATGGAGGCCCAAACTGAGAACAGTCTTTATCAAGCCAAGAAGGGGTCCTTTTTAGTTGTATTGTATCATATAGAGCACTTTTCAAATCTACTCGGCCGCATTGCATTGCTTTTATGGTAAATAGTGCTATGTGGGGACCCAAATATAAGACAAATGTGTGCAAACCAGATCCTGAATCAGGTTAATTAATAAGAGAATAGTTTAGAAGGTATGATCAAAATATAGGGAAAAGGAAGTCTATAAAGTATAACTACTATAGAAAAGATTCCTCTAAAGTGCACAAGTAAGGGTGTATCCACTCTTAAATTGTTTAGTGAGTTAAGTCATGATGGACATCAAAACAAATAAGGGTGAAGACACCCTTACTTGCTCGTTTCTGACACATGATCATTTAGAGGATTTCCCCCCCCCCCCCCTTCAAAATCTACAAATGACAAGCAAATGTTTATCTCTAAGTGCAAATCAGTTAAATCACACAAGCTGCCAGAAGACCAACTGTATTACTATTTACTAACCAACAATTACATAATCAGGAAGCATCATCTGGATAAGGGGATAAGTTATCTTGGTGCATGACTATTTTACTTACCAAGACCAATTGAAGATGCAACCCCAAGGGCCACCCACCACAGTCCAAAGTGGTAATATTCACGAAACTCTTCAAGACGCTGCAAAAGGAACAAGCACTGATCAATTGCAAGGAGAATCTATAAAAAAGATGAACAAAAAGAACTAACTAAAAACAATTGAAATATAATAAACGGAGTAGCACTTTAGACACACACACAATGCAATTCCATTCTAATTAGCATAATCTTCGCATAATAACAATAGGACGTCTTGGGCCAGTTATAAGTTTCTGCCTGCTAATACTGCATATTTAAGAGAACAGGGAACACATCTCTAAACAGAACTATCGTGCATAAGTTACATACTGAATACATAAAAATACCTTTTCATGAGTGGCATCAAAGGTCATCAGCACTATGCCAAGAGTACCTACTGCAACACTGAAAAGCATAAGCCACCCACCTTTTGACAAAAGATATAATGTTGTTTTCCTAATGTATTGAATAACCGCTAATGTGAAGAATTTCAATGTTTTGAAAGGTAAAGTTGTTAGTTTCAAGTTTTCTAGCTCCAGTTGGTGCTTCTCATGAAGTCCTGCAAAATAGAGAATTTCTAATCGGCATATTGGATATAACAGAAACTTAGGATTTAAACACTGTTATCCATATATATATATGCCAACCAACAATTTTAAGAATTTGGTATGGTCATGTCCATGTCGTGTATCTGTGTTAGTGTTTGTGTTTCATATTTTTATGACAAATTCCCTCACTATCTAGCATCACAGGTCATGGTCACTTCAGAAACTGTTTCTTAGCCTCCATCCAAATTGATGAGAAAGGGAGACATTAAAATGTTTATGCTTTCAGATAACTGTTCAAAAACACCATACTGAAAATTCTCTTCAACCATACATCATCACCAATCCATATGTCAAAACCTTTCACAATCTTAACCCAAACCATGAGGAAATAACAAACAATTTCATAGATTCAAAAACCGATGCCGATGATTTCATAGCAAATTCCCAACGTAAGAAGTCTACTACAAAAGAGAATAACTAAAACTATAAAAAATATATATAATATTATATGAAAGGTAAAGTAGTGATAAACAGAATAAAATAATGAGAAACATTTAAACATAGGGAATGAAAACATGATTGATAGTTTAAAGAAATGTATATGATTAATAAGGATGAAAACATTATGATAGGATAGTAGAAAATGGAAGTGAAATCAGAAGACTTTGCCTGAGATCGACATGTGGGTGTGCCCAGAAGAAGAAGAATCTGATTTTTTTTTCAGACCCCCTTATTGCTCACATACTAAAAATCGAAACTTTACTTTTGGGCACGCAATACTCTATTTTTTAATTTTTGCTTTTGAACTTGGGAATTCAACTACGAGAAAAGTATGTCAGAAATCATCGTGCATAAAAACTCGTTCGATTGAGAAAATAAGAATCGTTGAATGAATTGGGAATGGTTGCAGTGGAATTGGGATATCTATAAGAGCCAAATGGGAGCTTTGCGTGAAGATCGGGCATGGAGGCTTCATAGATTGAATTTATAAATTATAGTTATAGTTTTTTTTGTATTTTAGTTTACATTTATATTTAAATAAGTATTAATCTATAGATTGAATTTATTTAATTAAAAAATATGGGTTAATTTATTTAAAAATAGTAATATTAAGTAGGATATATTATTTTATTGCAAAATCTATATATATATATATATGTTGTGTGGAGGGTAAGTTTGCTTTATATTGTAAGATGAAAGGTTAATGAATGTTGTTGATGAGATGATAAATAAATAGAAAGAGGCAGTGATGATGTATGAATGAGGATAAGGATCTTCATCTGAGGCTCTGTATCTGATAAATAATTAGTTTGTTGTTGTTGTAATGATGATGTATATTTGCATGAGACAGTTGAAGAAGAGGGGTGATATGGCAAGGTGACTCAGTTTGCAGCCATCCATCACCCTTCTCTTTAATCATCTCTTATGTATGTCTATTTTTAACTATACAGTTATGTGTTCAACATCAGTTATGCTAATCAGAATGGTGATTACTCAGAAGATGTTGGTACAAAGGTGGACAGACCTGCAGATGAAACGGTGTACTGATTATGAACAATGATCATCTCCATTAACAGAAAAAACCCAAGCACATGTTCCCAAAGAAAGAAAACACACAATGCAAATTAACTGCACGGAGAATAATTGTCTGTTACAGTGCAAATCTTCAGCTAAAACGTCAAGTGAAAGAAGTTGGTATGCTAATAAATAAATTCCCATTAAGCATTGATAAAGTAAAGTTGTAAAAACATTCCGACAGCAGATAAAATGGTCCAAATTTTCTGACTTAGTCCTCATTAGTTGAAGGCCCTGAACATCCACAGAGACAATTTTTACTGTGTCTTGTGCTGTTTTTCTTCTTCCCAACGTGAATAAAATCCCTCAGCAGCACACCTGTT
Source organism: Lupinus albus (assembly GCA_009771035.1). Classification (NCBI taxonomy): domain Eukaryota; kingdom Viridiplantae; phylum Streptophyta; class Magnoliopsida; order Fabales; family Fabaceae; genus Lupinus; species Lupinus albus. The sequence continues at coordinate 147,618 of CM020014.1, forward strand.
TTCCTAGATAATCTATTTTTGCCTTTGTTGTTCTTCTCAAGAGCAAATTTCAGCAAAATATATTCTATGTTCTTCACCTCAAACTGCAGCCTTCCTATCTGTTCAGAACTTTGGCGTGCCTGTTCTGTTACTCTTCTTCTTTCAATGTGTCCATTCACTGCAGATGATGATGAACTGCTCGCTCTGATATCCTTTGACAGTCGATCATTGATATCTGCTAGTTGCTTGATAGATTCCGCCACTTGTTCTATTTGTCTCTTCACTGTTTCATGTTCAATGTCATTTGACTCACTTCCCTTGCTTCCTTTCTTCTCTGTCATTGGCTTCTTTTTCTTCAAATCTTGCACAGTCATATTAAGAATGGCCAATTTCTGTGCATCTGAAGCAAGTCTCTCCAATATCTTTTTTTTGACATCTTCAGTTTTGTCTGCCTTCGTTGTCTTTGATGATAACTCGAGCTTGTCAACACTCAACTCCTTTTCTACTTCCAATTCTGAAGAGTAATTTTCAAACCTTTCTGAATTATGTGATTCTGGTGGAGCACAACACAGTTGATCAGTGTCACATAACTCAACTATCAGATCATTGGTATCGCTATGCTCTCTCTTGCAACACTTAGAATCTATATCATCTTCTGAGTTGTGATCAAGTGGAATATCTTTCATCAATAACCAATTTTCGGTGTCTTTTTTCCATGCTTTGAGTTCCTTAAGTTCCATCACCCTTTTTCTATTGCCATGTGTGGCAACTTCTAAATTTGAACATTTAATCCCTTCTGTCCAAGCTCGTGTTTCAACATTAGTACTTAGATGTTCCTCCTCATTACGCCCTTCAATTTCTTTCATCATCCACTTTTCAATTGCTTTAATCCATGCTTTTATGCTCAGAAAATCTGAAACATGGTCTGGTATCGACTCGCCTTTAGTTTCTCTGAAGTTTTGTTGACCATTTTCTTGGCAACAAGTCTCAATTACTACACCCTGGAGAAACATCAATGATGCACATGGTTAACTAGAAAATATATGTGAACTGCATAATATAACAGAGGAAATGGAGAAAGACACACAAGTATACCCACATTATCGAGTTCAAAAAAATGGAAAAAAAAAAGATAAAACATTCATGATGGACATGGATAAGTAAAAAATATATGTGAACTACATAAACTTTTCTGACACAAGAGAAAAGGAAGATAAACACACTGGTACCTACACATTATCATGGTAAAACAGAAAGCTACCTTTTGTTCTCCATTGCAGGCAAAACAGGTTTTATTGGTCCAGAGAAGGGAAGTGTGCTCTAGAGATGTAAAATCTTCTTTCAAAGAAGTAATGACTGGAATATATGCTCCAATTTCACTTTCAAGTAACTTGACTCTTTCTGTCATCTGCTCAATCACCAAGCTTTTTGCAGCGCTTTCATCATCAAGTCTCTTGCAAACTCCAGTAAGCTCATTAACCTTACCTTCCAACAGTGCTTCACTAATTGATAAAATCTGAAGATCAGAATAGAATGCAGCAGCCTCAGCCTCCCAGAGCTCAACTTCATCTGTTCTATCCAGAAGCTGTGTATTCAGTGTTTCTTCCCTGACCTTGTGTTGTTCAATTTCTTTTTTGTGATTTGTGCAATTTTCTGATAGTTCAAGAATACGCCTCTCTAGATTTCCCCTGACCACCCTTGATTCTTGTCGTTCCATCTTCAGCTCCTCATTATATCTGCAAAACTCTGCATTCAACGTATCCATGGTCTTTAGCCTTTTCTCCATTTCGAACAGCTCCGCTTCTTTCCTAATAAGAAGATTTTCTGAATTTTCAATTTGATTAGTTAAATGGCTATTTTCATTTTTCGCTTTCTTCAGCTCTTTGTCCATCCTCTCAATCGACTCAATCAGATATGCATTTTGCGTTTCTTCCACCTCAAATTTGTTGCTTAACACAATTAGTTCCTGCTTGAGATCACTATTTAAATGGCTGAGATTTCTGAGATGTTCTGAAAGTATTTTTTGTTCAAAAACTCTCTCAGTGACAATGCACTCATAAACCAAATTCAGGTTGCTTAGAGCTAGTATCTCAAGGAGAATTGCACTGTTCTCATCTTCAGCAGTGGAGAATGCATTTTTGAGGTCCAAAGCAATCTTAAGCGATGAATTTTTCTCCTCAAGCAATTTATCCTTTTGTTCCTGAAACACTTGATTCGTTGTTCGCAAACCTATCAACTCGACATGTAGAGCCTCCAATTTGGACTTTAATGTATTCTCTTTTTCTTCTCCATTGGTTACTGAAGACCTCAGTTTCATGTTCATCTCCATAAGTTCGACCTTATTTATCTGCAACAGTTCATTCTGCTCTCTTGTGCTCTCAATCTCCTGCTCCAGGATCCTTTTGTCTGACTCCAGTTTTTCTCTCTCAGATAGATGTTGTGAAAGTGAAGTTAGAAGGACAGAATTCTCCACAAGCAGCTGATGCTTCTCCTCTTGGCTTTTCACAAGAAAACTTTTTAAGTCTTCAATGTTTTTCAAAATATCCGATGTTGGTATTTCTTCTTGCTTGGTCCCTCTGCCATGGTCACTGTCTTGATCAACCTGAAGAGCCCTGCACATTTGATGAATACCTTTATTAAACTTTCTGATTTCATGTAACAAGAACTCTACTTCCATCAGTTGCATAAGATTTTCATTCTCCAACTCAGAGATAAGTTTATCACAAAACTTTGATGCCTCAGCATGCTCTTCACATTCAGTTAGCAAGGCTAAGTTTTTATGCTCCAAATCTTCTATGCAACTTTGCAAAATTATTATCTCAAGTTGAGCGTTTACACCTCTCTCAAGTTCTTCTTCAAATTTTATCTTCCTCAACCGCTGTTCTTCCTGTAGTGCATTCACAAGAATCTCCAAATTTGTCAATCTGGCTTCACTTGAATGTTCATGATTAGAATGTTTTTCTTGTTGCACCAGAATTGAAGCATGGAGTTCTTGTACTTTGTTTCCTGTGCTTTCTTTGATCTTCTCCACATCATAATATTTTTCTTCTAATTCTGCAAACCTCTTTTCCAAGTTACCTAGCCTCGCCTCAACACTGTCCAACTGAGATACTAGGGTGCTTCTTTTATTTAGAATATTGTACTTCTCATCATCTAGAAACCTGCAGGATTCTTGCAAGCTTCTTGATTTAGCCTCCAAACGTTCAAGTTCATTCTCTGCATCCAAAAGGGACTTCTCCAGCAAGGTATTCTTCTCCAATAGCGTCGGCACACTTTCAGTGATAATTTGTAACTGTGAAAGCAGAGTTGATTTCTCAGCAACAATAATGGACTTTTCTTCCTGGAGGACAAGGCAGCACTCTTGAAATTTCTTCACTGCTGCTTTTAATCCATCTAACTTATCATTCAAACTATACAAGGAAAATTCCATAAAGGCATTTTCTATCAAAAGTTGATCAAAGTCCTTTGACTTTTCACAAAGAGCTTCCCTCTCATCACGTTCCATTTCGCAGACCTCCTTTAGCTTTGAGTTCTCATTTTGTAAATCCTTCACAGATGCTGCAAAACATTTAGGATTCAAACCTAAAGTCTGCAGTTGTTCCAGCATAGCCTGATATCTATTATTCAAGTCCTGGATATCATCCTTTATTTGATGAGTTTCCCTCTGGAGGGCATTGCTTTCTTCAGTATTCAGATCAAACTCTCCTTCAAGATAGTTGTTGATCGCCTTCAATTTAGAGATTTCCATTTGCTGTTTTTTTAAGGACCTAGTAGAAGAGAAGTTGAGTTCGCATAGAGTCATTTTTTCTTCCACAATCTCTTGCATTTCTTCTTTAAAGCCTTGTTTGGAAAGCTCCAAGTCCTTTAGCAGCTGAAGCCCGTATTTAAGCTCCAAAGTAAGCGCTCTTTGCTCCTGTTGTGATTGAGAGTATAGTTTTTGCAGATCCTGTACAGTGGATCCAGTTTGAAGAAAGTGAAAGTGATCTGCATGCTTCTGAGTCTGCAGCCTATCTATCTCCGCCTGCTTTTTTAAGAGCTCTTGATCTTTCATAGCTATCTTCTGCACTAGGTTTTCAGCCTCTGCCTGAAAAGATTGATTCAAATTCTCCAACGTGTCACAATGTTTTTCAGCACTCTTAAGCTTTTCAGCCCCTTTATCGACTTCTCTATTTAGCCGTTTAGAATTTTCTTGGGCAAGCAAAATTTCACTCTCCATTTTAGAAATTTTGTCCAAGCACTGATGGTAAAGGATGACTACAGATTCTTTCTCTTCATTCAGTTGAGCAAGACTTTTCCTCAGTGCTTTAACTTCAAGTTCTGCTCTTTCAATTTGCTTATTTAACAACCTGGAATTCTCCTCAGAATGTGTTATCTTAGCCTCCAAAACAGATGTCTTTTCAAGGTACTTCTTATATTGAAGAAGACCAGCATCCTTATCAGCTTCCAATCTAGTAAGCTCATCCTTCTCAGATTTTAGACCTGCCAGTGCTTCCTTCAATATTTTGATTTCAATTTCAGATTTACTTGCTCCTTCATCAAGGCCTCCAGCATCTTTTTGAGCCATAATAAGATCTCTTTGCATTTCAGATAACTTCTCCAAACTCTTTTGATACTGAAGAAAGATAGCATCCTTGTCCGACTGCATTTTGACTAGGGCTTTCCTTAAGTTTTGAACTTCACTTTCTGCTCTTCCTGTATGCTCAGACTCAGAATAGCTTTGGCTTTTGACATTCTGCTTTAGACCCTTTCTGCTTTCACCATCTTCAAATTCTTCTGAAATGCTTGTATTCTTTTCTGACAAATTATGAATGAGAGAAAATTCAAATACTGGTTCCACTGATGCACAAACTGGAGGAGGCACTCCTTGTGTGTGTGACTCAGTAGCATCACAAGGCGAATCATCAATCAGCATGTAATGGGGTGCGTGGCTAGGAAATGCTTTTGCCATGGTTTTATGGGCATGGCGTAGCTCAAACGTTGCGTGGTCGTACCTTTCTGCTAATGCACGGTATGCTCGATAGAACTCTTCAACTAGTTTGATGAGTTCTGGGCGCTTCTTGTAGTACATTTCTGCTCTTCTTGCAAATGAATCAGCATCCTCTTCAATGAGCTTGATCATTGCTTTGACTTTGGCATCAATGTCTGTACAAACGCAACATCACTTATAAGTTAGTGGACTAAACAATGGAACCAGAGACGAAAATCAGTCACAATTTCCATACATGTACACTTAGAAATGCACACACCAATCGCAATAACATATTCTTTCATGAGAATCATTTCATCACACTTGAGTGCTTCCATTCACTACCTATTCTTATTCAATTATATGAAAGGAAATCGATTTCAGAACTAAAAAGGATATTAGTAGCCAGGTATCAATTAGAAAGAGTGGTCCAAAAGATGCTGTGGTGATTTAGTCATGCTAAGCTCCTTAGCCGTAAAGATAATATTGTGAGTCAAATTTACAGAAGTAGTAAGATAGGCAAAACATGCAAAACCACAATCAACATATTGCATTGCTTCAAAATATGTCAGACTATGGGGATGCAGATATTGACATGAAACTCTGATTCAGAAAGTGCTACAGACTCCCCTCTATTAATTCCATGTGACTATTTTTGTTTTTTATGAATTTTGGTATGGTGTACTATTTTATTTTGATGAAATTTGCCTAAAAATGAAACACAGGTTAGCATGCATAAAGTATAAAATGTATGGACCTACACTGGTCTCAAATTCTCCATTTCCAGAAAAGGCTACCTAAAATTGATAGGGTTTCAAAAACAAAAACAAACTTATTTTGGTAGATCTTAGTGTTGAAAGATGGTGTAAACTGAAATGCATAGTTTTTACTAGAGCAAAATGAAGAGAATGTAATGTAACAAGTAAAAAAAAGGCAATGTAAGAAGAAAGCAATACACACAGACCTGTGAGGTTTTGCTGAAGCCATTTGGAATTGTTTGGGCTAAAGTGACTATCCCACCACCATGAGTATAAGGGTTTGGATTCTGAATTGGACAAGTTTGCCATAACCGCAGGAATGAATATTATTATACTACAGGTTTCCTCTCTCCTAGATCAAATCAAACAACAGACCAAGAAGGTGAAGGTATGCAAAATATTACTAACTAATCAACCTTGGTAGTAGGTAGGAGTAGGAAGATATGGAAAATCATGATTCATCAATCATTATTATTAAAGCATATACAAATGTTGTATCTGTCTTATTTGACAATATATTCTAGCGTGTCGGCTTTCACACATCAACCCTTCAAAAAAACATTAGATACTTTATTCTATTAATAATAATGATTTGGTTACAGTAAGCTTTAAGGAATGGAATGCATTGCAAGCTTAGTCTCCACCCATAATCATCATTATTATGTTTCTAATGAGGGAAAATATGTCAACTTTGTAATAATAATTTAATTATAAACTTCTCTGCTTAATATATTCATTCCTTCTTACCTTGTAAACATAACAGAATTGCCTTCAACATATTCATTTTCTCTTACTTAACCATTATTATTATTATTACTGTTTTATAAAATAATATACTAGATAATGCATTCCCATTGCATTATATTATTATATATGAATGTATTATGGAAGATGAATGATGATAGTCAATGTGGTGGGTCAGAAAAGGAGGTGGCCCTTCATATAATTATTACTAATTAATAATGTATCCATAAATGTGTGTTTGGCCATTGTAATGTGGTTTCTTTGTTACTATCTAAGAAAGATGAGACTGCAAATCAGGTAGCTGCATGATGTGATATCACTCCATAATGCTAACACTTGATAATATTATCTACCTACTACTTCCTAGAGTAACACAATTACCTTATGTGCTTCTTGGAACAATTCAAACAACAAGGTCTAGAAGGGAACTTTATAATAATGAAAACTTAAAGTTCAAAATTTCCATTCTTGTTCTAATCCTCTACTACTTAAAACCTTGCTAATGCTTGCTGTGTCTTCACTCTTCCATTCTTGTTCTATAAAAAATGTGAAAGATTGGGGAGAGAAAAAAGATTAAAATAATAATCAATTTAAAAGGAAAAGTTTGAGTTTTGAAAGTGGGTGATGCAACCATCATAAGAAACGTTTAAATATATAATTTTTAATTATATATTTATATAATTCTTAATTATATAATATTGTTTTGATTTGATCGGACGGTCTAAATGATTAAATTTGTTAGATCTTATACGAGATTCCTACCAATTTAATGTACGACTCTAGAATAATAACATTGGAGAGAGGGAGTAAGTGATATTACTCATACTAAAAATAACACTCTTTAATATTCAATAAAATTACATAATTTTTTACAAATGAGCAAATTTTATATACATTCAAGCTAAATAGGAGTTGATTGTCATTATAGAAACCTTTTATGAAATGAGAAGAATGTGATATTTTAAAAAGGAAAGATGCTAAATGCAATTTCACTAAGAATGATAATTTCATGTTTAGTCAAGATATTATTTTTTATGAGTTTGAATAGTTTAAATACAATGATTAATATAAAATATTTTACTTTTACCACTAACATTTTGAAAGCACAATCTAATATTAAAAAAAGACGTCAAAGGATGTTTTGGGCAGTTAGAGATTTCGGTTGAAATGTTGAAGATATTGTTTAATCTTTTGGGTTTCTTTCATTCAATGAGTTATATTTGTAGAATGATGAGAACATCTGCAATGTTTATGAAAAGCCACATCCTTTGATTCATTCTTAAAAAAGCACCCACTGTTTTTATTTATTTATTTATTTATTTTATTTGCCCCTTTCTACTAATAATCTTACTCTCTTGTGGTCCTTACTGTCAAGGTTTGTGCTTTTTCCACATTTTTTCTTTCTTAATTATTTCATTTTTCTGCTTCTTCGTATAATAGTGCGCATTGGGTCGTTTTCTGAAAGCTTTTCTAGTTTTCTTTATTCTGCTATTGATTTTCCGATATATAGAAGGGAGATTCTGTTTAGGCTGTTCTTATATATATATTTTGATAAATCACTATTTTATTAAAAAACGAATTTGGTGTTGATTTTTTATAATTTCATTTTATTGGCACCTTGGTTGTCCAAGTAGGTTTTAGAAATTGAGTTTTGAGGATGGATTCAGAAGGTCTTAATTCAAATATGAAAGATGGAGGAAACAAAAGCAGTAAAGATATGATTTTTAGAGCTGATAAAATTGATCTGAAGAGTTTGGATGCCCAGCTTGAAAAACACTTAAGCCGGGTTTGGTCGAGAAGCAACAATGATACAAAAAGGCCTAAAGAGGTTTGGGAGATTGATTTGGCCAAATTGGATTTACTATATGTCGTAGCTAACGGAGCATATGGCATTGTTTATAGGGGCACATATGATAGCCAAGATGTCGCAGGTATTTTCGCACTTCATTTTTATTTGTTATGTAGAGATATTAATGTCTATAACTGCTGTGCTGTATTATGTTCATTTTTTAGTGAAAGTGTTGGACTGGGGTGAGGATGGTGTTGCTACTTCTGCCGAAACTACTGCTCTACGAGCATCTTTTAAGCAAGAGGTTGCTGTCTGGCACAAACTTGACCACCCAAATGTCACAAAAGTAAAAACTCCTAATCTTCATTCTCAATTATTTCTTTAAATTAATGCAGACACTTGATGCTTAACAAAGTTGATGAAGGACGTTGCTGCTATAGCTACTACTTCTTACAAGTCCATAATAACTTGTTCTTTTAATGAGTAAGTAACTTTTCAGTTTAGTAATTGTTTTGCATTCATTTCTTTTTGCAACAGTTTGTGGGAGCTTCAATGGGCACTTCAAATCTTAAGATTCCTTTACAAAACCCATTGAACGGTGCTCAAGATTCTCTTCCTTCTAGGGCATGTTGTGTTGTTGTTGAGTTTGTCCCTGGTGGCACATTAAAACAATACTTGATAAGAAATAGGCGGAAGAAACTTGCTTATAAAATTGTGATTCGGATAGCTTTGGACCTCTCCAGGGGGTGCCTCCTATTTCCTTTGTCTATCATTTCAAAATATATAAACTGTTAACTCTTTATTGAAATCAAATATTTGTTTTCCCCAATATGCAGTCTTAGCTATCTACATTCAAAGAAGATTGTTCATCGTGATGTGAAGACAGAGAATATGCTCCTGGATGGTAATCAGAATCTGAAAATAGCTGATTTTGGAGTTGCTCGTGTTGAAGCTGTGAATCCAAGTGACATGACTGGTGAAACTGGAACACTTGGATATATGGCACCTGAGGTAATCATGTTTTGGAAAATAACAAAATCATATTTGAGATTGTCTAAATATTAAAAGAGGGTGATCTAGTGTACGAAGTTATGAGGTAATCATGGTATTTTCTTTGTTTCAAATGTATATATAAGGTATAAAATGCTCACATGCTGCCTCATGTATTTCTAATTCTATTACTAATTGCATGCTACAGTGATGATAAGATAGGCACTTGCTGCTGTTAGCTTTTTAATCCTGGGATTGTATGATGTGCAGGTTCTGGATGGTAAACCTTATAACAGGAGGTGTGATGTGTATAGTTTTGGCATTTGCTTGTGGGAGATTTATTGTTGTGATATGCCTTATCCATTTCTAAGCTTTGCCGATGTGTCATCTGCAGTTGTTCATCAGGTAAGTTCAATACACAAATTATTTAATGATAATTTTTACCGTAACATCATTAACATGTATGCATTCTTAATTGAACATTTTGTATGATACATACATTGATGTATTTGGTCCAGAATTTACGACCAGAAATTCCTAGGTGTTGTCCAAGTGGGTTGGTGAATATAATGAGGAAATGTTGGGATGGGAATCCAGATAAACGTCCAGAAATGGAGGAGGTGGTGAGAATGCTGGAAGCACTTGATACAAGCAAAGGTGGTGGAATGATACCAGAAGATCAGCCTAAAGGTTGCTTCTGTTTTGCCCCAACCCGCGGTCCTTAATATCTTGATCGACTTCTGCACCGACGCAACTGGCAACTGTTATTTTATGATAAGTCTTGCCAGTTTATAGCTCAACACCCTTTCCTCATGGACCAGATTGTGAAAGGGAAGGGATTTTGCTTCTTTTTTGAACTTTTGGCCTAAGAGACAATTTCATTACTTGTTAGATATTGTATTTAGTTCTCTGAGGAGCAAGATGAATTTGGGGAGACTCAATTTCATTACTTATATTTTTCTTTATTTAACTTTCCTAAACGTATAAACTTTATTAGTCCAAATATACCATCACATCAATTCTTGCTTTCATTAGAATCTCATAGCTCCGACCAATAAATAGTGTGGGATGTCTATGAACAACATATCTAACTATAACGCCTCAAGTTACTAACACGGAAAAATTCAATTCTTTTTCTAACATAATAAAATTTCATACCATTTAAAATTCCCTTTCAATTAAGAATACTCTAATAGTAAGGTAAACCATAAAAAGGAAAACAACACAGTGATTCCACAATACTAGGTTCTACACTTTTTAGTCTAATAAACTGAACATCAATTACATCAATGAAAATTCCCATGAAAGGGGTCCAATCTCAACCATTACAAACTCCTAGAGTAATTCAAAAGCACACTAAATCCAAAGCAACGCAATCACCTCAAGGCTCGGCAATAACTTATTCCTTAGGGTCTCTTCTCCGACCTCTTTCTCGACTCTAAGAGTGCTCAACTCCTCAAACCATTCCTCTCCTCTTTGTTTTCCGAAAAATAACCCTTATCCTCACTTGGGACGTCTATTTATGTTTTCAGAGAATCTCACCGTATTAAGTGTAATCGATTACCATAATGGTGTAATCGATTACAGTGTGAAAAAATGCACATATCTGATGTTTTTAATATGATGTAATCGATTACTAGTATAGTGTAATCGATTACATCATGAAAAATTACACATGTCTGATCAGATATCAGCATGTAATCGATTACCAGGGACATGTAATCGATTACATCATGAAAAATTACACATGTCTGATCAGATATCATCATGTAATCGATTACCAGGGACATGTAATCGATTACATCATGAAAAATTACACATGTCTGATCAGATATCAGCATGTAATCGATTACCAGTAACATGTAATCGATTACCAGTAACATGTAATCGATTACCAGTAACATGTAATCGATTACCAGTAACATGTAATCGATTACCAGTAACATGTAATCGATTACATCATGAAAAATTACACATGTCTGATCAGGTATCATCATGTAATCGATTACCAGTTACATGTAATCGATTACATAATGAAAAATTACACATGTCTGATCAGATATCAGCATGTAATCGATTACCAGTAACATGTAATCGATTACACTGTGTCAACAGCCCAAAATTGTCATTTCTCGCCCGGGCGAGACAACTATCGCTCGGGCGAGAATCCTCCAGTATAACCCAGGATTTCACCCTCCCAGGTGATCCTTTCTCGCTCAAGCGAGACTTCCAGGACTGATACTATAATTTTAAAGACTCAAAATTAGGATGTTACACTAACAATGTTTACATTTTGAAGAAGAAAAAAATACACTTGGATGTTTATAGTGTGGGATGTCTATAAAGGGTTGTGGACTAGGAATCAAAAGAAATAGAAACTTGTCATTGGAAATGGCCTTTATGATGAGAAAGATTCCCTTCACACAGCTTGGATGAAAAGAAAGATGAGAAAGATTCCCTTCATTCATAACTAGATCTAGCCGAATATCCAACAAATAAGAACTGAGATTACATGCTTTTGAGAATAGAGTCCCAATGCATTTGATTTTTGAGTCAAGATTGCAAAGGTAGTTTTAGTTGTATCTCACACTAACAACTATCACCATATCATCATGGCCGCGACCTTTCATCTATCTCATACCGTTAATCCATCTCCTACAATCCAGAATGAACTTAAATCACTCACCAAAAACTCATCACCGAACCTATCATTTTCAAACTGCAAAACCCTCAAGGAACTAAAGCAGTTACACTGCTACATAATCAAAAAAGGCCCTTCTCACTTTAACAAACTCATTTCCTCTTGTGTCCAAATAGGTACACATGACAGCTTGAACTATGCAAAAAATGCTTTTGAGATATTCACCAAGGACCAACAAATCATCCATTCTTTGTTCATGTGTAATTCTCTCTTGAGAGGTTATGCTTCAATTGGGCTAGCTCAAAATGCAATCTTGCTTTACGTTTACATGGTTCTGATGGGGGTTGTGCCTGATAAGTTCACCTTTCCGTTTTTGCTCAGTGCATGTTCTAAGATTATGGCCATTTCTGAGGGTGTTCAAGTTCATGGTGTGGTTGTCAAGATGAGTTTGGAAAAAGATATCTTTGTTAAGAACTCGTTGATACATTTCTATGCCGAATGCGGGGATATTGAGATGGGGCGTAAAGTGTTTGATAAAATGCTTGATAGAAATGTTGTGTCTTGGACTAGTTTGATCAATGGTTATGCCGGGAGAGGGCTGGCTAAGGAGGCTGTCTCTCTGTTCTTTGATATGGTTGAGGCTGGTGTTCAACCTAATCCGGTGACCATGGTTTGTGTTATATCTGCTTGTGCCAAGTTGAAGGATTTGGAATTGGGGGAAAAAGTATGTACTTATATCAGTGATTTGGGTGTGAAGGTTAATGCGCTTATGGTGAATGCATTGGTCGATATGTACATGAAATGTGGAGATATATGTGCTGCGAGGCGGATTTTTAATGAATGTGCTGATAAAAATTTGGTTATGTATAATACTATCATGTCAAATTATGTGCACCATGGGATGGCCAGTGAAGTGCTAGTGATTTTGGATGAAATGCTGCAACAGGGACCACGACCAGACAAGGTAACCATGCTTTCTACAATTGCAGCATGTGCACAGTTAGGCGATCTTTTTGTGGGGAAATCGTCGCATGCTTATGTCTTCAGGAATGGGCTTGAAGTTTGGGATAACATTTCCAACGCCATCATTGACATGTACATGAAATGTGGTCAAAGGGAAGCAGCTTGCAAAGTTTTTGAGCATATGTCAAACAAGACAGTGGTGACATGGAATTCATTGATTGCAGGTTTGGTTAGAGATGGTGATGTGGAATTAGCTTGGAGAATCTTTGATGAAATGCTCGAGAGTGATCTTGTATCTTGGAACACTATGATTAGTGCCTTGGTTCAAGCGAGCATGTTTGAGGAAGCAATTGAGCTATTCAAGGAGATGCAAAACCAGGGAATTAAAGCAGATAGAGTGACAATGGTGGCTGTTGCTTCTGCCACTGGATACTTAGGAGCCCTTGACCTTGCTAAGTGGGTCTATACTTATATTGAGAAAAATGACATTCACATTGACATGCAGCTTGGCACAGCTTTGGTTGATATGTTTTCTAGGTGTGGTGATCCCCCAAGTGCGATGCATGTTTTTGGGAAAATGGAAAAACGAGATGTGTCTGCCTGGACTGCCGCCATTGGAGTTATGGCAATGGAGGGAAATGCGGAAGGGGCTATTGAGCTTTTCAACGATATGCTCAAACTAAAGGTGAAACCAGATGATGTCGTTTTCGTGGCATTATTAACTGCATGTAGCCATGGTGGCTCTGTGGACCGAGGGAGGCAAATATTTAAGTCAATGAATAAAACTCATGGAATTAATCCTCAGATTGTTCACTACGGATGTATGGTTGATTTGCTTGGTCGGGCTGGGCTATTGGAAGAAGCTCTTGATCTCATACATAGCATGCCAATGGAACCTAATGATATTATGTGGGGCTCTCTTCTAGCAGCTTGTATGAAACACAAAAATGTTGAATTGGCACGTTATACAGCTGAAAAGATAGCTCATTTGGCCCCTGAAAGAGCCGGGGTTCATGTGATGTTATCCAATATATATGCATCAGCTGGAAAATGGAGTGATGTTGCAAGAGTGAGGTTGCAAATGAAGGAAAAAGGGGTTAAAAAATTGCCTGGATCAAGCTCAATAGAGGTTCATGGATTGGTTCACCAGTTCACCTCGGGTGATGAATCACATGCAGAGAATAACCAAATTGGATTAATGTTACAGGAAATAAACTATAGGCTTAGCAAGGCAGGGTATGTTCCTGACACAGCCAATGTCTTGGTTGATGTTGATGAGCAAGAGAAAGTGCATTTACTCAGCAGACATAGTGAGAAAATAGCCATGGCTTATGGATTAATCACTACTGGTCAAGGGATACCCATACGGGTAGTCAAAAATCTTAGAATGTGTTCTGATTGTCACTCATTTGCAAAATTAGTGTCTAAACTATACAATAGGGAAATTACTGTTAGAGATAATAACAGGTATCATTTTTTCAAGGAAGGATTTTGTTCATGTAGAGATTATTGGTAAGAGAATTACAAAGATGTACTATTTACATCCGGTTTACAAATCAACTTCACTTTTGACTACTACCAAACTGGTTCTTTCAAGTTATTTTCAATTTGGTCCCACATTTGTTTTTCATTTTAGTCCGACCAAACAAGTTTTTTTTCTCACAAAATGAAAAGATTTACAAATTACTCTATTATCTTTTTTTGAAAACATACCATTAGAAAACAGGCTTTAAGCTGCAAAGGTACCTTAAAAACGTATAGAATGCAGAAATTACAAGGGAAATCAAAATCAAAAGGCATTTGTTATAGAATGCTCGAGCACTCCACTATCAAAATAAATGTATATGTTATTGTACATAAGAGACTCAAGTATATGAAAGCTCGAGCTCGCTATCACAGCTCAATCTCAAAAGCATGAGCATAAAGTGAATGCCTAATATGAGGTGGCTCATTTAAAATTTTCAGACCAGGAATGTGAAGCCTCTAAAGTAAATGGCTTCATGGCGTGTGCTCTAATGTTGGGATAATGGAATCAATAAAGCATTGTACATTGGGTCCTCCTTCCAGTGTTGAGCGATCTGGACATGCGATGAGATTTGGCGGTGAACTTCTTCCATGAGCCAGATGGTGGCTGATGTTGTCTAATGGTGTATATTCATGGCTGCTGCCAATTCTGAATTGGTCCCACTGCTTGAGGATAATGAAGGGGTTGCCCATATAACTGCTTAATGGATCTACCTAATCCCATCCATGAGGTAAATGGAATGATGGAGCCTCGATGACTTGGGATCGGAATTTGCTTCATGTAATCTTGATACATTTCTGCCCGCTTAATGAGTACATCTGCATGCAAGAATGAGCCTTAAAATAAGTGCATTCACAGCCTGAGTTCAAAAATATTATGGAGGACATTACAAGTTATCTGGAAAATAGAAGACATGTGAGTTTAGGTATTAAGAACAAACTCAATTTTTGAAATGTGGGTAGAAACAACTCATTTTCTCTCAGGTGATACTCTTGAATGCAATGATGAAGGTAAATATTTGAACAATGTGACTGAAAATACATTTACAAAAAAATAGTGTAATTTAAGATCCAATAAATGTTTTAGAAATTGAAAACAATAACACTGGTAATAAAGATAAAATAAGAAAGGAATAAAACAGAAGTATAAAATAACAGTTACAATTCAACTTTGTGACATAGCAAAGTTGTTTGATGGGAAGTGAAAAATGTAAATAAAAGAATACCTTGGGAAGTGATGTGAAGGGGAGGATGAGGAATGTGATTAGTAGTAGTAGTAGTAGTGGGAAGAGGAGTGGATGAGTCAGAAGAAGAAGAAGAAGAAGAATCATAATCAATTTCTTCATCCTCCCATGGAAATGATCTCTTCATTATCACTAAAACAAACAAACAAACACATGCAATGCAATGCAATGAATAAGATTGATTAATAATGAAAAGGAATTCAGAATATAACACAAATTCAGGAAGATAAACAACAACAACACCACTATTTATCACTCATGCAATTAAATAACCCTACTTTTATTCCCACCCATCCCTCCTTTTCTTTATTATTCTTTTTACAACAAACTATTGCTCAAATTATTCTTTATCCCCACCAAGTAATTTAAATTTGGATGATTGGCTTCATGCCTCAGCACCTGCAGATATTTATGTTATTGGGTAAGAATTCGTCCTAAACTTTGTGCCACTTCTTTTGATTGGTAAAACAAATAGATTTTAAATTATATCCAACAACTTTATAATTTCTTGATCAATTAGAGGGAAATGACATAGGAAAATGACACTAAGTGTGCGGCAACAGATATTATCCCTGCTTGTTAAAATCTTATCCATGCAAACTTAGTATTAGTTTTTTGTTACTAATGTCATACTTCTACTTGTTTGTTGTTGCAGATTTCAAGAGATAGTTCCTTTGAATGCTAGTAATATCTTAGGGGCAGAAGACAATAGCCCTGCCAAAAAATGGACGGCTCTCATTCAAAAGACTTTGAACAATCTTCTTGGTACTAGTGGAGGTGGTGGTTATTTCACGCCATCTCCTGTTCCTCAACCAGTTGCAGAATCAAATGCAGATTTCGAGGGATCAGCTAGGCAGAAGAATTCATCTTTCTTCCACCGGAGATCATTCCGAACATCGTCTGACAGCTGGCGAATGGACAATGATCCTCCAACTGTGCAGCCACAACTAGACCAAAGGTTCAGCGTCTGTGGTCGTGTAATCTTTGGTCACAGGCAGAGTGATTTTGATCCCAGTTTAAGATGGGGTTATAGGCATAGTGATTATTCCAGGGCAAGTGACTACTCTAGACCAAGTGATTATTCAAGATGGGGTTCACCTGATGATGACAACGGACTTGGAGATTCTTCGAGTACAGTTTCATTTTCACCAATGTCTTATTGTGAACCTGTCTCTAATGAAGATGGATATGGCATGCCAGGGAATTCAAGGTACTGCCTTGTTGCAAATAAGCAAATGGTGGGAATATTTCTTACTGTATGGGTGAGAAGTGAGTTGAAAGATCATGCTCAAAACATGAAAGTATCGTATGTTGGCAGAGGATTGATGGGTTATCTTGGAAATAAGGTAAATTTTAAATTAGCCATGATAGTCCAAAGTTCCAAATATTTTGTTTTGCCCCTTAGATATTCATGACAAATAATACTGATTACATGAAAAGGTAAATTGGCTTAAATGAGAGTTATATTGCAGGGATCCATCTCAGTCAGCATGTCTCTGCATGAAACAAGTTTTTGCTTCATTTGTAGCCACTTAACCTCTGGACAGAAAGAGGGAGATGAACTGAGAAGAAATTCTGATGTGATGGAGATTCTTAAAAAGACAAGGTTCCCTCGTGTTCATGGTGCGGACAATGAGAAGTCTCCTGAGACAATCCTCGGGCATGAGTAAGAATCAGATGCTATGCCTTATTACTATAACTAATATTTACCTTGTCTAAGATTTCTTATGATGAATGAAAATGATAACACCTCTGATTCCCTACATTTCCAAACCCCTTATCGTTTGTTCTCATATAATTTAACAGTTTTGCATTTACTGTTATAACTTTGAATTTCATTTCATTAGTCAAATTATATGGCTTGGAGATTTGAATTATCGGATTGCTCTCTCCCATCGTTCTGCTACGGCGCTTGTTGAGATGCAAAACTGGAGAGCATTGTTAGAGAATGATCAGGTACGCCTGTATTACCTCATTACAAATAATTTCATTTTCTATTTTACCTTGAAAGCTTCAACTAAATTTTTGGTTGCATAACAAAAACAATCAGTCTCATATGCATGCACATTCCTTGCAGTTGAGAATAGAGCAGAAAAAAGGTCACACATTTGTCGGATGGAATGAAGGGAAGATTTATTTCCCTCCAACATACAAGTATTCAACTAATTCAGATAGATACTCTGGAGGCGATATGCACCCAAAAGAGAAAAGGCGAACACCTGCTTGGTAAGTTAATCAATCACCTAATAGTTGCAACTTACTACCTGCTTGGTAAGTTAATCAATCACCTAATAGTTGCAACTTACTACCTGCTTGGTAAGTTAATCAATCACCTAATAGTTGCAACTTACTACGCCAATATAACAAAAAATATTTTGTATAGGTGTGACCGTATTTTGTGGTATGGAGAAGGCCTCCATCAAGTATCTTATGTCCGTGGAGAATCAAGGTTTTCAGACCATAGACCTGTTTATGGCATATTTTGGGCGGAGGTTGAGTCAAGTCATGGAGGATTGGAGAAAAGTATGGGCTGTTCCCATTCTAGAATTGAGGTGGAAGAACTTCTGCCATATGCTCCTGGATATACCGAACTAAGCTTTTTATAAAGGAAGGAAAGTATGGCTAGATATGAGACATGTCCATCCACATTCAACTACTCTCTCTTCCCCTTATGAATATGCTCACAATTATAAAAATACAAGATTCTTACTCATAAGATACTTCTAACTTAGATATCATAGTTAGAATTAGAAATCTTACATGAACCTTTTACTGTTGAATTTAGCAAGTGGTGAACAAGAGGGAAGTTAGTTTGAAACATAGATAGGATGAAAGAGACAACCCATTTCCCAAATACCGAAAAAGGTTAGTTTTATTTATCTCTTTCACGTTTTTCTTGGTTCTGCTTTTGGTCTGAACTTGTTTGTCTAATTTTAACTTTACTTTTTTGAAGAATGTGAGGTGCAGATAACAGCCATGCTTTGCATAACACATGATTAGCTTCTCACGCTAGCCAATTAACAAACACTCAACTTTCCATCATTAGGTATTATATTATATTCTTTTGTTATTAATGTTACTCATATATGCAGGAAGTGGAATAAGAAGATGATGATTTTTCTATTCAACATTCTTTAATGGAGGTGAAAAGATCAATCATTAGGGTAAAAAACTCTTTTTGTTTCGATGCATGTATACTGATGATGATTGCTACAGTGCTGCAGCCTGCAAAAGAAAGTGTATAAATAGAATAAAAGTTATAGTTTAATTAATGATATAATCATAGCTACCAAATTCTCTGTACACACGATGTTGTAGTAAGTGTTTTATCACCATTTAACTACCAAATATATTATGAAGTATCATGAATTAATATAATATAACATTATGAAGTATCATGAATTAATACGATATAATCAGCATATTATTTTGAAGTAAAAACAATTGCTTTTCCTCAAAGATAATATAATATGTATGACTTAGATGAGGATATGGTTTGGAACATGTTGCAAATTAATGAGCAAAACCCATGAAAGAAATTGTATGCCTTCGCCAGAGAATCGAAATCCAGTTTATGATAAAATATGTTGTTGATGTTGAAGAAGCAATGGGCACAATAATAAATATTTATGACAATGTTCCTTGTGTCTCTCCCTGATTTTGTAGTTCAAAGAAAGTGAGATTTGGAGTTATGACAGAGACTTTGGTTAATATTGGTTTGTGTTGTATATCACTTTTGTTTGTTTTAAAATGGTCCCATGTTACAATTGTTGACCTTAAATAATTAACTTGTTACATTATACAAGAATCCTTTTAATATGTTGTTATAATCTATTTCGAGTCTTCCATTACAAATACATTCTCTCTCACTAACATACTTACTATATAATAATATACTTCATTAACAAACATGTTAATACTTACTCTCAACCCTTTCACTATTTTTATTTATATTACACTTATCATTTCGTGTAAAAATTGGTTGGTGTAATATCAATTTTTTTAAACACAGTCCGCTGTTCAAATAAATTGCTTTTTCTTATCTGTTTTCGTTTTTTTGGTATGGCTGAACCCTCCACCACTTTCGGTTTCTAAGTACTCTTCACTCTCACTTATGCAAAAACCCTCACTTTTTTCGATACTGCATTTCAGGTTAAAACCCCATTATCATTCCTCCAATGGTGGAAAGTTCTTATTTTTTCCACTTAATTTGCGATTTTTGTTGTTTTTAATTCATGGGGTGTGAAGAAATATCACTTTCAAAGTCATCATTTTACTGGTTCTAACCTTTACTTTCTAAAATTTCTAGGTTTCAACCATCTAATGTGTTTGGTAATTCATACAATTATGTGCTGACAAGTTTTGGTTTTGTCTCAGATTCTTTTCCCTGAGGTTCAATTGAAGCCTGGTTTCGTTTGTTTCAGCTCTGATCATTGCCTACAGGGTTTGTTCTTCACCTAATCCTTCATTATTCTTCGTTTCTTAGCAATGTATTATGTATGTTTTAATTTTTTTTGTGTATTTTCATTTTTGTTGGTATGCTTTTCTTTCATTTGGTTGGATATTATAGATAAGGGAGATGAGAGATGAGACTAAAAACTTTAAGAGAAAAGAAATGTAAAATTACAAATTTGAGCACAAGTTTTTAATAAGACCATAGATTTAGTTTTTAATGAGATAACTTTTAATTAGGTTCTACCAGAATAATATCGTGTAGTTTAGGTTTTGATTTGTTTCTCTCCTTTTTTCTTAGTAGCCGAGGAGAATTTTGTTAGAGATGAGTAGGACACAAATTGTATTGCATATGGACCCATCACGATTTGTGTTGGGGTCTATCAGTAGTATACATACGTATTTTGCGTCTTACTCTCTCATATAGGTCCCTCTCAGTGAGTAGTATGAGATAATTCAGAACCACTTAGGAATACTCCATAGTCTTGATTAGTTTACATAACAAGGGAATGAACCCTTGTGCCTTTGCTAAAAGCCTTATCCTTTATATACACACATATCTGGTGATCTTTTTTGTAGATTTGATTTGGAACTTGGAAGCAGTATACAATTGCTTCCAATGAGTACCGCCGGAGATTGGTCAGATGAGGAGCGCTCTGTCATTGGAGGGAAGGCAGAAATCGGATTTTTAGATTTTGAGGAAGAGAAATCTTTTTATAGTTATGCTGATAATGAAGAGGAACCAATCATTATATCTGCACCATTTGCACTTGTCGATGGGAAACCTCAATCAGTATTTGTTGGACATACTGCTGTGGATTTAATAACCATTAAGAATACTACTTCTGAACCCGTGACCCTATGGAGTGTTCACATATTTGCCTCAAATCCGGCAGACTCTTTCACTCTTTCTCTGATGGAACCTCCATCAGCAAATTCAAATTCAGAAATATGTGCAGTTCAGAGCTTTTTAGAATCATTCACTTTGGAGGACAGGATGCTTCAGCCTGGTCAGACCTTAAAAGTATGGTTGTCTTGCAAAACAAAAGATATGGGCATGTACTCTTCAGTTCTGAATTTTGATCTTGGAGATAAAGTTATAGAAAGGGTGGCTTTCCTCTTAGTTGAAGACAAAATATCCAAGTCTTTGACTGCTAAGAGACCTTATTCAAAAGGAAGGAGAAAAGACAAATTTGTTGTGGAAAATGTTGTTCCAGGCTTTCGTCCTCTAGGGAAGGCAAATCGGAAATACATAAATAGGCTTCCAAAATATCAAATTCCGAGCGACGTCAGAGACTTGCTTGAGAGCAAGCAGATCCCTCAAGTTGTTGAAGAAGGTCTTAGAAAAGGCCGTTATGCTGCTTATTTCAAGACATTAATAATAATGGAAGAAATACAATTGGAGGTAATCTTATTTGTTTATTGTGAATGAAAGACCTAAAAGAAGAGTAGCTTATGGTTCATCAAAGACAAAGAGATTGATCTTTATATCTAATCTTGCACTTGCTTCTGGTTTCAGGAAGACATGAGGACTTATGACATGGATTCTGTAACAATGAGGAAGAAATCAAATCAATTCTTGTCCATGGAGGTTCCTGGGCTTGCTGAGAGACGTCCGTCACTAGTTCATGGGGATTATATCTTTGCCAAGATAGCATCGGAACATGATAACAACAACAAATCCTATCAGGTTTGGATCTCATTTGATTGCTTATCACATTTTCACTTGGTACTTGGATAAATAAAATCTGCCGTTAGAAACTTTTGTACCTCTTTAATGCTTACTGTTATATTTCTGTATTTTCTAATGAGGCAATATAAAGGGAGACTGATCTGGTAGGTAATAAGAAGAGTACATGTCTTTTTCATAAAGTTATCTTCGTCGGTAACGAAATAATGCCATCTTATTGGGGTTGAACTGTTGAATTATTTATGTAGACGGCATTAATAATGTTTTCCCTTATGGCTCATGCTTTTCATTTCTGTATTGACATATATAACCTAGAAGTGACTGACAGATTGAGCTCCTTTGCAATATACTTTCCATTTTAGCGAGTAAAGGCTCTAAATCTTACAGAAAATTAAAGCTAGAGATCTTTGACAGAGTCATAGTTTTTTTCTTTAAAAAGTAATCATTGCTTGAATAAATTTGACACATTTGTCTCTTTTCTTCTATTTGACTCCCTTTAAAGAATCTCCTCTACAAACTATATATTACCAACAAATGATTTTTGCTTTTGGCCCCTGATGCCGATGTGTGGCTCTTAGTTCAACTTCTTAATTTGCTTTGACTCTTTATCACGTTTTAATATACTTTTAAGTTATGTCTAATTTTTCAGATAAAATTGGCAATATCAAGTATTGTTAAAAGAGAAGGGATCCACTTACTTCAAGACTAAGTGGAAAAAAACGTACTCCACATCATAGTCATCCATTCTTGGAAAATTCAATGGTCTGAATTAGTGAGTAGATCTAAATCATTGGATTTTCCAAGAATGGATGGCTAAGATGTGGAGTAAGTTTTTTCCACTTACTCTTGGAGTAAGTGGATCCCCTCCCTTCTTAAAATATGCATATAATTGCATTGGCACATAATTGTTAAGTGTAAAATTGTAGAATCTAACAAACATATTATTCAATATTGTAAGTAATTTTCAGAGTATGTTATTTTTACTTGCTAACATGTATGTGTGAAACTTTAGAGTTGCCAAATTCACAATGTTTGTATGAAGTGCATTTCGGCAGTTATTTTTTCATTTAGTCTGAAAATGAATTGAGTTATGGTTACCAATTTTGCCCTGCATGTAAAATCTAATGTAAGTTTCTGCAGGGATTCATCCACCGCGTCGAAGCTGATGAGATCTATTTGAAGTTTGATCCCGAGTTTCACTTTCTCCACAGAGATGGAAATCTATATAATATTCACTTCACATATAATAGGATCAATATGAGAAGGTTATATCAAGCGGTTGAAGCAGCAGAAAGCTTGGGATCCGAGTTTCTATTTCCATCTGCTTCATCTAGAAGGAGGTGCATCAAAACCAATGATTTGGTTCCCATATCTGGTACTTTAAATGAGGAGCAGGCGTGTTCGATCAAGATGATTCTTGGTAGCAAAGGCGCACCGCCATATCTAATTCATGGCCCTCCAGGTACAGGCAAGACCAGGACAATAGTAGAAGCAGTCCTCCAGCTCTACAAGCATCATAGGAATGCACGTGTTCTTATCTGCGCACCTTCGAATAGTGCAGCAGACTACATACTGGAGCGACTCCTTGCGCAACAGGCTGTTGAATTTCGAGAAAATGAAATATTCAGGCTCAATGCATCTACCAGGCCATATGAGGATCTCAAACCCGAGCTGATCCGCTTCTGCTTCTTTGATGATTTGATATTTAAGTGCCCCCCATTCAATGCCCTTATGCATTACAAGATTGTAATATCCACATATATGAGTGCCTCTCTTCTGTATGCAGAAGATGTTGCCCGAGGTCACTTTTCTCACATTTTCTTGGATGAGGCTGGCCAAGCTTCAGAACCGGAAACCATGATACCTATTTCCCATCTCTGCAGAAGGGAGACTGTTGTTGTTCTAGCTGGAGACCCGATGCAGTTGGGTCCTGTAGTATTTTCCAAAAATGCAGAACAGTTTGGATTGGGGAAATCATACATGGAACGGTTGTTTGAATGCGATTTGTATGACAGTGAAGATGCAAATTATGTAACAACATTGCTTAGAAACTATCGATGTCACCCAGAGATTTTATATCTCCCTTCAAAGCTGTTCTATAATGGAGAATTGATTGCATGTAGAGATCAAACAACTTTCACAGTGAGTGAAGACCTCATTCCTAATAAGGAATTCCCTATTCTCTTTTTTGGCATCCAAGGATGTGATGAAAGAGAAGGGAATAACCCATCATGGTTCAACCGAGTCGAAGCAAGTAAGGTTGTAGAAGTAGTGAAGAGGCTGATAGCTGGTGGGAATATAAGGGATGAAGACATTGGCATTATAACACCATACAGGCAGCAAGTGCTCAAGATTAAACAGACACTTGAAATTCTAGATATGCCTGATATCAAAGTTGGTAGTGTTGAGCAATTTCAAGGTCAGGAGAAGGAGGTTATTATTGTATCAACTGTTCGGTCAACCATCAAACACAATGACTTTGACAGAGTCCACTGTCTTGGCTTTTTGAGCAATCATAGAAGGTTTAATGTGGCTGTAACCCGTGCGATCTCAATGCTGGTTATAATTGGGAATCCACATATTATCTGCAAGGTAAAAAGCTGTTCATATATCCTTTGATTGCAGCTTTTTTTGTCGATAAAAAAGTCGTTGTAATTTCAACAATTTCATATATCCTCTGATTGATTGCATTACATGTACGTCAAACTGTTCTACTTTGAGGTGGTACTCATTTATTTGTATTTCTTGTATGGTTGTGTTATGAAATGGGGATGCTTTATAGTCACAGGTGATTGTATTACTATTTTAACATTAAAGAGTCAGCTTGCTTTTTCATCTGGATAGTTAATGTTAGAAAATGTATGCAAACAAATTTTTTAGTAATAATGAAAAAAGTGGTTCAAACCAGTGATTGTCAGCTAGATAATTAGTTCTGACAAGTATTGTATTTTATGGAATCACTCTTCACTTGTTATTTGGCAGGATGATCGTTGGAGCCAAATGTTGTGGCATTGCGTGGAAAATTCATCTTATCAGGGTTGTACTCTTCCAGAAAGGCTGGAGACTTGTGATAACAGGAACAAAGGAAAGAATGCATTACCCTCTGGAAATGTAGAATGGAGTCAAGATAATGCATTACCTTCTGAAAATGTAGGTTGGGGTCAAGATGATAATGTGGAATGGGGTACAGATAATGCATTACCTTCGGAAAATGTCGGTTGTGGTCAGGATGATAATGTAGAACGGGGTAAAGATAATGCATTACCTTCTGAAAATGCTAGATGGGGGAAAGATGAAAATGTTGGATGGGGTCAAGATGATAATGTAGAATGGGGTCAAGACTCATCCCAGTTTGAGATCCATAAACCTGTTACAGATGAAGCTGAATGGTCTGATGGGTGGAAGAATTAATACAGCAACTCAGACTTCGATTTGATATGAATATTCTTGTTTTTGCATATTTTGTTATAACTTTCTGTTGGATTTTTGGAATTCTGAATGTGAAGGGGTTTTGAGTAATTACTGGTGGTTAATCATGTCACTTGATTCAATGGTTGTCATAAATCATAATAGACTGGTTTTCTGCTCTAACATGTCAAGGTGTTGTATGCATGTTGATTTGACTTTTTCCATTATCTGGAAGTTTTGTGTATAGGAGCTAAAACTTGATATTGAATATAAGGAATTGAGTAATTACAAGTAGTTAATCATCTCACTTGATTCACTGGTTGTCATATTAGCCTTGATTTTCTGAGTCTGACATCTTGAGGTGTTGTAGACACTTTGGTTAGAAAAAAGGTTTGAAGTTGGAGAAAACATGCCCCATGTAAGGTCATAGAATACCGCTAATGAAATTGGAGCAATAGGAGAAAGGAAACATGGTACTACCATAAATCTCAACAACCAATTATACATTAAGGTGACAATCCTGCTAGAATTCATGCTCACAAATGCAACTGAAAATGAGAAATGTATGTCTTTAAAATTGACAAGTTAATGAAAAATGAAGTCAATTTGTTTCTGCTTCAAATTTCTCTGGTTTTCTTCTTTGAAGTTACCTTTGAATATAGTAGGAGTGGTTGGAAAGGATAGAATCATCATTTACCACTACCAGTTTTGCCTCAGAAATGAGTATAGTCTGAAAACAGAAGAATAAGATGAGTGACATGTGAATCTGCAATTTGGAAGTAAAAAAGAATGGCAAGGAGATCATCAAGTCTTTATAGGATGTGACATATTTTAAGAGAAAAAAGTATCAACAACTCCAAATTTCAGATTATGTTAGTCTCAGATCAATTGATGTTGCATTAAGGATACATTTGATGTCACTGTTTTCTTAACACTAAAGTATGATAACCCATGGAATTTTAGGTTCATAAATACCAACCACTTTGTTAGTCTTCTAAAATAAAAGGTAATAAATAAACTTCAATTTTCATTCACTCATGTAGATTACAATACAGATGACTTTGATTTGATAAACACTCCACCCAAATGTGGGTCTAAACTGAATAATCTAATAAAATCCCAAAGGAATTGCCACACACAAAATTAATTGCAAACTATTATTAGGTACATCAATAGGGGGCAACAGCAACTTAGTAGTGTTTAAGAACAGCAAATCCTAGTGCAATCAATACAACAGAAGGTAGGAGAGTGTAAGATGAGTTGGCAGATGATGGAGTCAGATCAGATCGACCGCTTCGGGTGGTTGCGGATGATGGAGTTGAAAGAGGAGGGATTGTTGTATCAGTCTGTGGTGCTAGAGAAGGTGTTACTGGTGAGGGGAGTACAGAAGAACCTGTTCAGATAATGGAAGATATTAGTATCACATTTGAGAAGCTCTTAGTACTACTCAAATTGTCATTATGAAAGCCTTAAAATATGAAAGAGATGGAGTAAGTAATACCTTCAGGACTAAGAGAGGGAGCAGATACAGGGGAAAGAGATGTTCCAAGAGATGCTGGTCCTGCCATCATTCAAAAGATTAGTTAAAATGGAAAATATTTATGCTTCATACAACAATGTTAAATTGAAGGACTTAATTGGTACTTAAGTCGTTAGAATGACATGATTGGTGACAATAAACTTTCAAAGGACTTAATTGGTAAGATGTGTTATTACCTGGAGCAGGAATTGGTGAACCTGAGGCTGCAAAACAAGATATGCATAAAATAACACATCTTAGCCTTATTGATACATAGACTAAAAACAAGTTTTAATAACCAAATGGAAATTTTTTAATTAAAGAAATATACTTTTGCATTGAACTGGAACACCAGACATTTTGCAAGCACGAGGAAGAGAGATAGCCAAGGTTCGGTTGATTGGTATTTTGAAGGGAATGTTGGCAGTGACAACAAGACACAAACAGTCCATGCCACCACTTGTTAGGGACTTGATGGAATTGCAGCACTCAGCAGTTGGTGAAGAATTACCATTAGCACTGCTATTTGTGAGGAAACTAGAACAAGGGGTGAAGAAAGTGTTTAACACTGATGCATTACATGGTGTGCTGATCTGTGCGTAAGCCGGTGCAACAATGAACATAGCAACGACTAATGCCAGAGCTACCCGTCGGAGAGGCACAAAACACTCCATGTGTATATGTTCTAACAGTTTTGGCTTGTTGCTTTGCTAGGAATATGAATGATGAAGAGAATGTGATGTTTCAAAAAGTAGAGAAGAAAAATGGTTTTGGAAGTTAGATGGTTTGAAAGGAGCATGCATGATTAGGGAATTTATAGAAAGAGGGTATGAAGAACAAGACAGGACAGGAGTGGAGGGAGAAGAATGAGAGATTTCAAAGTTGGTTTAAAAGCTCACCAACCATAACTAAATGAGATTAGTTTGAAGTTGTTAGCATGAGTCTTTGTGAACTCTGTAGAACCCATTTTCACTCTTCATTTTTTATTCCAAGACTGTCTGTCATCCAAAGCATCCTATCTTAATATGGTGTCCATTGTCCAACAATGTATTTTTCATAATATATTTCTGATATATGTACATGAAAAGTAAGAGATAGAGATAAAGATTTAGAATATTAAATATGATATTCAATATTTGATGTTAAATATTGCAAATAGGTCAATATTATGGTTTGGATATCAAAATATATGCACATGTAATTTTTGTTTTCAGATTATTATTCAGATGAAAAGTGCACATTAAATTATTAAATTCTTTAATAGAAATATGATGAGAGAATGGCATAACTTCCTGGTTGTATAAATGTTTCATTAATATTGTCCCTCCACAAGACACTTGGTTATTTATTCATGTTAGGTCACGTTTTAATACATTAGAGAAAAAGTTGGTTATCTGCATCATAACCAAACTGAACTGTCTTATATAATTTTCCATTTATGCATGTAGATGCAAAAAGTTGGTCACCTGCATAACCAAACTCTATAATTTTGCATATTATAAAACAAGTGTCCCAGATTCCAAGTCCGAACATCTTAAAATATAAAGTAGGAGTAGTTGTTTACCAACACCACCTTTCCTTTGTGACTTTCTTTCTGTACAAAAGGCATATTCAACTCACCATCCTTCTCCACCCAGTGTTACTATTACCATATATCAAAGAGGAAGAAGAATGAAGATGGGTTTGATTATGGTGGTAGCGGCCATGCTGTGTGCAGGAGCTGCAGCACAATCAAGTTGTGTGAATATGTTGGTTAGCCTGTCCCCATGCCTTAACTATATAACAGGAAATTCTTCAACCCCATCTTCAGGATGTTGCTCACAGCTTTCCACTATAGTACGCTCATCCCCCCAATGCCTTTGTCAGGTTCTTAACGGAGCTGGATCATCATTGGGTATCAACATCAACCAAACTCAAGCTCTTGCATTGCCTGCTGCTTGCAAGGTTCAGACCCCACCCACCACTCAGTGTAATGGTAAGTAACATATATTCTAGTTAAGTCAAATTTGAACCTATACAATATACTCCATATCCTTATGGTAACTTAGTGAATGTGTTTGTGTCAAAACAGCTGCTTCACCAGCAAGTACACCAGTGGGAACAGGAACACTAGCAGACACACCAGCAGACTCTCCAAATTCAGTTCCATCAGGTACAAAATGCCTCATTCAGCAAGTATTTTACTCCATACTTCACTGTTTTATTATCCATGTTAACCATTTAAGTTTCCATTAAATTACAGGAACCGGATCCAAAACTATACCCACAACAGAGAATGGCTCATCTGCTGGAAGTTCCATCAAGTTATCCATTCCTCTATTACTTATTATGGCAGCAACCTATGTTAGCACATATTGATTCGTTGACCAAATGGCCTCCATTTTATAATGCTAGTTTTTGGTTATTGTCCTTGTTTTCTTCATATGTTATTGAGTTCCCTTAAGCTGAATTCATTTTTGTATTATGTACTGGGTTACATGCTTTTGTATCATGAGATATTTACTCTATAATATAATAAAGATTGATTGTAACTTGTGGTTTGCTATTATAACTTAGCAGCTAACAATATTGAGATTTTCCTCTCCTCCCATGCAAACAAGACTCTTTAGACACTGGGAAGACAATCAACTATCAACTCAAACTCATCAGTGAAGCTAAAATTTACTTGCAATGTCAGAAAATATGCTTAACAACAACAGTAATAACAACCTAGTTCCTATATTAATAACATCTCCAATGTTTCTAAGTTTCATTTAGCACTTAGCAGGATTACAGTTAACAGGAACAAACTGTCTAGTGTTAAGCATCCAAAAATGTGCATGGAAGTATGGAACCATTGCCTTTAGGTTTGGTTCAAAACATGTTATCTCACTAGTGGCCTTTCACTCTTCCTGTGTCCGATAACAGTGGAATGACAGTGTTTGGGAGTATCAGTCATGAATGAAGGTCCCACATGGCTTTGTTTCTCCCTTTTTTGAAGTGGCAAGCAAAAGAGAACTCCTTTAATTAAACACCCATCTCAAGACCATGATACAGAATATATCACCTATTACTTTTAACTATATTCTCCAAAATGAATAACTGCCTCCATCTATGTTTAGTTTGCTCCAATCAAAATGTTAATCATTAATTATGTAACTAGTTGTGCAATAACATTTACCTTCATGGTTAAGTGTAGAGTCAGTGTAATGAACAAGATTAAGCAAAGACATGTTAGTGTTAGGAGTGGTAAGAAAGATATATAGGACTGAAAAGGGAGCTTTGCAATTCCCTTAACATATGCTAAAAGTGGCAGTTGCTTTTGCATCACTAATCCACTAAACTTTTCTTTGATTTGAAACCATTTACTATATCAATGAGACAAATGGGCCCTATTTACTCTTATCAACTTTCCTTTCCTTTTCATTTTCCAACAATAATATGTACTCCATATATGTTTGAGTTGAGAGAAATCAATAACACCACATATATGTGACAGATAATTTTGGCACTAATAGCATCTCCAATAAGAGATATATAAAGGTTGTATAGAGGTATGCATTTGTCTGTAAAGCTTGAAAGAGGCATTGCAAGTGGGACACAACATTACACAAAAATGAAGGAGATGAGGGGAATGCTGTCTGGTTTGAGACCATTCTTCTGAAGCCAAAAACTCGATAGAATGATTTCGGACCAGGCTTCATTCCCCCCAACTCAAGGTGATGATGCTATCCAACAATTCATTGATGATTCAATAGGACAAATAACATGTAAGAGTTCTTTTTTCTTCATATTCTGATGCTAGCCTATCTATCTGCTACCATTCCAAACATGACTGATTTTTGGATTCTATTGATTTTGTTTGGTCATGCATAGAGGAAGTTACATTCATCAACCTTCCTATGAGGGTGATGGATGAGTATTAATTATCTCTTCTTCTACAATTACTCAGATCATACTCTTTTAATACAAATACAAATACAATGACTATCCTTAAATCCAATGAATATGTGAATATTATTGTGATTATCTATATATTTTTACTAGATTAATTAACTTAGCGTATCTACATATAAAAGGAATGATAAAGAATATTATAATTGATGTAATAATTCATTTATTTGTTATACACTATTGTTTATTATATATATAAATGTAGAGGGATTGTTTCACACTGTGTTTATGAAGGACGGAAAAAAACATTTAATATATTAAAAAATATATATTTTTATAATTATTTTATTTTTTAATGAGCATGTGAGTATTTGACTGATAAAAAAAATAAGTAATAAGATATGTCACTTTTGCTCTTCTTATTTAAAAGAAGATTAGTAAAAAATTCAGTTGTCTCTCCATTATTAATAATAGATAAGAGTGAAAGTGCATGCTCAAATTTGTTGTCTTCCATTCTCATCTGAGTCTTGTCACTCCTTTTGGTTTTCTGAACCTTCCACTTTTTAAATAATACTATAATATATCTCTCATCAATTCTAACACCAAAACGACACAGTTTTCAGTTTATAACGCCGGGCAACGATGTGCAATCCCAACAACAAGGTTTTCTAGATACACCCATGTCAATTTTTCCCACTTTGGATTTTTGTTTTGAATAATTTTATGTACATGGTTTGTTAGCTTCCTCCAATTACTATTTCAAAAATTTAAATAGTTATTAAATTCTGGGTTTTGAGATGAATACATTGGGAAAATTCATTGCTTGCTGGTTCTGATAGTGTGAGCTAATTAAATGTCTTGACGGATTAGGATTCCATTTTGTCTGTGGAAGGTTTTTTGCAATTTGTAAAGGTTTCCTTTTTTATTTTTATGGTCTGTTTCCTCACTTCATTCTGTATTTCCAAAATTGCAATTGCTGTAAGATACTGGGTTTTGGGACAAGTGTTTAATGGATTAGTACTTGTGTAGTGTTTTGATTGAAAAAGTTGGGGCAATATTTGTTTAATGTGGTTTGAATGTTTGCAGTATTGAGAAGGAGTTTACGGATGCTAGGACCTCAAGTTAGAGTCATCACAATGTTCAGGAGAACATGTTGAGAGATAAAAGGGTAATTCACAATATGTTCTTCCTCTTCTTTTATTAATATCCATTTTCGATTTGTTGTTGTTTTGAAGATGTAAAACAGCAGCCGCATTTGAATCACACTATTTTCCGATGAACTGGAAGGATGAGGGGATTAAATATGATAACATTATTCCTGACAAGTTGCCATAATTCTTGTTTTTTAACAATGATGATGAAAAATCATGTGAGTGGAAGATTAGAGACACTGCCATCTTTAAACCAAAATTCAGGCATGTCTGAATATGATTTGTCACGTATGCACATTGGTATGAATATGATTTGTCACATATCCACACAGTATAGAAAAAGATAAATACTAGTCTCTAGTCACTAAACATAAAAAATATGCTTCACGAGTATGATAAGAATAGTAAGATAAGATAAAGACTGATGCAGCTTGTGTTTGTGATAGATTATTTGTGTTGGTCCTATGCAGTAACATAGTAAGACTTTAACATTGGAGGGATCCTTAACTTTGTTAAAAGACTTAGTGAGACCTGAATTCTGGTTAGTGAGAGTCCGAGTTGGAGGTTTAATTTTTATTTTAACTTCTGCTTCATTTGGATTAGGTATCATCTGGATCTGGAAAGGAGTTTGTCAAATATTCTGTGATTGAGAACACTAATATGAGACTCGAATCTGGAACTTGTAATGTGTGCTCAGCTCCTTGTTCATCTTGCATGCATCTTAACCATGCTCTCAAGAGACCAAAAGCTGAAGATTTTTTTGATGAAAACTGTCGCGTAGGGGAGGCTAATAATAACCACTGTTCTGTGGACGAGGGCAGTGTATCTTCTCTTAGGAGCAAAGCTTGTGAAAGCTCACAGCATGCTATCAGTGAAACCAGTAACATTATTGGCATTACTTCAAGTCATGATTCTCTATCTGAAAATGCCGAGAGTGGACAGACCTTGTCAAATAAGTACAAAGACTCCAAGTCTGTAGAAGTTCCTGATGAGAACAATTCTTGTATTAGTAGAGCAAGTTATACTTATTTATTGAACAATAGTCAAGCAAGGAGTAATGATGTAGGTAGTAGCCAAAGGCTGTATGTACAGTCTCGAAGTGATAAATTTCTCTCAGGTGATCCCAGCTTAATGCATCGGGAAAGGGACTTGTGTTCTCATGTCCCAGAAATGTCAGAATGCTCTGTTGAAAATTCTAATTCATCATTGACCAAAAAGAGGGAACCTATTGTTGATTTTGGTGAGAAATCTATTGCCAATAAGGATAGCCTTGTCGACTGTACTGCTGAGGTTTCACCAAAAGTATGTTCAAAGTCAGAAGCAGATAGTGACAATGATGTTTGTGATGTTAAAGATGAAGATCGTGATGGTTCAGTCCGTGATAGACAGCATGAGAAGACTGAAGAGCTGGTCAAATCACCTGGCGGGCAGGAGCCTCAATCTGAACATGAGAGTGATAGGTCAGATCCTATGGAAAATGATGTGAGTATCTTTGCTTTCTTCATGTCAATTTTTTTTTTTGCTGAAACTAAATTTGATAGATATGAAAATGATAGGAGTGGAATGTAACCATGTCTGTGGAGATGCTTAACTTCAACTTTCATTCATGATTTCATTGACTGGAAAATAGGTACAATCGTGTGACATTTGTGGAGATGCTGGCCGTGAGGATCAACTTGCCATATGTAGTAGGTGCAGCGATGGTGCTGAGCACATGTATGCATAAACCCTTCTCACCTTTTTTCTTATTAGCTTCTATCATATTGTTACAATTTCCTTTCACCCTTATTTCTTTGAATCAGCTACTGCATGCGAGTAATGCTCCAGAAGGTCCCAGAAGGGGACTGGTTATGTGAAGAGTGCCAATACGAAGAGGATACCGAAAAGCAAAGGCAGGGTAAGAGTGAAGTTTTGTATATTATATTTCTTAAAAAGAAAAAAAGTGCTCTTGCCGAAATTCTACTCCCTTTTATGCTTCCTTTGTGTGCATAAAAGTTTGTCTTTGGAGCCGAGTTTTCATGTTTTTGATGTTGAGGTTAGCATAAGTATTCAAGCACACATATGTATCTATGTCTGTGCCTGTATGCTGAGACATCTGCCGATTTAAATTGTGTTTCAGATGTTGAAGAAAAAAAGTCCCTTAAAGTTAGTTCAAGTTCACAAGATTCTAGGAAAAGAATTTCTGAAAACATAGAAATAGCTCCAGCGGCAAAAAGGCAAGCTCTTGAATCAAGCTCAACATCGCCAAAGATGTCAAGCCCCAAGAAATTAGCTCAGCTGTCGCGAGAGTCTTCATTTAAAAGCTTAGATAAGGGAAAAGTGAAACCTTGTCACAAGATGCCTACTCGTAACCGCTCTGGTAGTGATGACAAAGAAATTGCTCGTTCTCTTTCCATTGGTCCTCGGGATCAACCTTCAAAGAGTGTGGATTTCTCTTTCATCTATTGTGCTTCACCTCAGATGGGTTCCTTTATGATTTTATATCATTTTCTGTAGGGTTTCAGTTATTTCAAGCTCCTTTTTTTGTTCTTATTAATAGGTACATTGTTGAAGTCTAGTTC
The DNA here is from genome assembly GCA_009771035.1 of Lupinus albus. Lineage (NCBI taxonomy): Eukaryota > Viridiplantae > Streptophyta > Magnoliopsida > Fabales > Fabaceae > Lupinus > Lupinus albus. Next base: position 181,870 of record CM020014.1, read on the forward strand.
ATTCAACAACTCAAATTCCAAGCCAAGAGTCAAACTCCTGGATGAAGTTGCTCCCCCAAAACCAAAATGGGGTGGTGAACATACTTTTAAGCCGACGGAGATGTCTGCGAGGATGACAAGCAAATCAACATTACTCAAATCCCCAAGTTTGGGCCATTCAAATGCAACTGAATCAAAAGTGAAAATGATTTCGCCTACTAAGTCTGCAACTTCTCAGGAGTTGAAAGGATCAAGACATTCAAAAGAATCAGGTGGATTTGACAGAAAGCTTCTATCTAGGATTGATCGGTCTGTGGCATGTTCATCAATGGCTACTTCTGTTGTTTCCACACCGAAGGGTGATCAGAAGCTTAAACCTCGTGGTGAAACCATTGAACCTTCTGCAGTTAACAACAATCGAGATTTGAAGGATAACTTGGATGGGAAGTTCAGTATATTGTCAAAGTTAACAAGTAATATAAGCCGTAAAAGTTTGGAGCCTCAAGTTAGTTCAGGTGAGATCTCGATCAAATCATATTATTGCTGCTGTAGTGTTTTCTTTTACCATCTTTTTTGAGTCAATTTGTTATTGATATTTCAGTATCATTTTAATAATGCCATCATCTATGTATTTTTTTCCCTTGTTTTATTTTCAATAGGAGCGTCTTGCATGATGGAATTTGTGCTAGTAGTTATTTCATATGCAAAGGTTATTTCTTATTTAGTTATTCTTTGAATTTTACAGAGACAATGTCAACCAGCGTTGATGAAGCTCTACAGGAAGTGCTGCCTCAATCACCAGAGACAGAAAATCAGGATGAGAAAACTAGAGATAGTTCTCGTAATCGTATGACATTGGCTGTTACTGCTGCTTCAAAAAGCCGATTCTGCCACAAATGTAAGGAATTTGACCATTCTACGGAATGTTGCACAGCTGGTAGTACAAATGAACCTGGTGCTGAGCTATCTGTGTGTAATTCAAAAGAGGAGATGCATAAAGGTAATAAATTGAAAGAAGCAATCCAGATGGCTTTACTTAGAAGGCCTGAAATTTACAAGATGAAAGAAGTACCGAGTCAAACTGACGAGCTTTCTACGCTGCGCACAGATCCGGATTGTGAAGTCAGTTCACAAGACCAAGTTTTGGTTTCCGACACTCTGAAGAATAGTATATCTGCTGACGAAACCCTCAAACAGCAGGAAATCCCTGAGAATTCCACTTCTGGTTCTTCCAAATGTTTGTCTGCCAATTATTTGAAGCAACTTAACTCTTTCCCAACTGATTTTTGTTACCAACCAGGATCAGACTCTCTTGGTCTTACTGCTGGAAAGCCTGTAGTGAGAGACTTGTCTAATAAGGCTCTGGCAATCTCAAGTGTTTTTTCAAGGATGTTGGCCATTCCAGAATATGACTACATCTGGCAGTATGAAACATTTTTTATGAACTAGTTTGTCTTTAGTGATGGATGTCTCTTACTGTATTACTTGTATTTTGCAATCTACATGAATTTTGTTGCTTTCATGTAGGGGCGTCTTTGAAGTGCACAGAAATGGAAAGCCTCCCGACGCGTGTAATGGAATTCAAGCACATTTATCCTCTTGTGCTTCTCCCAAGGTTCTTGAGGCAGTGAACAAGTTTCTCCCCAAACTTCCTCTTGATGAAGTTTCTCGCTTGAGCACATGGCCTTCACAATTTCATCAAGGTGGTGCTAAAGAATATAATATTGCTCTTTACTTCTTTGCCAAAGATATTGAAAGGCAAGTATATCATTCCTTTATTGACAATATGCCATAAATTGCAAAATCACCTTTCCATTATAATTGTTGACTTTTTTTAATGATGTTCTCATACAGTTATGAGAGACACTACAAGGGTCTATTGGATCACATGATTAGAAATGATTTAGCACTTAAAGGAAAATTTGATGGTGTCGAACTTCTCATATTCCCGTCCAATCAGCTTCCTGAAAATTCACAGAGTAAGGAACTAGACCATATGTTTTCCAAACAGTTCAACACAGTAAGCAATTTTGGCCATGGTTTTAGGGATTGTCTTGAAGAGTTGAAGTATATGCCTAGTTTAGTGTTTGTGGACAGCATAAATTTAGTTCATATGCAATTTTGAAATGCCTTGGGGAAAAGACAGCTTGCTTCTCTTCTAAAGTGTATTTTAGATTGCATTTTTTGTAGACGGATCAAGTTACTTGGGTGAATATATGCCTGATTGGCATTCCCCACTCATTTTGATTTAGGATTCTAATTTTGTATATTTATTGTTTTACACTATATCAAAATTATGAGCAAGACTCATATAGATGGAATGCATTAAGGTTGCAATGAATGATTGTTTTATATTGAATACATATGTAGTTAAAAGTGATAATTTGACCTTGCATTCAATAGGCATTAGTTTGCCTGTATTGCTAAGTTTTGGCCAACCTTTTGTTCCTGTTTTTATTGTAATTATAATGCATATCTATATACCGCCTTTTTTAATAAGAAAAATAAATTGTTAAAATCCACTTATTGCTGCGTATGTAAAGACTGATGATAATCCTACTTTTTGGCAGGTTGGAATATGTTGTTTTTCTTGTGGGGCATATTTAGGGTGACGAGGACTGATCATTTAGATTCTGCAATAAATATTTGTATTCCCAGTTTGAATGCAGTGCCAGCAAAAGAGGATTCTTCAACTGCTGTATTGACTTTGTCTGAAATGCACTTTTCACCAAAGCCTGTGGATGAAGTATCGATTGCTTCTGGTAAAGCATGCAGTGAATTTCCCTCATCCACTTCTGTAAACCAAGGTCAGATTACAGTATGTGTGAATGTTGATATCAATGACCTGAAACATTTGGGTTCACAAGGAAACTTAGAGAAGCAGGATAGTAGAATCATCAGCCAATCAACATCAGCAATTCCAACAAGCAGTACATTGTTATTTCAAGAAATGAAATCCACTGGTCCATCCCAGGTAATGCTTTTATCCTTAATTTCATTATTTGATGGATATTATGCTTTTAATTGAGAATTTGAGATTAATATGCTCATATGCACGTGCTGTGTCAACATTGTGATCCAAACCTTGACTCCCTGGATGGACTGTGGGTTTTGTGCTGTGTCAACATTGTGATCCAAACCTTGACTCCCTGGATGGACTGTGGGTTTTGCCTGTACATTTTTTGTTTAGCTTCAACAGTCCTACTATGTGATTTCTTCACAGCTTAGTTGTTTTCTGGTGTGAAATGAATATAGCTTTGAGGTTATTACTTATTAATACTGTCATGTTACAATTTAATTATTATATCAAAGGGAAGATAAACAGTGCTGTTAATAAATATAATAGGATAATGCTGGTATAGGACTCAGCTGACCATTTCTTTGACGAGGTGACACCAAGTAGCTGAAAGACGGCATGTGTTATTATGAAACCCCAAGTTGAATGTTACGTGTCTATCTTTTTGTTGTTTGTAAACTATGTTGTGAACTGTATGTGCCTTTGAGATTACCAATTAGAAACCTGTTTTTATGAAGAGTGGGTTTTACTTTTGCTACCATTCGCGTAACCGAAAATCAGGCTGAGGTGCCCTGACTTTCGGTTATGCGACTCTATCAATTGTCTCATGGTTTATTAAAAGATGTTCATGACCTTTTTCCTTTATGCAGAAAGATGGTGCACTGAAACATCAACAGTGCGGAGAGTTTAATCCTCCCGAAGCATTTGGAGGTACTGTAAGTAGTAGGATTGTGGAAACAAAAACTGATTGTGATATTTCTGTCAGTAGAGAAAAAGTTTATGCGAGCAATATTGGTAGGGATAACATTTCGAAGAGAATTAACAGTAACGAAGATCAGCAAAGTCCCAAGAGAAAACAGAAAAAAATTTGTCACTATATTGACTTGGAAGTAACTATTGGCGATCAAGAAGGTGCTGCGAACAATATTAGCAAGGACAACATTTCAGCGAGAGTAGACTGTGATGATAAGCAGCAAACGCCTAAGAGGAAACAAAAAGATGATTGTTGTATTGACGTTGAAGCAACTATTGGCGGTCGAGAAGAAGGTGCTGCAAGCAATATTGGTAAGGATAAAATTCCTGAGAAAATGGTGAGGGGTGAAGATCAACAATGTCCTAAGAGGAAACAAGAAGAAAATGATCATTATATCGACTTGGAGGCAACTTTACCAGAAGATCGGACTATAGAAGAGGTCAACTGCCAGCTACTTGATGACAAAGTTGTTCGATATGTAGATCCTTCGGGCACAACTTTGCAGGCTCCTGCAGTTATTTTTCAGAAAGTGTCTTTGAATGAGGTAAATGGCAAATATGAAGATGGAGGAAGTTCTAGCAAGAAGCTGAAGACAGGATTAGGTGGGATTTATGCCAGTTGCAGTTCTGGAGGTAGAGATTCATTTAATGACAATTTCACATCTCTAGAAAATGACATTGGTACTGGTTCTTCAGTTGAGGACGAAGGATGTGAAGAAGCTTGTGATGAGAGAAGCATCTGTGGGGACTTGGGACTGACAGAAAGAACCTTATTTCCTGTTAGTGGCTCACAATTGGATCTGAATAGGATTTCATTGAAAGGGCCTCATGAGTACCGGGATGGATTTCAACATGGATTTCCAAATCTAGATCTTGTTCTAGGCGGTAAAACAGAACCACCGCCACCGCCTAAGGGTATGCTGTCTTTCTTGTTTGGGGAAGTTGACAAGAAAAATATCCAGGAAAAGCATCCAGACATGCCAAAGGAACCACAGGAGGAGGATGTTGATGCTGCATCTCTTTCCCTTTCTCTGGCTTTTCCATCTTCAAACAAGGAACAAAAAAAAACTATTTCAAAAGCGGAGGTTTTGCCTGACGGGCAGCACCGTGTCAATACTCCACCCTTTCTCCTTTTTGGGAGATTCACAGACAAATAAAGCTGCTGCTATTTCCAATCAAGTACATTTTCTTGTTCCAGATAGTCCATGTGTATGATAATCTTCCATCCAGCTTGTATACAAAGGAGTCAGTGTCCTCACAAGAGTCAATAAGCATTTTTCTTTTTTACTTACTCCTTTATCAAATAGATGCTTTTATATTAGTATCAATAGCCTTTTGGTTTTAGTATGCATAGCTAAGGCTGTTTGTAAAGTTGAAGCGGACAGCATAAAATGTAGTTGCGGATGACCTTTTTTTATGGCAGGGTTTCCTCTGTTAATACTTGATAAGTGTTAAGTTTTCATGGTGATAGCAGAATAAAAGTAAACTCTTGTATGGTTCATGAGTTTGGTGCTTGGTTGTTCCTTCAGATGATATTATGATTTTGGAGTGTTCAAACAAATGTGATCTTTTTTTAAAGGGAGACAGAGTCTAACATTGTCTATCCTCATAGATTCCTCATTATAGAATACTAATAATGTTAAATAGATAATAGATTCATAATCATACTATCTTATGCTCACTGCCCTTTAATAATCTACTTCAATCATCTATTTCCACATGTCTTTTTCATAACCATCATCCTTTCACATTTTCTGAATTATTAATAAACCACTTCTTCACAAAAATAAAACACCATACAAAATATGACCACATTCCAACCATCTTCCCATACAAATAAATAAAACACTCCACATCACCCTTTCACGTCAGATGTTTGATGTTTTACACAGTCAAATGTTCATACCTTTTATATGTTTCCTCATTTATATGATTGATGGCTAAAAAGGAATAGAAATGAATAATAATGATGTATTCATTGTTTATAGATATTTGCATTAATAATATATAAATATTATACGAAAAATGTCAAGCATAGTATAGGGACCCTACCTTCTTTCGTAGTCAGGTCTCATCGGATATAGAATTGGGGTCTATGGGAAAACATGACTTATACTATTAAAAAGTGGGATGAATATCGAGATGTGACCATTGAGTTTCATAAACATCTGTTTTTGAATTATGGATTTGAGATCTATTAACCTGTCTCACCGCATTCTCACTGTAAGTTACCTTCAATCATCATCATCATTTTACTATTAATCCTTTCAATTTCATATTCATCTAAATGCTAAATAAACCTATTCTAAAATAAAACTACATTATGTTTATGACATTTCATACTTTTCCATTATATTTCACTCATTTAGGGTTTTATGGTTTGTACAGATTCTGAATCTTGGGCTTCCACTAGTATGGTATTTTCTGCATATAATTGTCACTATATGGTATTCCATATTAGCCGTGCCTAACTTCTTTGAAAGTTATTTCATTTCTTATGGAGTATTCAACAAATACAAGTCTCTTCATTTACAAAACCTTCGCTACCTTGCCATTGTAATAGAAAGTGAAGATGCTCATCACACTTCAAATGTTGTTCAACTTTTGCACTGGCTTCACTCCATTGGAGTAAACAATGTCTGCCTCTATGACATGAATGGTATGAAAGTTTTGGAGATTCAGTGATGGACAACTTTCTTTTCATCTGGCCATATAATTATGTTTTCCTTCAACTCTACATTCTAGGAGTGTTGAAGAAGTCTAAGGAAGCCATATTTCAAAAATTGAAGATTGCAAAATCCATAGAGGTGCCATATACCATTTTTGGTGGATTGTTTCTTTCATAATATACTACTACATTTCCTCCTGCTTTATGATATTCACTTGTTTTTGGCCAAACAGCACATCTTATATGTTTTCCATATTAATCATGTAGTTTTGGTGAGTTTAGATTTAATGCATTGTTATCATAGGGTGAAAATAGGGGGAGATAAACACCAGAAGGGAAACAAAATGAGGCTAGAAGGTTAGTTTAAGTGTTTGGATGGTACATTGGAAATAGGAGTGACAACCAGTAGGCATGAAAAAGTACCTTTGAATCCACAAGAAAAATTCTCTTCAAAGATGACTTGAAAATGGAGGGAAAAGACACTCTATAACAGCCACATTTGTTTTAATTTATCATCCATAACTACCCACCCCAATATCAAGAAAACTGTTGTATTTTATTTCAAAAAAGAATCCCTTTTCTTCTTCCTCATCTATGTAAGAGGAGAAAACAATGCCATTCTTCATATTTTCTTTCTTCCATTTTCTTCCCACATCTAAACCATGTCTTAGGTGACAGAATCTCGCCTTAGGTCCTTAAGTGGTTTGGACATGTGTGGAAGAGACCGGTAGAAGCTCATGTAAGGAGAGTAAATGAAATTGAAATTACTCCAGTTACTAGATGTAGAGGGAAGCCAAGAAAAATCATTGTCGAAACAAGTAGGAAAGTTTTAGAGATGAATGTTTTGTCTATGGATAATTAGATGTGATTTATGATAGAATCATAAAGCATTATACATTACATTCTATGTAGCCGGCTCCACCTAGTGGGACTTAGGCTTAACTGTTGTTCTTGATCTAAACCATGTCTTAGTAAAATGTGGTTAAATGGCTCAGTTTGGGTGACTACCGCTGCCAAGCCTCAATAGTCAATAGTAAGTTCTATTTTAAAACCTGTTTAATCTGATATAGCATTAACTCACTGCAGGAAACTAATGAAGTTGTCACAAAACATGTTCCGGATCACATGACTTTAGAATTTGTTTCCTATGTGGATGGGAAGGAGGCAGTGGCTAAAGCAGCTAACTTGATTTTCAGGGAGAATTTGAATCGACGTAACTTGTGTGGAGAATTGTCTGAAACTCACCTGAATGAAGCGCTGCAAATTGTTGGTTTGTTTGCTTCCTAAACATACTAGTAATTTAAAAAATTGATTTCCTTGTGCAATTTTGAACTTATCTGTCTAATTATTATTATCTTGTTTTATTGCCAGGCTGCAAAGGCCCTGAACCTGACCTTCTACTGGTATATGGACCTGTGAGGTGCCACCTTGGTTTTCCTGCATGGAGAATGCGCTATACTGAGATTGTGTAAGTTCTTTCTATGCCTTTATCTGTTAGTTGTTGTTGTCATCTGTGGCGCAGTAATATTAATTTGTTGCTTAAGTGCTACTATTCCTATGTCCAAAAGTTAAAAGAAGCAGCAACTCTGTTTTACGGTCTCTCTGTTCTTTACCAGGCTTATCAACTAGGATTAGTTTATTAGTGATTAGCTTAAATAGTAGTCCTTTTTAATGTAATTAGTTATAATCTTTTGAGTAGTCAGTTTATTTGGATCTGTTTTGGTTTCCTCTTTATTTGCTTTCTCAATCTCTCTCTTTATGCTATACTTTCTTTCTCTGGTAGAAAATCTGTGGAGGAGTTGCTACTCTGCCGCAGTTCTATGCTGCAGCATTAAAACCTTAGAAATAAACTTCCATGCATAGGCTGTATTGAGCATAAGTTCCATTTTTTACATACTTCCTGTTTTATGTTTTATTTAGGATAGGTTCTGACTTCTGACTTATTTTTATTACAGACATATGGGTTCATTAAGTTCCATGAGATATGGTTCCTTGATGAAAGCCATTTACATCTTCACAAAAGTACACCAAAATTATGGTAAGTGTTCTCTTTCCTGAGTGTTCTTCCATGGTTTGACCCCAAGAAAATAGTTATTTTTTATTAGTTGCTGCATTTTCTTTTCTCCATATTATTATATTACATATTATGTCAAATAAAAGAGTACTTTCCTATAATGTTGCCTTTGGACACTGATCATAGTTAGTATGCTTGCAATTTAATTCATTCAATTTGTTTTTGGTATTGCAAACAGGTACATAGGAATGGATTTGAATGTTTGACTGTGTAAGAACAAAACATAGGCGTGAAGAGTTGAAAATGCAAGCTACATATCTTTGTAGAGTAAAGTGTAAATATACCATGATGAACAATACAATTGCAAGTCATGATTTAGTTTCACTATTAATTTCAAAAAGAAAATGTTTGTACTATCTTCACCATCGCTTATGGTTATATCTTGAAACCCGCGTCATCACATCAGTATCAATTGAATGTCTCAATCTTGGACAATTTAAAGAGTAGTTAATGTGCATATAAGTTGGTTTTGGTATAAATGGAGATAATAATAATTGAGAAGAAAAAAATATGTATTATGTATGAGTTTTATATATCGTTACTATAACATTTATTATTTATGTTTTAGCATTATTGACTATTCAAAAAATAATAATAAATAAGTGATAGATAATATATTGATTGTGTATAAATTTTTACACTGACATAAATATTATTAATGTATAATATACGTGGAGTAGTGATGAATGAGAAAATCCCAAGTGGTTCAATGGTAAAATTACTAGGTTAAATTGTGAGCATGGGTGTTTAAATCTTGTATTTATCCTTAAAAAAAAAGTAAATTACAGCTACTATCCAAAAAAATGTTATACAAAATATGATATATTGAAGAAATAATGAAAATAATATATAATTTAATACTTTTTTGTTTATTATAATATAATATAGGAATAATTTAAATAATATCTCCTTAGAGTTATTGTTGTATTTTATAATAGAAAAAAAAAATATATATTAACTCGTACACTATTTGGACTTGTCTTCACAATATATTATAATTTGTTTAACTCATATTTATTTATTATTTATTTAAAAATCACAATTATTTGTGAGTTTGGATTTGACCCCTTTGATTAATACATTATTATGATTGCTTCAGATTCCACAATTTTCTCATCCGTTTCTGTGTTTTTGCATCATAATTTGACTGTCCACTCACCTCTTGTTATTACACCTGAAAGCATAACACAAACAAAGTCAAAAATTCCTCTGCTTTCAACAACTTGTTCCAATATTTATTTATGTTTAATTAAACTCTGTCTGTTTCACTTTCCTACTTACAATGTTGCAACTTCAACATTTCTAATTCTGAAACCAAACCTCTTCTCACCGCCATTCTTATGATGGCTTCAAAATCTAGGTAACTCTACTTTATTGCTTTAATTAAGATCTGCTTTCGCTTTCTTTAACTTCTCCTCTACTGCTGTTGTTAGCTTATGCTTGTACAATGGTGGTTACACTTCTAGGTCACATTTCTATCCTCTTTCCTATTTTTCTGTGGGTATTTCGTGTTTGAGGCTTCTAGATCCATGTATCTGATTCAATGTCTGTTTTTTATTGTGTCTTGTCTTTTGGACTGATAAAATCATCAGTTTGGTCCTTGAAATTGCCATATTCCAATTTAGTCTGATGTGAAGAAAAATTAAATTTAGTATCTAAGTCAACTTCAGAGACCAAATTGATGCCATGCTCCTTTTCTATTTCATTTAATGCACTATTGATGTGGTATTGACATTTTGAATCTGATAGATCCAGTTTATCTGAAACTCCCAACAAGGCAACACCAGCTACTTCCAAAAAATCACTGCCAGCAACTCCCAACAAAGCCTCAACTGCAACTCCAAGAGTTAGTAAACTCGGCAAAGGACTGTCCAAATCAGAATCTGAGTCATCGTCACCTTTGCAGAATTTGTGCCTTTCTTCAGAGAGATCACCGTCTTCTTTGAACTCAAAGCCCACTGAATCACCACAATCTTTGAATTCAAAGTCCACAGAAAGATCATCACGGTCTTTGACTTTAAAGCCCTCTGTTGAGAGGAAATCACCAAGACCCATCTCCACCCCACCTGATGTAAGTTTTTTGCACTGTGTCATCTCTTTCTTTGAGATTGAGTCATGTTTGACTCTGTTACTAAGTGGCTGCACTTGGATATTGGACAGATTCGTATACCAATTCTGTTTTGGACAGCATTTGTAGTTTAGCGCTTATTCAATGATTTTTGTTGTTGAAAGTAAGCTAAAAAAAGTTTATTTGTACAACCTTCAATAATAATCTCATTGAAATAAGATAAAAAGAGCTTATAGGGAATATCATAAGCCATTTTCAGAAGTTTATTTTCATAAGTTGTTATCACATCCCCAAATAAGATTCCTATAACCTATTACAGACGCCCCTGAAGCAATTGGATTTTCCAAATATCTCCATTCCGTTGAAAAGTGTAACAATTGAAATGTTTGACCAAGTGTATTAGTATAAATTATTTTGACACTTTTCTTCGAATTTGAATTTTTAGATAACTCATGGCTTCTTATCCATTATAATGAGATGCCCAGTATCTGGTAGTGAAATGCTATGTTCCTTGATTTTTTAGAAGCAACCTCCTAGAGCTGCAAAGAGTTCAGAATTGCAGACTCAGTTAAGTCTTGTTCAAGAAGATCTAAAGGAAGCAAAGGAACAACTGATTCAGGCCGAGGAAGATAAGGCAAAAGCAATTGATGAGTTGAAAGAAGCACAGAAAGTTGCCGATGAGGCTTCTGAGAAACTCAGGGAGGCACTGGTGGCTCAAAAGCGGGCTGAGGAGGATTCTGAGATTGAGAAGTTCCGAGCTGTTGAGTTGGAACAGGCTGGAATTGAAGCTGCACAGAAGAAGGAAGAAGAATGGCAGAAAGAGCTTGAAAGTGTGAGGGGACAACATGCTTTGGATGTGTCTGCTCTTCTTTCTGCCACTCAGGAGCTTCAGCGGATTAAGCAAGAACTTGCTATGACTTGTGATGCAAAGGACCAGGCACTGATTCATGCTGATGATGCAACTAAAGTTGCTGAGATTCACATGGAGAAAGCAGAGGTTCTTTCATCTGAAGTGTCGCAGTTGAAGGCCTTACTAGATTCAAAGCTGGAAACAGAGGCCAGTGAAAAGAAGAATGTATTGGAGCTACAAAAGGAGGCAGAAGCTCTTAAGCAAGAACTTGAAAAGACCAAGGGTTTTGAGAAAAATCTGGCTGAGAAAGATACTTATATTGAACAGCTTAATGTGGAGCTTGAAGCTGCAAAAATGGCGGAATCTTATGCACATAGTTTGCTAGAGGAGTGGGAAAAAAAGGTTGAGCAACTTGAATTGAGAGTTGAAGAGGCAAATAAACTGGAGAGATCTGCATCAGCATCTTTGGTATCAGTAATGGAACAACTAGAAGGAAACAATGATTTGTTGCATGATGCAGAATCTGAAATTTCAAGTCTTAAAGAGAAGGTGGGTTTGTTGGAAATGACAATTGGAACACAAAGAGGAGATCTTGAGGATTCAGAACGTTGCCTTCTTGTGGCTAAGGAAGAAAGTCTTGAAATGTCAAAGAAAGTCGAGTCTCTCCAATCTGAACTTGTGACAGTTAAGGAAGAGAAAGCTCAGGCTTTGAGCAATGAAAAGCTTGCAGCTACAAGCGTGCAGACCCTATTAAAAGAGAAAAACAAACTTATCAATGAATTGGAGGTTTGTAGAGATGAAGAAGAAAAGAGCAAAAAGGCAATGGAAAGCTTAGCTTCTGCATTACATGAAGCATCCACAGAAGCTAGAGATGCAAAAGAAAAGGTAATAGCCAACCACGCTGAACATGAAAGCTATGTGACCCAGATTGAAGATTTAAAGTTGGTCTTAAAAGCTACTAATGAAAAATATGAGTCCATGCTTGATGATGCTCAGCATGAGATTGATCTTCTTACATCTGGTATTGAAAATTCTAAGAATGTTATCGAGAACTCCAAGGAAGAGTGGGAGCAGAGAGAACTTCATTTAGTCAGCTGCTTAAAGCAAACTGAAGAAGAGAACTCATCCCTTGGGAAAGAAGTAAATAGATTGACTTCCTTACTGAAAGAAACTGAGGAAGAAGCTAGTGCCAAGAGGGAAGAAGAATCTCAGCTGAAGGAAAATCTGAAGGAAGTTGAGGCTGAGGTGATCTATCTGCAGGAAACAGTTGAAGAAGCGAAGGCTGAGAGCATGAAATTGAAGGAGAGTTTGTTGGATAAAGAAAATGAGTTTCAGAATATTTTTCAAGAAAACGAGGAACTCCGTTCTAGAGATCTCGCTTCTTTTAAGAAAGTTGAGGAGTTATCTAAGTTGCTTGAAGAAGCTACAACTAGAAAGCAGATTGAGGAAAATGGTGATCTTACAGACAGTGAGAAGGACTATGATTTACTTCCTAAAGTAGTTGAATTCTCTGAAGAGAATGGACATCGAGGAGAGGACATATCGACAGTAAAGCTTTCAATTTCAGCTAATGTTGAGGGACCCAAACAAAGCTCACAGGAAGAAAGTGTTGTCTTGAATGATGATAAGCCTGAGAAAGTGGAATCTCCTAAACCTGAGAATGTGAATGAAAAAGTGAATGAAGTAGATGGAAACAAAGAAAAAGATGATAAGATAGTAGTTGAATACAAAATGTGGGAGAGCTGCAGAATAGAGAAAAAGGAGTACTCAGCAGAGAGAGAAGGTAAAGAGGAAGTTGAGTCAAAGAATGTTGGTGATGGGTTTGATAAGATAAATGAAGATGGAGCTTCTATAACAGAGAAAGAGAATATTGATGATGATGTAAGTGAACCATCAAAGCAACAGGAACAACAGTTGAAGAAGAAAAAACCTTTGCTTGGCAAGTTAGGAAGCCTGCTCAAGAAAAAAAGTGGTAGCAACCACAAATAGAACTATATTCTTCAATATTTATATATATATATATATTCAACATTAAATTGTTTGCATGTATTTTGGTTCTTAAAAGAATGGTGAGGCTTTGTAATATTGTTTAGGATATTTCTGTGATGAATTTATTAGTATTGTTTTTCTCTTTTTATTCTGCTAAAGAAGTGGCATGTTGGATTGTATTCTTGGCTCATCCTAAATCTAATCGAACTCCTACATTCACTTGGAATTCTTTTCACGTTTTTAATGTTTCTCTTTCCATACAACGCCAAATCTTGCTTATAATAATGGATTGTTAGAGACCAATCTAATTTTTGGATACCATGATCTTATAATAATTTTATACGAAGGTTCACTTGTTTTAAGCTTGAGTAAAAAGCTTAGTCAAGCATTTATATAAAATGGTACATATAGAAGTAAGATACTAACTTGGCCTTTTTAAAGTAAAATACACAATTCCATTTCCTGTGTTAATTTCTAGTTAGTGTACGAACAAATTTATTGAAAAAACAAAAAAAGGTTATAGGGTAATGTTTTCGTTAAGAGTTGGAGAAGTTGGACTATACTTTGTGTAGAACATAGAACATGTAGGTCAGAGCCACGTTCAAGAGGATTTCAGCATCTTCTTCATCAGGGTTAATTCCCAACCAGGCTAATAAAAATATTAATTAATACTTTCATATGATAGTCCATCACAAAGATTGTTTAAGAAGAATAGCTCGCAACTGTTTTTTATTATCATAGCTAGCCTATATAATATGTTCATATATTGTTTGTATATTTGAATCCAAAACCAATTCATGGTAAAATAATAGATATGAACCAACTGAGATTTATACCTAATTATTGAACAATGCGGTCATATTCCTAAAGATCATTCATAAATCCCATGACTGCTGTGAAAAATCTCAGATGCCTTCATCTTTGCATTCCTGGCTACAGATAAACAAGAAAAATTAATTAAGCACAACATGACAGGATGAAGCATGTAAGAATTGACAAATACTTCATCAAGTCAGGAATGGAAAATCAGACTTTCTCTACACTATATTTCAACCAAGTCACAAGAAGCAGATGTTTTAACCAAGGCTCTATTGAAGTCAGATTTTGAGTTAATGTTGGCAAACTGGGAATAGCCAATATCTATACTAGCTTGAGGTGGAGAACAAGTCTAATATTCAAACCTAGAAACTGAAAAATTAATTATTAAAGCAACAGTGCCATTTTGGAAAACAAGTCTAGATTTTAGTACCAAGGTTGTAGAAAAGGCAAAGCAAAATCCAATTTTAATATTTTGAGAATACTGCTGCACCTGCAATCTCTTGTGCAGCCTGAGCACCAGCGATCCCAACGAATGAGTATAGAGATTTCTCATCCACTTTCAACTGTTCATATGCAAGGTATATATCCTCAACAGTAGCAACTTCATATAGAAATGTTAGGTCCTTGATACAAGATATGTCCTGGATTCCACAGTCAACATTAAAATAATGTAATAACTTTGACGAAGCATGAGTGTGAAAGATAATAAGCATAGCTGAGAGTATCACCAAATACTAAATTTGCAGTGACTAAATACCTATAACCAAGTTTATTCACAATAAAATAAAAATCTCAATTTCATAATTGGATGTCAAGATTCAGACACTTGTATCTAACCTTCCTTGGAACAGAAGAAGCTTGTAAGTGAGTTAACAATCCAAGCCAGTAGGCATTTGACTTAATTTCAGCTTCGTGTTTCATAAGAAGGGTCCGCTTAGCCTACATTAAGAGCACCAAAAGTAATTTTCAAGCGATAATAAAAGGTCACAATATCAATATAGCTGTCAGAAAGGCATAAGGAACCATAGCCCATTCTTCTTAAATGTGATGCAAAAGCGACTAAACATATATTCAATAACTAACCCTGTCCAATTCCCTCTCAGTAATTTTGTTGCTACGCAAACCTCTAAGAACATTCTTGCATGCATCAACAGCTTTGTGCACCTGTAAATAAATTAAATCTGAAACTTCTGAATAGAAGGAAATTGACAGCTAAATATACGAAAAGTAGATAGTATAGGAATGGATCCCACACCTTGCCTGGAGTTGATGTCACTGGGATCACATACCATCCTAGTTTAAGCCGATCAAATAGGTTTAATGCAAATGACACATGATATGTCAACCCCAGTGATTCTCTGACAGTTGTCAATAGCCTGTACATAGCATTTAATTAGATTTTAAGCATAACTGGAAATTTCTCCTGAGTGATTTTTTAAAGTGACACTATCATGTATTTACTATTTAGGATGCTAGTATAAGACATCCTAGACATGTGTACAGATCTCCGTGTGAAACTAATAAGGGTTGGTCTGTTTTAGACATGAAGATGACCAGAAGCCTGATTTCAGCCCAAAAGTAATCAGGGTTGGCCTAACTTTGGCTTGAACGTGATCAAGATGGCTTGATTTCAGTCTGAAAGTGATTGACAAATGTGTCTGAAGTTTCCACACTAAGCTAACTACTAGTGCGCAAGAAGTACCTAGATTTTATAATCTCAGCAAGCAACCCCATAGTTATGCCAAAGAAAAGAGGATGACCACAAAGGCTTCTCCGCAGACCACCTTGTGTTTGTTTAGCAACAGATCTTGACTGATCATCTGCACAAGCCATTTTCAGCATTTAATGATTAACAATGATTTTGAAATGTAATGTAGAATATGAGTGTCGTGAAGAGAAATATAATCCAGAAAGCCCACCGTTGATTGGTAATGCGTTATTAATTGTCTTCAACAGGTCCTCTCCATCAACAGTAAAACCCCAACGGTTAGGTGCTGGCCCAGCAATATATGCACATGCCCTCTCATCAGTGTCCTTTAAAAATACCTGTCCAAAAACAGATAAAATATGTCATGGGCCTGATGCATTAAAGTATTCCCACAACAACATATGCATGTAATGGCAATATATGCTTAGCTTCTCACTTCTTGAGACTGCAAATCAAATGGGGATGGTCGAAACAAGGGTGGATTGAATTCTTGCTCTATTTTATGATTTCTTGTGGCCTGAGCTGTACCGAGGTAATCAAGGATACAAGACTCGATCTCCTCCTCAGTGAAGTCACCTACAATGTTAACCTGAACAACAAACACAACATATTTTAAGCAAGGATTATAGTGTTTGAATGTAATGGTAAAAAAACTATGCCCTCAATATATATAATATCAGACCTCCATGTTATCACCAACAAACTGACTCATTACTGCGTCCTTAACAGATTGCAGGGTTAAATTTTCTAGTGATTTTGGTGTTGGCTCAACAAATCGCTCATCTCCATCTAACATTGCTACCATGAGTTTGTGAGCAGTTAAGCGTTCCAAGCTCTTTGGGATAGATCGATAGTATGACAGATATAATTGTCTTGCTCTATCAAAAGCATCATCCACCCAGACACTATGCTGCACAACAGAGGTATCACAAGGCAGTTAAAATTCTGTACAATGGAGTAATTTTTTTTTACAGCCAGCAATATAGATACAGCACATTTGAATGAGACTGGGCTTAATTGGTAACAGCTGACAAGATGTTTACCTCAAGCACCATGTGAAGCAACTGAAATGCTGCACGCATCCCATTGTCTCTTAAAGTAAAACGTAACTCCATAGATATGAATTCGTCCGTAGATTCAAAGGAGCAGTTTATCAGGTGATTCACACAGAAAAGTTGAACCTGGTATTATGAGTGAAATACAAGACATTTGAGGTATAGAGCAATTCTGAGATACTAAATAATCTTCACATGCATAGAAGGGATATTTGCATGAAAGAGTTGTTCAAATAATATAATTTATGGGGGGGGGGGGGGGGCAAAATAATTAACATATGCAGAGTTCTCCTCACATGATGTGCATTCGCCATCACAATATAATGGAATGCGCTAATATGTACATTCAGTATCAAACATAGGTTGATAGGTACAGCCGACTTTGATGGGAGAAAGAAAACATTCATTGTAAACACAATCATATGTCTGTATTTTAGTGTGTTGGTAAGAACAGTTTCTACTTTTATCTTAGCATAAGCATTTTGAACATTTTTATTTAATCATGGACGGACCTTTTATATTTCAATTTTAAACGAATAAGACATGATTCAGCATTATATAACCACATCTTCTAGTCTGTCCTGTGCAACAAATGCAACGATAACAAAATCTAAGATGGCAACCGTTGACTGTCACTCTGTCTTGCTCTCCCAAATATATTTACAATCCATACCATGAAGTTACGAGAAAAAATTAAAAATATATCTTTGACTAGTTAAGAAAATATAACAAATAAACCATAAGCTTAAATTTGCAAAGAATAGTAAGAAAATAGATTAATGAGACTGAGTGGAGGGTATAGGATAAGATCGTTTTTTAAATAAGAATGTGTGTAACTCTCCTGTAGTCAATGGAAAATAGAAAACCTATTGAAGAGACATTAAAATTTGGAAACATCGGTTAGTAAGAAAAGTTACCTGCTCCCTTGAGAAGTTGCCAACACGACCTCCCTCGCTAAGTGTCCTAAAACCTACAATCACAGATCCTATTGAATCAAAGCTCTCAGCTGCACGTCCACCACCAACAATCAGCCGCATCGCACCACTTTGTGTTTCAGTTTTTGATATCTGTTAACAATTAAAGGTACTAATAAGTAGTGGAAAATCAATTACATCTTCTTAACCGGTCCAAAGCCTTGCTTTTTCAAGCCTAATCTCAAAATATTGTCAAATCATTGCATTTATTTAAGAAGTTAGAAATTGCAAGGCAGTACAAACATATTAGGAAATTAAAAAACAAATTATGATAAGCTTGCTCTTCTTTCAATATGATTGTAGAAAAGCTACGGCTGAGCACATGAATTAGGAATCCATCGAGACCAAGTCACCATTTCTAAAACATGAGATGGTGAACAAAAGATACCTTTTTAGCAACAAATGTGGTACAAGATGGACAAACTTATTCAGATCAATTTAATATATCAGAATATGGTCAGCAAATAACAGGTTTTTGCAGCTTTGCTCGCACAAGGCATGCACACCAGGAAGGGATACAAACGGTTGTATATGGAATTTGGGTGATCTAATTATCTCTGTAGTATAGTTTGTTATATTTTCTTACATAAGAGATGATTCATGACATTACCCACTAACGCAGATAAGAAGTGTCAAGCATTCATCATTGTGACACCATTCTCTTATTAGACTCAGCATACAGTTAATAGACAACCCATTGATTATAATGAATGGTTACCAAGGGACAATGACATCAGACAAAATTTTAATCTTCACTTAAATCTATAAACTCTATTGTTCCAAATAAACAATCTGGAACAAAACAAATGGACATCTAGCAATTTCTTGTTACATACATGTGGGAATATAATATAGCATAGCAACTAACAAGGAGATGAATACAATAACAGGGAAGGAAATTAAACAGAAAGGTGAGCAGGTACTAGTATCATGAGAAATTCAATATAAACTTGCATAGCACACCTTATAATTAACAGAAATTCCATTTGTAAGACGGCGCTGGATGATCCCAGTTTCCTCGTCATAAAGCTTTGTAGAATTGATTTCAGGACTTATAGGAATAAAGGCTGGCTTGCACCGCGCTTTTAACTCTTCTAGCATTGATGCTTGTATCAGTTCTTTTGGTACTTCAAGCTATTATATATATATACATGTCACGGCAAATTTACAATTTTGCATGTCCAGTGATACAATAGAACTATAGAACCTTGGGTGTCATCGTGACACTTCTTTCTTACAACTTAAGTGAAAATTCAGCTAGTAGCATACTATACTGATCAAGATATAAACTAATCATACTCATTACAACACCAATGATCCCCACATGTTGCTTTGGCAGAAGTACACAATAAACTTTATTCTTTTCGTAACAAAAAAAATTAATCAATATCCAAATGGAAAAATATCAATGAACTTTTATTAGAACACTACAACAACGTGCAAAATGTTCCAAACCTTGGTACTGGTAGGAGCGTGGATGTGAAACACAGTATGGTGGAAACCAGTATAAGCATTAGAACGGGCTCCTGTCCCCAGAAGCTTCTCACATTTTTTACTTTCAAGGAAAGCAACATGTTCAATCATGTGTGCAATGCCTTGCTCATCATCCTCTTCATCTATTGATCCAGCATGAACTTCCAAATGTGCTTCAAACCTGATAATGAATCAGTTTATACTAAGCAGTTGGAAAGAAGTCTTTGTATAGCCCTAATTTCATATTTATCACCACTGGCATATTACATCAAAGTAATGTTCACAAGAGAAAACATAAAACTATGAAATATTGACTCAACTGTGTCACTCCATGTTTTTTATTTTGCACAAAATTATTCACTTTAGAAGTGTTATACATACAGTTCATGTAAGAACAATCTTCAGATTACAATTTAGCATTAAAAACTATGCATTGTCAATATAGCATTCCTGCAGAACCAATAACCATTCAACAACATGAGGGTAAGGGAATGAGGTGAGCATCTGAAGGGAGAATTGGAAGACAAAATGCAATTTGCCTCAAGCAAGTACCCAATGAGTAAAACAATATCAGAATGTCCTCTAAAAACAGGATTCAAGTTTATAAATTGATATATGCAAGTACATCAGGGATGCATGTTCCCACAATAACTGTAAACAGAGCATATCTGTAACAGTGATAGAGCCTGCCTATATCTTATAAAGCTAAATATTTGCATATCATATACTGATTGTAAAGGGTATGATTCCTAAAATAGAATTAATTTTTAATTGTATCTTTAAGTAGCATAATAATTAATAAAATTGGTTAATTGAAGAGATTATGAGAAAAGTGAGAACAATAAATATGAATTGTTAATTAATAGCCCCAATAAAAGAGGAACCAACAAAACAGACTTTAGTGTGGTCTCTACCAAACCCTTCTTTTCAAAGTTCGATCTCTCCCTACCAAACCCTTCTTTTCAAAGTTCGATCTCTCCCTCCCTGCGATCCAGGTTTTTTTTATTTTCTATTTTTTTATCCAAACATTTTCGATTTTTCCATTACTATCACCTAATCGGCAAAAAAACATAGGTATATACATACACTTGCAGTTGAATTTGAGAGTAAATTAAATTAGGGTTTGTAAAGATTGTGTAAGAAAATGGTTGATAACAACAATTTGATGGAAAAAGTCAGTGCATTGGGTGAGAAGCTCAAAATTGGAGGTGCTGAGGTTGGTAGAAAGATGAGTGCTGGAATGAGTTCCATGAGCTTCAAGGTCAAGGAATTCTTCAATGGACCGAGCCAGGTCGATAAGCTCATTGAGGATGCTACCTCTGAGGCCCTTGATCAGCCTGATTGGGCTCTCAACCTTGATATTTGTGACCTCATCAATACCGACAATGCCAACAGTATTGAATTGATCCAAGGGATCAAGAAGAGGATCATTATCATTAGTCCTAGGGTTCAGTATCTGGCTCTGGTGTTGCTTGAGACTATTGTCAAGAATTGTGAGAAGGCTTTCTCTGAGGTAGCGGCTGAGAGAGTGCTCGATGAGATGGTGAGGTTGATTGATGATCCTCAGACCGTGGTTAATAACCGGAACAAGGCTTTGATTATGATCGAGGCATGGGGAGAGTCCACCAGTGAGCTGCGCTATCTCCCTGTTTATGAAGAAACTTACAAGGTATGTAGTTGACACTTTTCATGCTTGTGTGCTTGATTATTTGTGTACTCTTAGGAGAAACGTAAAACTAAAACTAAGATAGCATTTGGTTAACTTGTCATACCAAGGGCCTTTGTCCTATGGTTAAGTAGGGGGGAGATATGAGTTTTATCTGTCCCAGGAGGAGGCTTTCATACAGTATTTAGACCAATTTTAAAATCAAACAAGAGCCAAGTATTTTTGTGTTAGGTTGCCCTGTACTTTTGTTTTTGCAAATAAACTTCACCGTGTTGAACCAAAGATAACAGAACAAACCATCTTGTTCCATTCTGTATTATTCACCCGGTAAACCTGCCTAAGTAGGAGACAAAGATGCCAATAAAATGAAGGTATCATGTTTGGACTATTTCTGCTAATAATATGCCCAGAAACTCTGTAAAGAAAGTTCCAGGAGCCATAGTAAGTCAAATTATTTAGCTAATTACTGTTTGATGATATGAATTTGTCTGAATGTAATTCATCACCTTGATAGCAATCATGAGCACAATATTTTTTTAAGTTTCCTTGCCTAGAACTTTTTATGGTGCAGAGTCTGAAATCAAGGGGTATTCAGTTCCCTGGTCGTGACAATGAGAGCTTGGCCCCTATTTTCACTCCTCCACATTCAGTGTCTGCTCCAGAGGTCGATGTTCAAATTCATGCTCATGATGATGTTCCTGTCCTGAGTCTAACACCCGAACAAACAAAGGAAGCCTTTGATGTTGCAAGAAATAGCATTGAGCTTCTTTCTACTGTCTTATCTTCTTCACCACAACAAGATGTTTTACAGGTATCTTTTAGCTGTGTTATGCCTAAACAGTTGATTGCATTTTTATGTGCTAGTTTGGATGCTCCCATTTGATTTTTTGACTAGATGTAATATCTATTTTGGTAAAAAATGTGTTGGTTGTTTGTGGGCAGGACTTCATTTTTTGTCTAAAATACTCCGCATCATACATTGACAAGTCTTTAAAATTTACTTTTTGTTCACCAGATTCTGACCATAGTTTTGGCATATGGTTTTGTGCTCTATTATATATAATTTACAAAGCTTATGTAAATTATGATGTTAAAATCACCTTGTAAGATTTATGATGCTATACCTGTTCGAATGTTTGGGTCTTTGAACCATTAATGGCATCATTCAGGAGTTCAATAACAAGATTTTACATTTCACTGTTTGGTTTTGCAGAATGTCAAGCAAAAATCATTTGGTTCAAATTTAATCAACTGTTTGTTACAAATACTTTGCTTTAATAGTTAACAATTACTTAATTCCCTGTACTAAATAACATTGCCCATATATGCACCAATTAAATGATTTTAACTATACATTGGAATGTTTTTAAACCTAAAAGCTTGTCAGTACTCAGTTTGCCCACACAAGAACTTGTTCACTTATCCTGATATGCCAGAGAGTGAATAGAGTTACAACTTATAGACAGGCAAATTTGATTTTTGTGTATGGTGCATTGCTAATTGTTAATGCTAATGTGATGTGATCATGGGCTTCATGTAATTTTCATACATTTGGCCATGCGAAGTTCCTTGTCTGGGAAGAAGCATGTTTGTATCAGGCATCAATGAATTACAAAGAAATAAATATGATACTTTGTTCCATGGGTGTAGGATGATTTGACCACCACACTAGTACAACAGTGCCGTCGGTCCCAAGCCTCTGTCCTGCGAGTTATTGAAAGTGCTGGGGATAATGAGGCACTTCTTTTTGAGGCCTTGAATGTTAATGATGAGATTCAGAAGGTTCTCTCCAAGTATGAGGAGTTGAAGGTGCCAACAGTCATTCCAGTCCCGCATGAACCAGCTATGATACCTGTTGCTGTTGAGCCAGATGAGTCACCACAACATACTAAAGAAGATGCCTTGATTAGAAAGCCAGCGGGATCAAGAGCCGGCACCCATGGAGGGAGCAATGATGACATGATGGATGAGATGATTTTTGGGGGGAAAAGTGGGGACTCATCAGCAGATGATACAAAGAAGCAGCAATCATCAAAAGATGATCTCATCTCCTTCTAAGCTGCAGTCCATATATATGAACTGTGAGTATAGATAGGACTGTCTTTGATGTCTTGATGTTGGTTGTGAACTTTGTTCTGAATTTCAGACTGCTCTCGTTCCATCATATATTATTTTGCACATTCTTTGCAACTTATGTTTGATTTTATGGTACATAAGTTCTTGACAGATGGGAGACTTCTCTGCAGAATTTCCACTTGATTTCATATATACAGTCTCTTGATTTATGATCTATTACTTTCTTATTGCAGTGTGTTACTATGTATCTTTGTAAAACATTCATCATTAGCACAACTCAGAAAACATTTTACATACATAACCGTCCACTCAGAACCTTACATACACATAGTCACATACTAGAAAGTAGAAACTTTACTAAAACTATCTTTTAAGAAAAGGAATAAAAGATATTATTCTTGGATCTCTAGCTCTTTTTTAAATACTCTTTTATATTGAAATGCATTTCTCTTGAAATCTCCATGGAAGTTTGTGATCTAACACTCACACTATCTAACGTCTCTTTGGTGAGGTTCTCTAGAATGTGCAACATGAGTGTATATTGTGACCATAATAACTCTATATCCTAAGTCTCACTGTATTAACGAACTTATAGTTTTAGATATGAAGTGTGAGCACATGGTATGCAACACTCAAATACCTGACATGCTAGTTATTTTAATTGTTTTGGTCAAATGATTGGTATTGTGTGTGTATAAATTAGAAAGGCAGGTACCTAAAATCAATAAACTAATTAGTGTTTATGTTTTGAATAACTATGAATAGCGTTGAACGTGATACATCTTATTATTGGGAATAATACATCTCACTTTCACTCACTGCAGGTTTTACTCTATCCTTTTTTTTTGTATTGCTCATATTTGCTTACAGTTTTGGAAACAAATTTACATTATACTTTGCTTTTAAACTTCATAATCAAACGGAATAATATTTCACCTTTTATTTTGATTCATAAATAAAATATGCTGAAAATAAAAGTTCACCTTTTTTTATGGCCAACATCAGGGACCGCCCCACTTGACCTGCAACGTGACTTTTCAGAACAGATTGCTTCCTTTTCATTTTAAATAAAAGGAAAATCAATACCCATTTTAACTACTTGACTCTCTTCAACTTGATTGGGATTTTTTATAGGGGTTGGACTAATAGTATAACATTTCATTAAATTTTTAAAATGATTAAAAAGTTAATAGCTCGATTTTAATAATGATATTTGTTAAGAAATGAGTTACACTGTTTAAAAAAATTAGTTCCTTACCCATGAGGGTATATATCATCGTTGGCACAAAGAATGAAAATAAAAAATAATTGAGAATAACAAAAATGGGCACCGTCCTTGAGAGGGGACAAATATATTCTCACTCTCTGTATATATGTACACTTTGAATATATGTTTTTTAATATAGAGAGTAGCGTTTATTAAGAAAATTATATTTTGTTAACTGTTAATAATGTTTTAATTCCAAGAATAACAGGTAAAATTACACTTTAGATTTTAGACTCCATTTTTTATGCTATTATTTATATTTTAAATCAATTGTGGTAAGGAACAATTTTGGAATATTTAACTTTAAAAACACTGTTTCATATTTTTAGGATTACTGTCTTTGACCAGTCCAAAACCTCAATATTTTTATTTCAAATATAATTTTGATTGATAGATTACTATTGATGATGAAAATCAAACTAACATAGAATTAACATGTTGATCTTCTAAACAAAATCATATTTTTGAAAATTTTATAGATATTTATTTGATTACAGTTTAAGAATGTGCTTAAGGTAACACACTAATAAATTTCATCATTAACTCGTCACCAAGTAAACATAGAAAATAAATTAAAGATTACTTCTCCTTTTAAGTTTTAACTTACTCAACTCCAAATATTTGTAGCAGATTATAGAAAATATTCTGCCATCTCTCATCTCCTTTACTAAAATTTCTTCATCATCTTTTCTCATTTGAATCAAATAACAAATATTTTAGAGAGTCGGTTTTATAGTAAATGTTGGAATTGTAAGCATGATTTAAATTATTATATAAAATGGTAATGATAGTATATAACTAAAATGTAAAAGTTTGAAAATAAATAATGAATAGTTTAATGAAGAAGGTTAATTAAAATATGTGAATATAATAGAAAAAAAGAGGAGTGATGATGAAGAGTTGCATGTTCTGTCTGAATTATAAGTTGGAGAGAGTGTTGAAGATTGAAGCCCCATTCATCATTGCTAGCCATGGCTTTCTCATAACTTCACACTCAGGGATCTGAAAAATAACTGAAAAAAGAGAGGTTAGCTTCTTCATTCACTTGCTCTATCACCCTTTTGTGAGATATGCATACATACCTGTTTTTCTTCTTCAAGTTACAAACTTTACCCGATACCTTTACTTGGGTTCATCAATTTCTGCTAAAAAGCCATGGGAAAGAGTTTTGGGTTCATAGCAACATCTCTTCCTTTTTTTGGAATCTTCTTTTTTTTTTTTGAAAAAAAAGGAATTATTTTGTGATTTTAGATTTTTGAGTGGGTTGATTCAAGCTACTGACTTGTTAATGTCATTGTAGCTTTCTTCTTATTTTTTTCGGTGTTTGCGTTTTTTGTCTAGATTAGAAGGATTGAACACCTTTTTCATCGAAATCTAGTATTACTCTGAGTTAGTTAGCTCTTCAAGTTGGTTTTTTGTTAAAAATTGTGAGAATGAAAAGAAAATCATGAGATCTTATAGTAAGGGTTTAACTTTAAGCAACAAAATGTTCATCATTTTAGTGTGAGCTTCTATGTACTTTAGATTCAGGTGAATCTTATATGTACATTCAACAAAATTATACTGAGATCTAGAGCTCTTGTTTGTTGTATCTGAAAGATCTTGATTGTAGAAGAATTCCAAATTACATTTTGACCATTAGAATAATATGCCATTTTTCACACAAAAACTTTGACTTGTTTGGACTTGAATTATGTGTCTCCAGGAGGTATCAAGGTATAGTTTGCTTTAGTCCTTTGTTCTATCATAGCACTCAGATCCATGTTTGATGCTTGTTTTCAGACTTTCGGTTTTATGCTATAGGTTTGCTCTAGTGAGTTGAATTTAATATGATGCTGATTATGATCTTATTTGCGAAATTTCTGAATTTCAGGATATTTGATAATCAATTTTGGTTCTCAAATATGTCGTCAAAACCATTCAGGGCTAGTCGATCATCTTTATCAACAATGTCAGATGCATCTGAAGGCCAAAAGCCTCCTTTTCCTCCAAATGTAGCATTTGCCCGAAGAACTTCCTCGGGTCACTATGTCAGTTACTGTAGGGATGATCTTGATAGCGAGCTAGAGAGTAGTGACTACATGAATTACACAGTGCATTTACCACCCACCCCTGATAACCAACCTATGGATCTATCTATCTCACAGAAAGTTGAGGAGCAATATGTGTCGAATTCACTCTTCACAGGTGGATTCAACAGTGTTACTCGAGCGCATTTGATGGATAAAGTGACAGAATCTGAAGCAAACCATCCACAGATGGCTGGTGCAAAAGGTTCTTCGTGTGCAGTTCCTGGATGTGATTCTAAGGTGATGAGTGATGAACGTGGTGTGGATATTCTTCCTTGTGAGTGTGATTTTAAGATATGTAGAGATTGTTATATAGATGCAGTAAAAACGGGAGGTGGGATATGCCCAGGATGCAAGGATCCATATAAGAACACAGAACTAGATGAAGTTACCGTGGATGATGTGCATACCCTTTCACTTCCTCCGTCAAGTGGAATGTCTAAAATGGAGAGGAGATTGTCTAGGATGAAGTCAAATAGTAAATCGGCATTGGTGAGGAGCCAAACTGGAGACTTTGATCATAATAGGTGGCTTTTTGAAACAAAGGGTACCTATGGCTATGGCAATGCTTTATGGCCAAAGGAAGGAGGTTCTAGAAATGGAAAAGAGGGAGAAGTTGCTGAGCCAACTGAGTTTATGAACAGACCCTGGAGACCCCTTACACGGAAGCTGAAGATACCCGCTGCTATTCTGAGCCCATATCGGTATAAAGCCTTCAGTCTTAATTACTTTATTTAAATAAAAAGTTATTGATAATAACCATAAGAGCATTTTTTTGTTTTTTAAAAATAATTACTATTACCTAAAGCAATGCAGTTTCCACTGTAATGATCTGAATGGCCATTTGGCGTGGTCATATTTCCATCCTATTTGAATCAACATGTCATGATTGGTTATTGTATATCTCCATGCACATAAAAGATAATAGTTTATAATCTGTTTGGGATTTAATTTTGACAGAGTATCAAAGGCGGTTTACATGTGAGTATGACAATTTACTAGCATTATATTGATAGTTTCCTTCCCATTAAGGCCACAGCCACATGTAGCTCCTTACCAACACTGATATAAGCTTATTCCTTTATTCAAGCATTCCAACACATACAACATGGAAAACAAGGGAGTTGTTTACATATTGTGTGTTTCTTTGCTTTCGTCTTTTGTGGTTAAGTCTGGCTTTTAAAACTGGGGTTCTCTTAGAAAACTCGATTTCTCATGTGTTTATGAAATTTTCCTGTAATTGTATCAATATTCTAATCATGGATTTGAAAATTATTCTTCGCTGTGTCAATCATCTACATCAGCTGACAATTTCCTTCTTTCTCTTACATCTGTTTTATCAGGCTTATTATTTTTATCCGCTTGGTTGTACTGGCACTGTTCCTGACATGGAGGGTCAAGCACAAAAATACCGATGCAATCTGGCTATGGGGAATGTCTGTGGTTTGTGAGATCTGGTTTGCTTTTTCCTGGATTCTGGATCAACTTCCCAAACTATGCCCAGTGAATCGTTCCACTGATCTTAATATTCTGAAGGACAAATTTGAAACACCTACTCTTAGCAATCCTAGTGGAAAGTCCGATCTTCCAGGCATAGATATCTTTGTCTCCACTGCTGATCCTGAGAAAGAACCACCTCTTGTCACCGCCAACACTATCTTGTCTATTTTAGCTGCTGATTACCCGGTTGAGAAACTGTCTTGCTATGTTTCTGATGATGGTGGTGCGCTTCTAACTTTCGAGGCAATGGCTGAAGCTGCCAGCTTTGCTAATGAGTGGGTTCCGTTCTGCCGTAAACACGATATAGAGCCGAGGAATCCTGAATCATATTTCAACTTAAAGAGAGACCCTTATAAAAACAAAGTGAAGTCTGATTTTGTAAAGGATCGTAGACGGTTGAAGCGTGAGTATGACGAGTTCAAGGTCAGGATTAATAGTCTGCCTGACTCTATCCGTCGCCGGTCAGATGCCTATCATGCAAGAGAAGAAATAAAGGCCATGAAACTCCAGAGACAAACCAGGGAAGATGAACCGATAGAAACCCCAAAGATTCCAAAAGCAACATGGATGGCTGATGGAACTCATTGGCCAGGGACTTGGTTAAGTCCTACATCTGAGCACTCTAAGGGTGACCACGCTGGTATAATTCAGGTACTAAATAGGTTCCCATAGAGCTTTATTCAAGTGCCAAATTAATTTGGAATATGAGTCGTGATGAATAATTTGTTCTTCATGGATGATGCAGGTGATGTTGAAACCTCCCAGCGATGAACCTCTTCTCGGAGGTGCTGATGATGCAAAGCTTATCGACCTGACAGATATTGATATCCGTCTTCCCCTTCTTGTTTATGTTTCTCGAGAGAAGCGTCCGGGCTATGATCATAATAAAAAAGCAGGGGCCATGAATGCCTTGGTTCGTGCCTCTGCTATAATGTCAAATGGTCCTTTTATACTCAATCTTGACTGTGATCACTATATCTACAACTCCAAGGCAATGAGGGAAGGCATGTGCTTCATGATGGATCGTGGAGGTGACCGCCTATGTTATGTCCAGTTCCCGCAGAGGTTTGAGGGGATTGATCCCTCTGATAGATATGCAAATCATAACACTGTCTTCTTTGATGTCAATATGCGAGCCCTTGATGGACTTCAAGGGCCAGTCTATGTGGGAACCGGTTGCCTTTTTAGACGGGTTGCGCTTTATGGTTTTGACCCTCCTCGCTCTAAAGAGCACCACTCAGGTTTCTGTTTTTGCTGCTTTGGTCGTAAGAAGCATGCATCATCAGCAAGCACCCCCGAAGAGAATCGAGCACTAAGGATGGGTGATGATGATGATGAAGAAGAAATGAATTTATCATCGTTCCCTAAGAAATTTGGAAACTCAACTTTCCTCATTGACTCAATCCCTGTGGCAGAGTTCCAAGGCCGACCACTTGCTGATCACCCTGCGGTGAAAAATGGACGCCCACCTGGTGCTCTCACCATACCCCGTGATCTTCTCGATGCATCAACTGTAGCAGAGGCTATCAGTGTCATCTCTTGTTGGTATGAGGACAAGACTGAGTGGGGGCAGCGTGTCGGATGGATCTATGGATCCGTTACTGAGGATGTGGTCACTGGATATAGGATGCATAATAGGGGATGGAAATCTGTTTACTGTGTGACGAAACGTGATGCCTTCCGTGGAACTGCTCCTATCAATCTTACTGACAGGCTACATCAGGTTCTTCGATGGGCTACTGGTTCAGTTGAAATATTTTTCTCTCGAAACAATGCCCTTCTGGCTAGCCCACGAATGAAATTTCTTCAAAGAATTGCATACCTTAATGTTGGAATTTATCCCTTCACTTCCATCTTCCTTATTGTCTACTGCTTCCTTCCTGCACTGTCTCTCTTCTCTGGCCAGTTCATAGTTCAAACCCTCAGTGTGACATTTCTCTCTTATCTCTTAGGCATCACAGTCACTTTGTGCATGCTTGCAGTGCTTGAAATTAAGTGGTCCGGCATCGAGCTAGAAGAATGGTGGAGAAATGAGCAGTTTTGGTTGATTGGAGGGACTAGTGCTCATCTCGCGGCGGTGCTTCAAGGTTTGCTGAAAGTCGTAGCTGGTATCGAAATCTCATTCACATTGACCTCAAAATCTGGTGGTGACGATGTAGATGATGAGTTTGCTGATCTGTATATTGTGAAATGGACATCACTTATGATACCACCAATCACAATCATGATGGTTAACTTGATAGCAATAGCAGTTGGAGTTAGCAGAACCATATACAGTGTTATACCACAGTGGAGTCGTTTACTAGGTGGTGTTTTCTTCAGTTTTTGGGTATTGACTCATCTCTATCCTTTTGCAAAAGGTTTGATGGGAAGAAGAGGAAGGACACCTACCATTGTTTTTGTATGGTCAGGCCTCATTGCAATTACAATCTCTCTTCTCTGGGTAGCAATTAATCCTCCTGCTGGTAATAACCAAATTGGTGGTTCATTCCAGTTCCCATGATCCTTTGGGTATGTATGTTCTTCAATTTTAACATTGTTATTACAAGATTG
Source organism: Lupinus albus (assembly GCA_009771035.1). NCBI lineage: Eukaryota > Viridiplantae > Streptophyta > Magnoliopsida > Fabales > Fabaceae > Lupinus > Lupinus albus. The sequence goes on from CM020014.1 coordinate 212,427, forward strand.
GTGTTAATGAGATAACCCAGTAACTATGTCCATGGATTATATTATTCTTTCTCATATGAATATGTCACCAATTTTTGTAATTTGTTTCAAGAAAATTATGCTTCTTAATTTAGCAACTTAATGGTACTAGTGAATGGAGTTAAATGATGTTGTCCATTGTATGTACTTATGAATATTGTTTTAGAACTTGAATATAGAAATATGAGATGGTTTTCAATGCCGGTTTTATCATTGATTTGGCTCATCATTTCTTCTGTTTTCTCCAAACCTACTTGCTCAACTCACCAACTCCCTGCCCCCGGCCACCACCACCGGATCCACCACATTCACCAACTGGCCACTGCAGAGAGAGGGAGAATACTTTTCTATATTATATAGTTTTAATGGGCAGAAGGATATAATATATATCCAGCACATTTTTGTCCTTCTCTGCTCCAACTTGAATAGTTGGAAAAGGCTCATATTGCATCTATTATGCATTTTTCAAGATGCTCATAAAAATAACAGCAATGGACAAGTGATATATAATTGTTTTCAACTTTTACTAATTTAATAGTTGGAATGGCTCCTTTTATTACATCTATTATACATCTCTACACCCTATCTTTTCACCAAAACAACAGCTAGGAAAAGCCTCCTTCGAGATATCCAATCTTTTCTCCCACCAACTAATAACTTATCCCTGACCAATAATCATCTATAGTATTCAAAATATAAATTTTTTGTTTTCAATGATAAAAATATTATTTTGTTATAATTAAAATGATATATGTATTCCAACATGTATTTTGTTTATGAAACATTTATTTTTTTTATTATTGGAGATTATTCTTACGTAATTAAAACTGCACACCCAAGTTCTTTAGCTTTATGAATTCAACGTTGTTATTTCCTTTTTACAGTCAAGTAATGACATGGCTTTTGAAAGATAAACATATATGCATACACTAAGTGAGAATAATTGTCAAACATATATGAAAATAATATATATATGAGTGACACAATTATACATGATGATAGTTAAAATAAAAAACCAGTTAGTATTCACTTTTTGTACTTAAAAAAGTCAAGCATTTAGGGGCAAAAGAAATAATAAACGAACAATTCGATAAACGTGTACTTTCCCTCTTGTAAACAATGCACGTGCAAATTAATAAACCAATGGTATTAAAGTTTTAGAAAACGAACATGAGTGAGGCTCATCTCCATTAATGGAGAGTATATGCATTGACATTTATATCATTTTTATTTAAAAGAATATTACACTTTTGCCATTAGAATACACATAAAAAATCGTTTATAATGTAAATATTTAATACCGTGAAACTTAGAAAACTAGGGAAAATGAAAGATTTAATGTAAATATTTGAATGGTGTTGGAAAGATTTATGTGACAGACTCGCACAGGCACTCTATTGGTGTATTGGTCGGTAGTTGAATATTGGAACGTCCAATGCAAAGATATATACATTATGTTCACTTACATTCTCATAAACCTGTCACAAATATAAATGTCTCTCTACCATTTGTGTACTTTAATACTACAACTTGATTAGAAGAAGAAAAAGAAAAGATGGTGAGTGTTTGTGAGATACGCAATGCACAAAGAGCAGAAGGCCCTGCTACCATCTTGGCTATTGGCACTGCTAATCCACCAAACTGTCTTCACCAGAGCACATTTCCTGATTATTACTTTAGGGTCACAAATAGTGACCACATGGTTGACCTTAAACATAAATTTCAGCGCATATGTAAGTATTACTTTTCACCTTCAATCCTGTTATATATGGTTATGGTTTGATATTAGTTTGGATCTTGAATGAAAATAATCAATACATTTCAGGTGACAAGACAATGATCAAGAAGAGATATACGTATCTGACTGAAGAGATATTGAAAGAGCACCCCAACATAGGTGCTTATAAGGCACCTTCCTTGGATGATAGGCAAGACATTGTAAATGCAGAGGTACCAAAGCTAGGGAAAGAGGCAGCAGCCAAGGCCATAGAAGAATGGGGCCAACCAAAGTCCAAGATTACCCATGTCATCTTTTGCACTACTAGTGGTATAGACTTGCCTGGTGCTGATTACCAAATCACCAAACTCTTGGGTCTTTCCCCACATGTGAAGAGGTACATGATGTACCAGGCTGGGTGCTTTGGAGGTGCTGCCTCCATAAGATTGGCCAAAGATTTAGCTGAGAATAACAAAGATGCACGTGTGCTACTTGTTTGCTGTGAAGTCACTACAATCGTATTCCGTGGCCCAAATGAGAATGACTTTAATTGTCTTGTTGGGCAAGCATTGTTTGGAGATGGAGCAGGTGCACTAATTATTGGATCTGACCCTATACCAGAAGTTGAAAAACCCATATTTGAGTTAGTTTGGACTGCACAAAGAATTGCTCCAGATAGTGATGGTGCACTTAGTGGTCACCTTCGTGAATTTGGACTAATAACTAATATCCTTAAGGATGTTCCTCAGATTGTGTCAGAGAATATTAATGAGACAGTGGGTGAAGCCTTGAAACCATTAAACATTGATGACCTGAACTCAATATTTTGGATTGCTCATCCTGGTGGGCGTGCAATTCTAGACAAGGTTGAGGCCAAGTTGGAATTAAAACCAGAAAAGTTGAGAGCCACTAGACATGTACTTAGTGAATATGGTAACATGTCAAGTGTAACTGTGTTATTTATATTGGATGAGATGAGGAGGAAGTCAAAAGAAGATGGACTCAAGACTACAGGTGAAGGACTTGAATGGGGTGTTCTTCTCAGCTTTGGACCTGGAGTCACTGTTGACACTATTCTCTTGCATAGTCTTGCTATTTGAACACCTCAACCATCCTTAGCTTATTAATAAATATGAGTTTCTTTATGTATCTTCTTCTTAACATAATAATAAATGTGTGCCATCACTTTATACCTATTACAGAATAACATTATCAACAAGATGGACCTTAGGATCTCTATCCAGATAAAGAAGATATCGATCTTCGATCTTCAATCTTCAATCTTCAATCTTCAATCTTCATCTATTTTTTGTTACTTATGTCTTGTATTCATGCATGCTTAAGGTTTGCATCATGCCTCTATCTAAATACAATCTCAACAACCTTCCAACAAAAACATTATAGAAAGTCTTATAATTTTAAAATCAAATATTTCTTACTATAGATGGATTCATTTTATGTATGTGAAAATATTATATTAGAATGAGACCCAGATAGATGATTTTAAGGGCTTCAATAAATTAAAGTTCAGTATTCATATAAAAATTAAAGAAAGATGAAAAACGTTTATTATATGAAAAAAAAAGATAAATTTGTTAAGTGAGTGTTATTTATATTTAAAAAAAAAGTGAGCTTGAAATCGAAGCTGTTATCTGTGTGAGTATAAATAAGAGGAGACAAAGTATAAAACTCTTCCCTTTCTCTCTCTGTCGAATCTGTAGAATCAAATCAACTATTTGTTCCCTCTTTTTTTTCGTCATTCACTCTACAAACTTGTACCACGCTTTGTTCTAGGGTTTATCACTCTCTCTCTCTCTCTCTGTCTTGAATATGGCGGCAGAGAAGCTGAGAGATTTGAGCCAACCAATTGATGTTCCGTTACTCGATGCTACTGTCGCTGCCTTCTATGGCACCGGATCTAAGGAACAGGTCTCTTTTCCCTTATCCTTCATTCACCATTTCCTTCTTCTCTATTTCACCTTTTACTTTTCCCCGATTTATTATTTCCATTCAATCATGAATTTCTAATGCTCGCTTATATCCTCCTTTACCTCTTCGATTCTATCAATTTACTATAACACTTTTTTACGTTCTAATCCTGCAGAGATCCGCTGCTGATCAGATTTTGCGAGAATTGCAAAACAATCCTAATATGTGGCTTCAAGTCATTCATATTTTACAAAACACTCAAAATCTCAACACTAAGTTTTTCGCCTTGCAGGTCAGTTTCTTTCTTTGATCATCTGTTTTCTGGAGGAGTAAATATATAATATCAATCTTTTGTTGGTAGATAAAGCTCTTTCATGACCTAATAATTTAATGCAACTTTCAGATTCTACCATTTCATCAATGAGTAGTGATAGATGCTAAGAAAAAGGTTTTGACAAATGGTGAATTTTCACCATTTGCAACCTTTATTTACATTAAAGCCAAAAACGGAATTCACTATGCCTAATTTACAAAACACACTCGTTCACTGTGCCTAATATCTTTTAAGTGTGGCATACTTTTTCTACGCTTCTAATAACTAGAGGAATGGACACATATATGAGAATCCTAAAGTTGCATTTCATCCCTATGATTATGATATTGTAATTTTGTCTAGAATATGGATTTGACTGCTCCATTCCGGTAAAAGACTAGGGTTTAAACCACAACTTCATAACTATTGCTAGATAACTATAAATCTTATATAGAGCAAATAAGAACCTTAATATTCACCTTTTATGATTCAGAAGCTATTTATTGGCAATTTGGCATTAATTAGAAACTATACAAAGGATAATGATTTTTGGCATGGGTCATGGTATATCTGTTCACTTAAAAGGATGGTTAATTAGGTGCTTTAGTTGCAATTATGTGAAATTTGAGTAAGTACTTGTTGCCAAAGTTGCATTGCAAACGGGCTTGATTATACTACTGTATGTTCTCTGAAATCTTAACTTGCATTGTTTTGTTTGATAAAACTATTGACTCATTTAGTTGTGGTGTATTATGGTTTCTTTTCTGTGTTCTGTGGTTAGTTTTTCATTTTGGCCTCTGCATCTTACTACCTTTCAGTGTAGTGACTTTGGAAGCAGCAATTATTAGGTGTCAAACAAGTTTTCCACTTGTTACTGGAATCTTATTTTTAGCTGCCTTTCTTAGAATTTGTTTTCTCTACACTTGTATATACAGGTTCTAGAAGGCGTAATTAAATATAAATGGAATGCATTACCCACTGAACAACGAGACGGAATGAAAAATTTCATCTCCGATGTTATTGTACAGGTATCTGCCACATTTAGAGAAACCAGAAATGGATCTAGCCAGACTCACCTTGTTGTTTTCTCAATGATATTAGTCTTTTTTTATCCTTTATCTCATTATTCACTTTTCTTGCACAGCTCTCTAGCAACGAGGCCTCATTTCGAACTGAACGATTGTATGTCAACAAACTCAATATTATATTAGTTCAGGTAAAAAATACCATTGCACTTCCCTAACATTACTTTATTCTACTATTCTGGTTATGCGCAACCAGTTATTCGGTGCATATGTTTTATTTATCATGATGAAATGATATCTTTTTCACAGTTTCCCTTGCTTCTCCTTTTGGAGATGTTAATTTCTTTTGTACTTACTTTTTATAAATCTGGATTTGCTAGCTTCATTGTATTCTTTTGGTATTTTGATATACATGTATGAAATCTGTACTAAGATAAAACATGTGCATAATAGTGAATATTTTGTATATGCAGATTTTGAAGCATGAGTGGCCGGCAAGATGGCGAAGCTTTATTCCCGACCTCGTTTCTGCAGCTAAAGCTAGTGAATCAATTTGCGAGAATTGTATGGCTATATTGAAAGTAAGCTTAACCTACTTTTTGTAAGACATTTTTTCTTTTTCAATGAGTAACATTAAAAAAATGTTCTGTTAGCTCTTGAGTGAGGAAGTTTTTGATTTTTCAAGAGGAGAGATGACTCAACAGAAGATAAAGGAGCTTAAACAATCATTGAATAGGTAAAAGTTGATGGCATTGTTTAATATAGAAATTTCTTCTATCCTGTTATTATTTGATGCTATTTCGCCCCGCTTACTTTTAAGTTTTAACTTGGAGATTTGGCAATGTTTTCAGTTTTAAGTATTGGTTCCATAGTGATAGATTTTTAATGTATCTTTTTTATAGCTGAAAGTTTGAAAAAAATATCCTAGTGTCGAATATATTAGTTTTTGATTCTCTTACTGGTCTTGGTCTTGCTTGCTGTAGCTAGTTAGGTGTTCCATTATTTAATTTTACTTTCTATGAACTCCTATATATTGCTAAAGATTATATTTGGTTGTTTGCAGTGAGTTTCAGCTCATACACGAGTTATGCTTATATGTGTTATCAGCGTCCCAACGGACTGAGCTCATACGTGCAACACTTTCTACATTGCATGCCTTCCTAACATGGATTCCCTTGGGTTATATATTTGAATCACCATTGGTAGGTGCACTTTTTCTGCTTAGATAACACTGCCATGCAGTAGTGCTGACAATCTTGTGATTTTTGTGTACATTACAGCTTGAGACACTACTGAAGTTTTTCCCACTTCCAGCATATCGGAACCTGACATTGCAATGTTTAACTGAGGTATTTTCAATCTTCCAAGTGTTTATGATTTTAGCTGAAATTTCCAGTTCATTATTCATTTTTTGTGTTCACAGGTGGCAGCCCTTCAATTTGGGAGTTTCTATGATGCACAGTATGTTAAGATGTATAATATATTCATGGTTCAGTTGCAGGTGTGTTTGGATAGCTTTACATTTTGTTCTACATACTGCCTTTTGTATTTTTTTTAATTTGTCCTACTCTTGTGTCTATCCTGTTCTTCTTTGATATGTAACAGTTTCTGTGGCTAAGTTTGGGGTGGTGTTATGTTTATTGCAGAGCATACTCCCACCTACTACAAATATACCTGAGGCATATGCACATGGTTCAAATGAGGAACAAGTGAGTCTTTGTATTTTGCTGAAAACTATGGACCTGATTTAATAAATTACTTGTGAAGTCTGTCTGACAAAGGCTTTGTTTTTCTATTGTGTACAGGCCTTTATACAGAATTTGGCACTGTTCTTCACCTCATTTTACAAGGCAGGGTTTCCTTTCTCAGTTTTATGTTTATTCGTGAGTTATGATAGAACATTATGATGTCATTCGATCCATGTAGCCGACCCCACCTATTGGGACTAAGGCTTAGTTATTGTATGTTTATTTGTGATTTTATATTGAAAGTATATTATCATATAACATAATGGAACTGGATGGAAGAACTCGGCCTTGCTTATAGTGACTTTTCATGCATCATGGACCACATCATAGCATGTGGCATACTTAAGAAGAGACCCACTTTTCCTTGACCTGGATTATGGTGTCTAAATTTCCTTTTTTATATCTATGTATCACCTCTTCCTCCTCCTGTTTCTCCTTTTTTTTTGTTTGATGGGGATTTGGGTCTTTGTTAACAGTACTACTGGTATGATAGTACCTCTCTGTTTATGCAGGTTCACATTCGAATCCTGGAATCTGCTCAAGAGAATATATCTTCTATTCTATTGGGTCTTGAGTATCTTATCAATATCTCATATGTGGATGATACTGAGGTTTTCAAGGTATGGTGATGTAGACATATGCTTCTTTTCTCTGCATGTTTCTTCTGTTATGAATTATCTGGCGTAGGTGTTCATTGTTGGGCTTTCCTGATAGATGCCTCTTCCGCCCAGTGTCGTTGACAATATGTTTGTTAGCCTGCATGTGTATAAGTATGGTTGTCTCTTCCTCTTGTTCTGAATATGTAAGGTTTCTACTGTACTTGATTTGTTAAAAATACCAGGTCTGTCTAGATTATTGGAATGTGTTGGTTTCAGAATTGTTTGATCCACACCGCAGCTTGGAGAATCCTGCAACAGCTTCTGGAAATATGGTAGGACTCTAGGTGCTGTTTCCTTGAAGATGTACTCATAACCTTACTCTTCGGTTGTTTAAATCAAGCATGCCATTTTTCCTTTCCCTCACTAAAACACTTTTGTGTAACAAGCTATGATACCTTGGTATTGCTATGAATCCTGTTGTCTGAGCTTTTATAATATTATTTACTTGCAACTCAGTAGTCAGTACCTATTTCTACCATTATTTTTCCATACTGCACCTTTTGTACTCAACTACTCATGTTCCTGAAATGTCTTTAATATACTACCATATTTGTTAATAAATCAAGAGGGTGAGCTTCAGCGCAATGGTAAAGTTGCTTGCCTTGTGGCTTGTAGGTCATAAGTTCACATCTTGGAAACACCTCTTTGCTTGTGAGGGTAGGTTGCGTACATGAGTAGATCTACCCTCCCCAGACTTCAATAGGTGGGAGCTTGTGCACTGGGCCGCCCCTTAGCATATTTGTTAATGAATTAATAAAAGATGAGATTGTAAATGTACTTCTTTTTCTTCCGAAAATGCTGGCATGAGGGATTGAGCACATGGCCTCTCACTGTAAATGCATGTATACAAGTTAAATTAAATAAAATGAAGTTAGTTGTGATAACTATGGGATTTCTCTCCCATTTTTCCTCATTTTATTCTCATGCTCTTTCTCATTCCTTAGGGCGCTCGTACCACTACTCTTCATACACGGAGAAGGGTCCAGTTTTAAGTCTATGATGTGTATTGTATGATAGAGTTTGGAACTTTTGTTCATTAGTTCTTAAATAAAAAAACTATTATTATGGGGTAAAAATTGTTGAAAATGGTCTTCAGTCATTAACTATAAATATAATATGAACTCAAATGGTCCCATTTTAAGAATATAATTTCTAATAGCTTCACTACATGTTTTGCATTATTTTATTTGCCCGAATAGAAACATTTTAATCTGAGTATCTGTCAAGCATTTCTGATGCATATATTTATCTTTCTTAGAATGATTCCTGTCCTGTGTACATTGCATAAAAATGATATGGGTTATTTTATCAATGTCATATGCAGGTGCCGGTGATGCTTCCTGGTATGGTTGATGGCCTTGGTTCAGAGCTACTTCAACGCCGGCAGCTTTACACTGGTTCCATGTCAAAGTTGAGAACACTTACAATCTCTCGTATGGCTAAACCAGAAGAGGTTATCATAGTTGAAGATGAAAATGGGAATATTGTCCGTGAAACCATGAAGGACAATGATGTTCTTGTTCAGTATAAGGTAATAAGGTGAAATATGGGTTTGTACAAGAGTTTTGTATATATGCAAATGGAAAAAAAAAAAAACTGTCTTACAAATTATTTTCCTCTGAATATTGTATTTTAAATAGATGGTTTATTCAAAATATTAAGTTTGACAGATTTTCATGACTGCATTCCGGGGTTAACTGAAGTTCATTCAATTATACAGATTATGAGGGAGACTCTTATTTACTTGTCACATCTTGACCACGATGACACTGAAAAGCAGGTATGTTATGCTGGAAGCAACAATCATTTTCTAGTTTTCAAAGGAAATAAATTATTCTGTTGCTTCTTGTCTGTTTTTAATTTTATTATTGGGAAGTTTATATTGTTTCAAATACGAACCGGTTTTATTTTCATACAATGGTAAAATCAGGAGATATCAATATATGTTAGGCATCTCATGAAAGATAAGATTGATAAACTTAATTCCATTTGAATAAACTAAAGATATATCAATGCTGTATAAATATGTTGTTTTCTTTTAGAATGATATGGTATAAATATAGTGTGCTTTGTTAGAGGTCCATTGCATTTTGTGCCTATATTTCTGTCATCTTAATGCAGTGGATTCCTTTGCTGTAATATGCAGATGCTGAGGAAATTAAGTAAGCAACTTTGTGGTGAGGATTGGGCATGGAATAATTTGAACACACTGTGCTGGGCGATAGGATCTATATCAGGTTCCATGATGGAAGATCAGGTACTCTGAACTTCATGGCTCGGGTTTAAATATTGTAGTATATTATAGTCCAATAGTCGTTGTTCTGAAAACTTTCATTTTCATTAGTTATATTAGATTGTTGGTTGATCAAAATATTGGAAGGAATTATAACTACCCATCCATTAGCCTTTTTCCAGCTCCACTTATGTAGTATTGGTGGTATGAATGGCAACAATGTTTTGATATTAATCCAAGTCCAGAACAGGTATCATTTGTTTTGTTAGAGTTTGACAAACAGCCGACTTCCCAATTCCACCCTTCATCGCCCAAAAAATGTTGTAGTTTATGCACAAGCAGTCTGACTCAATTTGGCTCTATAGAGTTTGCAATTTCACCAACTTCTCCAAGGTTTTTAAGTTTAGGAACTTGGTTCAATCAATTAGTTCTTGAGTTTACATTATCGATAAAAAAAATTGGTTTTGGAAATTGATGTATTTCTGTTATTATGGCATCCTATTAGCTTTAGGGTTGTCTTTCTGGCTTCTGCCGACAACTGGGTTGATTTGTCACTCTTGAGTCAAAAAGGACCAACGTGTTCTTTGAGTTGCATCAAACATCTTTATTTTTTCGTCTTTTAACATTGAATCTGAAGGCTGTGCTGCTTTTTTCTAACTCTCTCTTTGTTTGCAAAACTCAATTTTTGTTTGTCTTTTCTTGGATTGATGCTATAACATCATTTCCCAACTGATTAAATTTGTTTACTAACTGATTAAATTTGTTTACTATCTATGTGTTTATGTAGCACTCTTTTTGTTAGCTGCGATCTTTTTTCCATCATTTATAGCTCAACTCTTGGTTTTGTGGCAGGAAAACAGATTTTTGGTTATGGTCATTCGTGATTTATTAAATCTATGTGAAATCACTAAGGGAAAAGATAACAAAGCTGTTATAGCAAGTAATATCATGTAAGGGTGGTTTATGTATTTCTTTGCTCCATGTTAAATGTTGCTTTTTTTTGTTGTTGTTGAATATAATTGCTTCTGCTGACAGGTATGTTGTTGGGCAGTATCCACGGTTTTTAAGAGCTCATTGGAAGTTTCTAAAAACTGTTGTGAATAAGTTGTTTGAGTTCATGCACGAGACACATCCTGGAGTTCAGGTTTTTTTTCCTACAAATTTTTCTGTCTGTTTATACACATCTGTTGTTTCTAATGACATGCACATAACTTGTTAAACAAATATAGGTGGTGCTCTAATTTCTCTTGCTGATGGTTTGTATGTGTCTAACAATTCAAAGTTGAGTAGTGTAAAACTATGCTGTTTTTTTATAAATGTTTGTTGCTTAAATATTACAAGATTTCCAAAGGCATGGTTTACCGTAGAAGACAACATAACACAAATGTGCCATTTGATCCTCGAAGTCTGCCCCATCTAATGGGAAAAAAAATGAACAGCCTTTTTTATCGCGGTTGCTTCAGCTTAAGAATGACTCTGCTACATTTTATAGTTTTTTTTTGTCTATTAAAAATATTTATGCTTGTTTTTTTATTGCACATATTCCTTACAAATTTAAACTATTTTATTCTTACAAATAAAATACTTTTGATATAATACCTCATTTCCCTCACTGTATTGTTAGAAATTTATGCTACAAAATATAACTCAGTCCTTCAGTTATCCCCCTCCACCTAGTCATTAATTCTCTTTTCTTTTTATAAATTAATTGTATATGTGGTGTGTAGATATCTTGCCTTTTGGCGTTGTACTGCGTTGGAGCATTTTAATGTATATATCTTCTCCTACTTGTGATTTTATTCCATCCACTTTACTCTATTTTTTTACTAAAATTCAAATGGTGAAACATTCTTTGATGATCCAAACAACTTTTACCTACCTGTACAATATATTTGCTGCTGGAAATGCTTTCGTATATAATATTGTCCATGTTTAATGAATTTCAGGATATGGCCTGTGACACATTTCTGAAAATAGTCCAGAAGTGTAGACGTAAATTTGTAATCACCCAGGTAACATGCGCTACTATCCCTTCCTCATACACCCTTCTAAAAAAAAGTTTGGTGTGTCTCAGATCTTCCATCAAATGCATAACAATAATTGTGATCATTATTTCAGGTCGGAGAAAATGAACCTTTTGTATCTGAACTGTTATCTGGCCTTTCAACTACAATTGCAGATCTTGAACCCCATCAAATTCATGCTTTCTATGAATCTGTATCCATTTTTCTCTCTTCGATCTTTAGTTCATTGACTATATTTTTTGTTGTATGTTATATTTTCATGATTGTCTGTGCATGCATTTAAGTGTTATTATACTATTGTAGGTTGGTAACATGGTTCAGGCAGAGTCTGATGTGCAGAAGAGAGATGAATATCTTCAGCGGTTGATGGAGCTCCCAAATCAGGTTCTTTGCTTTTTCAGTCATTGAGAAGCCATGATATTTGTTAAATCTCTTTCATGTTATGTTCATAGATTAATCTCATTATTTTTGGGAGCCAAGTGTTATAATGTTGGAAATTTTGCTTGTTTGCTTCAGAGATGGCTGGAAATTATAGGCCAGGCACGCCAGAATGTTGATTTTTTGAAGGAACAAGATGTTATCCGAATTGTGCTTAATATATTGCAGGTATGGCTTATAGGCTTTCATTATTTTTTAGCATGACTGTGATGTACTTTAGTATCTTGCTCTGCATGCTTGGGAGGCCACTTGAAGTAGAAACTAAACATTCCTTTTTGGCATCTGTATATGGTTCTTCAATAATTTGTTTTTGAACATCATGCACAATATCCCAATTTTTCTCTTGTTTTTTTGGGTGCAATTGTTATGATCTGTAATCAATTCCAATCTCTGCCCCCCCCAACTATGATGATAAGTGTGTAATCGAGTCATTCCTAACTGCAGACAAATACAAGTGTTGCATCCTCCTTAGGAACATATTTCCTGCCACAAATTTCATTGATTTTTTTGGACATGTTGAATGTGTACAGGTATCTGCTTTCTACTGTTAACTGATAAATTTTGATGTTGTGGAATCCTAATAACATGGATTATATTAATGGTGAATAGTTTATTTGATGTTTTTTTGCCAATAAATATAGAATCATATTCTTTCTTTCAACAGAATGTACAGTGAGCTTATATCAAAAAGTATTGCTGAAGGGGGGCCTTTTGCTTCAAGAACATCCTTTGTGAAACTTCTACGGTTAGATTAATTCATATTATATCTTTGTTGTACTAACCATATTACTATTGTGGAACCATTTCTCTAAGTGTTTTTCATGATGCAGTTCGGTTAAGAGGGAGACACTTAAACTCATTGAGACATTCTTGGATAAGGCTGAAGATCAGCCACAAATTGGAAAGCAATTTGTGCCACCAATGTTTGATCCTGTTCTGGGAGATTATGCCAGGAATGTACCTGATGCAAGGGAGTCAGAGGTTTTGTCACTTTTTGCAACAATTGTAAACAAGTATGCCTGTCTTCATTCCCCCCAGTTTCATTTATTTTTATATAATTGATGTATGGATCTCGACTTCCAAATTCTACGTATATATTTCCTTTACTACCCGTTGCCATCCCTAGGTCAAAATTAGATTACATTAAAGAGTATCCTAAGTGGCTACTCTCTTTCATATTTGCAGATATAAAGCTACAATGGTTGAAGATGTTCCTCGCATATTTGAAGCTGTTTTCCAGTGCACACTAGAGGTAATTGTGTAGGTTATTTGGCTATGGTGTAAATGCTCTAGTTGACCATAATTTTGATAATGCTCCTTATGTTGACTTCTAGCCTTGACCTCCTTTATTCATTTCCTCCTCTCTATGAATATTTTTTATTTAACAATAGAACTTTGTGACCTTTTAAAGAGTTTAGACTAATGTTGTCACTGATTGCAACCTGAGATTTAAATTTACAGGTGGTTTGAGATGCATCATTTAGTAGTTTAGCTTTTGATCATCCTATAAGTGGTGGTTCAATTTATAGTTCACAATATATGCCTTAGGCTGACTTCCAGCAGTGCTACCCAGTGCTCACTTCCTTTTCTCTTATTATTTTCATCATTTACAATATGATGTTTTGACCTTATTTATTATTTAGTTTTTGAAAGGTAATTTTAGGAATTTAGATTAAATTTTCTATTCATTGTTACTTGACATTTTAATTACAGTAAGTGGTTTGAGATGCATAATCATTAACAAGTTCAGCTTATTAATTCATCATATAAATTGTAATTTTTTGTATTCGACTGCAAAGGTATATAACTGTTGGATATCTGCAACAAAGTATCAACTGAATTATATTTAACCATTTATTTTATTCTACAGATGATTACAAAGAATTTTGAAGATTACCCAGAACATCGGCTCAAGTTCTTCTCTCTACTACGTGCCATTGCTACTCACTGTTTCCCTGCATTAATCTGCTTATCAAGTGAGGTTGTATTTCTTGCCTCAACTCTGGCGATGCTAAATCAATATTAGCATGTCCAGCTTATTTGGCTTATCTGATGTTTACCATGTCTATTTTTAAAATTTGTAATCTTTGTAGTTTGTGCCTGATGTTGTATATAATTTGTGCCAGCAACTGAAGCTTGTTATGGATTCAATCATATGGGCATTTCGACATACAGAAAGGAATATCGCTGAAACTGGGCTGAACCTCTTGTTGGAGATGCTGAAGAAGTTTGAGGTGTGGTTTTTGTATGTTTGTGCTCTTGACCCTTGGCTTCAAAAGTTGCTTCTGCATTCTTAGTCTTTTTGCTTGTCATTGTCTATAGGTTTTCCTGTTCTTGTTGAATGAATTTCTGTGTATATTAAATAGGTCTCCGAGTTCTGTAATCAGTTTTACCTGTCATACTTTTTGACAATTGAGCGAGAGATATTTGCTGTCTTGACGGATACTTTTCATAAGCCTGGATTCAAATTACACGTCTTGGTGCTTCAGCATTTGTTCTGCCTGGTAGTGTCAAAAGTTAAAACCATGCTTTTACTTTAGTTTTACTAGCTAGTAAGAAATTGCTGTAATGAAAAAGTTTCATGTTGTACAGGCAGAAATTGGTGCCATAACACAGCCTCTCTGGGATGTTGCTACAAACCCTTGTCCATACCCAAATAATGCAGCATTTGTACATGAGTTCACGGTAAAACTTTTAAGCACTTCATTCCCCAACATGACTGCTGCAGAGGTAATTGGAGAGAAAGTACTAATATTTAACTCCCTCTGTTGCAGAATAGATCACTAATATAATGATATTTGCAGGTTGCCCAATTTGTTAGTGGACTCTTTCAGTCCACAAATGACTTCTCCGCATTTAAAACTCACATACGGGATTTTCTTGTACAGTCGAAAGAATTTTCAGCTCAGGTAATGCTTCATATAGTACAGTTTCTTTTACCAATATATGGGGAAGTTTGGAGTCATGCCCATAGGCTGTTGATCAGTCCGTGTTGTTCTTACTAGTTAAGCTGCATATATGTTGGTCCAGTAGTTTTTTGCATGCTTTTGGGTTTTTTCCCAATTGTTTAGTTTTTTAGATGCTTTGTTTTCTTCTTTTGCACTAATTGCTTCTTTAAAGAACACTTATATAGAACATAAAACACTGTACATTGGCTAAACAACCAAAAACATAAAAAAACCAAAGGTGCTTTCAAAGCCAAGGAGCAGTTTTTGCTGATACCACAGTATGGGCGGGCTTGAGGTTTTAATATTCTTGAATGTAGCCATGTTTGCATGGCTGAGGTTTTGTGACAATGATTTTTCCAGCAGTTAGATTCCTGACAACAACTTCTGGTTATTTTGCTATATGAATTCGTAGTTGGACCTTACATGTATGATAATGTTGGGACTTTTTTTATTTTCAGTTTCTCACTGTCTTTCAGCCTCAACCGATTGTTAATTGTCCCCTCTCTAATGCAGGATAACAAAGATCTTTATGCTGAAGAGGCTGCAGCTCAGAGAGAGAGAGAGCGACAAAGAATGCTTTCGATACCAGGGCTTATTGCTCCAAGTGAGTTGCAAGACGATATGGTGGACTCGTAGATAGTAGGCTAACCAGAATATGGGAGTTCATGTCATTGGTATTTTGATTTATATCGCCGTGCCTTGGTTCAATCAAATACTATAACACATTGATAACAGAGGCCTGCATTTTCTGTAGTTTTTCTGATCTTTCCCAAGGTCTCATATTGGAACTGATTTGGCATATGTTTCTGTTTTCGGAGGTTTTGGCTGACTGGCTGGCTATACTACTAGCCACGTTGATTGGGTGATTGTCTAGATTATTTAGTGGGCTAATTTGGGATGATATAGTTATTTGTAAGGGAGTTTCATCAGAGCAGCTTTCCATATAATCACAGGATGGATGACTCAATTCCTAGAATTGATGACTTCTTAGGTGTTTGACCTCCTAACCTTTGGTGTTTTGTGCAGAAAAACCCTTGTGGCTTGATATTTTGTATTTTTTTAACTTATTGAGGGTAATTGATGTATTATGATTGAATTTATTAGATGCGTTTTCATGGTGTTAGTGTGTTCTCCTTGACCTAACGAAAAGTAAAACATTTATTTTAGTACCTTATCGCAATCTCTTGCAAGTATTGTATACATTGTTGAAAGCAGAAGGGAAATGTGTAGGTGAAAGTTGTTAGATGCAACTTCCTTTTGGACATCTTAGTGGATGAGGTGGTAAACTGTTAATTCTTAATATGAATAGTTCTGAAAAACTTACTGGGAAGTGTTATTTAATGGCTGCCATTGGAGTAAAAGGATTGTATACGTGCTAGTATTATAATTCTAATTGTATTTAATATATGAAGGATATTATTATTATTATCTTCAAGAATCGGTACACTTAAATTAGCCCATTCTCATTCACTAGGTTTGTCAAAGCAAACAAATATTGTTGAGGACTACGTCACTGAAATTTTGTGTGGAATCTTTTATAAGTAAGACCAAAAGTAATGAACACAAGTAAACACAGAGAGTTACAACGTTGGGTCCACTTAAATAAAAGACAAAATGAGATTGCAATGGATTCTAACCACTCGTTCCTTCTTGGAAACAAATAGAAATAGTAATAATAATAAGAAAAAGTGAGTAATGAGGTCTACCATGTTGGCAGTTCATAAAACTTATCCATTTCTTCATCGTCGATTCCCTTGTAGATTTCGTTGTATGCTCCATCAAATCCCTCTCTCTCCTTCACTCACTTCTCTTCTCTCCGCCACCACTTCCTCCTCCTCTTCCATCCACGGTGCTGTCTCCTCCGCCATCACTCATGTCGCTGTCACCGCTCTCGCTATTGCTTCCGGTGCTTGTCTTTCCACTAAGCTTGATTTCTTATGGCCTAAATTGGATCAACAACCAGGTTCTTTATCCTTCTCATCTTTTCTTTCTTACCTTCCTTCCTTCCTTCCTTCCTTCCTTTTCTTAATATAACTAACTATTATTATTAATATGATGATGCAGGTACCATCATTCAGGATGGAGTAGATGTTACTGGCTACCCTATTTTCAATGATGCAAAGGTTTAGTGTCTCTCTGCTTCTCCTATCACTTGTATCTTCTTATCTTACATCCTTCAAATAAATACCTTGTGTGTCAAGGCAGGTACACAAAGCTATAGCTTTTGCTAGAAAAGCACATCGGGGCCAAATGCGCAAGACTGGAGACCCTTACTTAACACACTGTATCCATACGGGAAGAATTTTGGCAATGTTGGTTCCTTCAAGTGGTAAACGAGTATGAATTCCTCTTATTACTTACATACAACTGAAACACTCTAACTCACTATTTTTTTATATGCACTTCAGGATATAGTTAGATGTCTAAGCAGGATTCCAGAGTTAAACAAACATATTTCCATCTAACTGTTCCTTTGTTTAAGATCTCGGTACTCTTTGTTTCAGGCTGTTGACACAGTTGTGGCTGGTATTTTACATGATGTGGTTGATGATACTTCCCAAAGTCTGCAGGACATTGAGGAAGAGTTTGGGGATGATGTGGTCAACTTGGTAGCTGGTGTTTCAAGATTGAGTTATATAAATCAGGTATGTATGCATTTTGATTTTGAAGGAAGTGGTACATTATGGTTTGTCTTATTTAGCTAGTTATTAGATTTCAATTTAATGCAATAGGATTGGCTAAAGATATCAGTTTTATATGTTGCTAGAGGCATAAAGTCTTTGTACCTTCACTTAGCAACATCTTTAGCTTTTGGGTTGTGCTGCTGGTTCTTGACATGGTTTTAGAACAAATTTTACCTAGTTGTCTTCTTGCTGCTCCATTCTTACATAATTATACTAAATTTCAGTACAGGGTATAGCAAACCTGTAAACCATTTTCAGGTCTATATCTAATAGTTTAAGCTTTTAAGAGAGAGTTGGTCTTCCACAGTTAGTGCATGATTATGATGTAATACCTTAGTAACTTGTTTACTATGTGGTAGATTATAGTGATGGCATGTATTCTGTTGTTTCATGAATTTTCCATACTATATCTTGTAGCTCAATTCTGCTGACAACTCTGGTGAGTATCCACTGTTTTCTCTCATTACCCTATTATATAATAAGTAAATTATCTTTGAAGCTGTTACGCAGACATCGAAGGGTAAACGTGAGTCAGGGCGTCCTTGGCCAAGAAGAGGTATATATAGAATCTGTATTTGACATGTGTTAACTAGATACTGAAACTCCTAAGTATACTTTGATGTTATGCTAGTCATCAGTAACCAAATATAAAGAATCAGATAGCTGCCTTGGTGTGATGTTAGTAATCAGTAACCAAATATAACGAATCAGATAGCTGCCTAATATAGGTTTAAACAACACAAATCAACATGTGAAATGGAGAATGCATCATATTCTCCTCTTGCCGTATTATAGACAATTGATACCTTTCCTTGCAGAAGCTTGGAGTTGGTTCAATTTCATATAGAATCTGTTTAATCTTATGACACTAATGTTACACAAGGAGTTGATATGATAAATGTTTTGTTTCTGTCATTATAATGCATCTGGTCGTTGATCAAAATAATGTTGAAACTATATGCCTTTTGAGATTTGTAAAATATGTAATATATTGGGCAGTGGAATTAGCATTGTAGAATTTTCTTATGTGTTACATTCTTAATCTCCTAGGCAAGTAATTTACGAGTGATGCTTCTGGGAATGGTTGATGATCCGCGTGTTGTGCTCATCAAGCTTGCTGACCGTCTTCACAACATGAGAACTATGTATTGGCTCTGATCTTCATTTTTTTTGCCTTTATGCCTAAGCAATGCCAGTCTTCATTATTTTTCCTTTTCTGTCCTTCACTTCATAACCGTTAATCTTTAAAGATGAAGGAAATAGTATCTTACTCTTATAGGCTTTCTCGGTCTTTAATTGTTATTAGCAGTGAAAGTTCACTTCCTTGGTATAGCATCATCTTTAACCATTAACCTATAACGTGTGCAATGTTTTTAACTTTTTGGCTAAACAGTCTAGAATTTTAGTTATGTTGCATAGGCCATTTCATTGTTTGATAATCTCTGTTTTGCAGTCATGCTCTTCCATTGCAAAAGGCTCAAGCTGTTGCAGAGGAGACCTTAATTATTTGGTGTTCTCTTGCTTCAAGATTGGGTCTATGGGCATTGCAAGCTGAACTGGAAGATCTATGCTTTGCTGTTCTTCAGGTCTTCTAATAATTTCTATTTTTTTTGCTTTGAGAGTAATCAATTATATTGATGCAATGATGTTAGAAATTAAGAAACATAGAACTGACAGACACACATGTTAAACTGTGAAGGCTTCCAATCCATTTGCATATAATTTGAACTGTAAAGGCCTCCAATCGATTATCATGAAAGATGATGATCGTAAGAAGTTACAGTATTATATTCCTGCTTCTGCTTATAAACAGATAGAAATTAGTACAATCACGAGGACATGACCTTGGCATTGTTACAATTTATTGGCACTTATACATCTGTGTTTGTATTTGTATTACCAGCCTCAAGTATTTCAAAAGATGCGAGCTGATCTGGCCTCCATGTGGAGCCCCACTTTCAGAACAGAAAGCCCTAGAAGATTCTCTGTAAAAGGAAGCTTGATACCTTTGGACGAGAACAGTTCAACTTCTTCCTGCAATGAATCCTTGACATTCAATGAGGATGTCTCAAGTATGAAGGTAAGAATTTTGAGTGCAAAGGTTCAGCCTACTTGTTGTATGTATGTTCCCGACTCCTGAGATTTGATTAAATGTTGTATTATGCTTTACTTTGTTGGTTGTTTTCCGGCTTATGCTGTTATGTATTGCAACTCTAATTATTCATTACAAAATGCTTGTTTTGAGCCTGAATACATGATATCATGGAGGTTTTTATATATAGTATTTTTGTCTTGTTTACACATGAAGTTCAGAATATGATGAGCTAAATGCTTTAAGCGAGACATGGAGTGATGCTACTTTTACTTGCTCTTATCATCCCTTACGAAACTCATAAAAGATTGAAAAAAATTTAAGTTAGAAGGCTGGTCAATTTAATTCCTTATGATAAGCCACATTTGGTTCCAAGTATTTTATGGTTGCATACAATTTACAAAAGATAAAATTTTGTGACCATCTGAACACTGAAATGACTCTTGATTACCTTTTTTGACGATGTCTGACTTCATGTTTTATAATTTGTAAGTAATCACCGAGGCAATATCTCATCTTCGTTGCCTCACCATGTCCAGAGGAAGGGTTAGAACTGATTTTTCTTTCTAATTACATCACTCATGTCCAGGGGAAGGGTGAGAACTGTTTTTTCTTCTAATTACATCGCTATAATTTATTTACTTTCAGGATCTTTTGGAAGCTGTGGTCCCATTTGATATATTGTTGGATCGGAGAAAACGGGCTAACTTTCTCAGTGGTATTGGGAATAATCTGGAGACATGCATGAAACCGAAAGTTGTTCAGGATGCTGGGTTGGCTTTGGCATCATTGGTAGTTTGCGAGGAAGCACTTGAGCGAGAATTGATTATATCAGCTTCGTATGTTCTTCTTGTCCATTATCATTTGCTGCCTTTACATTCTGTAGTCATGGACATGACTCATGAGCATGTTTTTCTTTATGTTTCTGTTCGATGAAGCATAGTACATATGTTAACTGCTATGATATAATCAATGTCACTGTTTTTAAAAGTTTTCTTAATATTTTCAGTTATGTTCCGGGGATGGAGGTCACATTATCAAGCAGATTAAAAAGCATGTATAGCTTATATAGTAAGGTATGGGAAAATTCATGTCTTGACTTTTGAAATAAGAATGTGCATCCATGACCACTGTTTTTAGCTATGCTGGCTATACAATTATGTAGTAATTTGTCATTATTTGGAGAGATTGTAGGTTATCCAGGTAAAAGTAGTTGAATAAAGCATAATGCAGGTGAATAATGCATGGATACTGAAAGTTTAAGAAATCCGGTAGATAAAAAAAAATTAAGTAAAAGTTGCATGGTTCCACTTAATTTTTTTGTGGTTTCAAATTCGCGCCAAACTAATTTAATCACACCAACCACTTCTTTGCTGTGCAAGCAAGAAGTAGCGGGCAGTGCTCATTCATGGACCCCCTCCCCCCAATAAAAACAGTACCATCCATTTTTTCTATTGTGCTGGTGGATATTACCAAAAAATTGAATTACATCCTTTTTGGCACAGATTCTGCCTCAAACAATGCATTTTCCCGGACCATCTGCTTTTAGAATATTCCATATCAAGTCTTGACTAACAGTGCAAAATGCTAAGCGAAAGCAAAATAGGGGTTTTAATGCTCCTTTTCGTTTTTATTACATTCTTCTTTATTCATCTTAAGAACATAATTTTATACATCTTAATAGCTTTATTTTTCCATTTAGCAATGTTGGCACTAGTGATCTTAAATTCTTGCTGGCTAATTATGTAGAGATCACTTTATATCAATTAATTTAGTGGTCAAAGTCATGATTGTATGTTGTGCAGATGAAGCGAAAGGATATAAGCATTGATAAAGTATATGATGCACGTGCATTAAGAGTAGTTGTAGGAGACAAGAATGGGACATTACATGGACCTGCTGTTCAGGGTTGCTATAGTCTTCTCGACATTGTACACAGGTAGATAAAGGTCAAATTTCAGGCTTCTTTCAATCATATAGCCTAAACATCTGTATGAGGATACCTAGCTATAACTTTACATTGGCGATGCATATCTTGTTCTTGACTAGAAAAATAACCTTTTCTGCAGTGCTTTATATTTGTAGTTTTATCCGTATTAAATAACAAAGAAATTCATCAAAGAAGAAAGAGAAAGGAGTACAGGAGCAAAGGAAGAAACAAAGAAAAAAATCACATCAATTGAAAATATCCTTTTATCTTTTCCATTCATTTTTCCTTCAGTTATTTTTACTGTCTTTGTGGTGGGTATAAACTTAAGTGCTCATTGTCTTTTTTCTTAAAGAGTGGTAGATTAGACCTATAATCATAAACATATGCTTTACTTCTTTAACTTTGCCTAGATAATGATTCCTAATTGTTATGTATATTTTACTTGTACACAGGCTTTGGACTCCCATTGATGGTGAATTTGATGACTACATCATCAATCCAAAGCCTAGTGGCTATCAGGTTAGGATTTCCTGTTCATATTTTAATGAATAAAGTTAAGAGGATCATCTTGTTCTTCTGAGCCTAATAATCTACTCACAGACTATTAATCTATTAAAATTTCAGTCCTTGCACACTGCTGTACAAGGTCCTTGCAACTCTCCTTTAGAAGTACAAATAAGAACACAGGTGCCAAATTAGTTCTCACATTGCTGAGGTTACTTGCTTATACTTTAGTGCTTGATCTTTTCAATTATCATTCTTTTTCTTGCTAGAGGATGCATGAGTATGCTGAACATGGACTTGCTGCACACTGGCTTTATAAGGAAACTGGTAATCCTTTTTCATCTATAGACGGCATGGATGAACCTGAAACAGAAGAATCCTCTTATTTCTCCCGAGATATAGAAGAGGGGAATTCTTCAGATGTTTTATTAAGTAAATACAAGTCATTGAAGGTTGGACATCCAGTCCTCAGAGTAGAAGGAAGTCACTTACTTCCAGCTGTTATCATCAGGTATATAACACATACATGTTTTATGAATTTTGTGTTATAAAGCTATCAATATTGGTTGTATCTCATGCAAATATTGTCACTACTTTTCAGCATAGAAAAGGATGAAAGAGAATTGCTAGTTGCTGTCAGCTTTGGGCTAGCAGCTTCTGAAGCCGTAGCTGATAGAAGATCTTTCCAGATTAAGCGATGGGAAGCTTATGCACGACTATACAAAAAGGTTTGCTGCTTAACATGTATTGATGTATGATTTGAGTATAAATGGCTTGCGTTTCGTGGTTTGTAGAATGGGTAGCAAATGACTGGTTACGCTTACTACGAAAACAATGCTTGGATTGATCACTGTGGTAGCTAAACACTGTTGGCCTTATTCAGGTGTCTGACGAATGGTGGTTTGAACCAGGACATGGGGATTGGTTTACTTGTCTAGAGAAATACACACTATGTCGAGATGGCATGTATCATAAGGTATATTTTTCTGAACAGTTGAGAATATAAATTGATATACTTCCAGGTTAGTGTTCATTCATTGTGTTTATCAGCAATGTGGAGACGCTAACATACATAAAGCTGGAAATATTTTCTTCTTTAGATAGCATGTTGTTCCTGTGCAGACTAACTGTGTTCTAGTTCTTAATGATCAACATTCTATTGGAAATGTGTGTATTGTGTAGTTATTATTATACACAAATTATATAAATTTGGACAGTCTTATGCTGAGTCAAATATTAAAGGCTTAATATCGACTACAAGTAATCCAGGAAATTAGTTAACTGTGTAAGTGAATGCATTCTTTTATATGGTTGAGTAGATAATGGGAACATCAGTTTAGAATGTCCTCTGACTGAAGAAAAATCAGATTTCAATCACGTGAAGAGTGGGCATTTTACAATTAAAAGTTACCTTCCTGTACTTTAATAAGATCTATATTATTTCACTTTTGGAAATTCTCATCAGTTATGTCGCCCATTACCGTTTTAGGTTACCCTATCAAAGGGGATTTCTCTTTCATTTAAAGATAATGGTTCATGTTAGTTACTTTGCATGTCATTATAATTGCCATTGATTGGATGGAATGATTGTTTTGAAACATGGAAATTTATTGACATATTTTAGAGTTCAAACAACTAAATGAAGTAAGTGGGCACATTTAATGCATATTAAATCATGCCACTTTTTGAATTCATGGTTTCTTTAGGCCTTTAATGGGATTGTAAATTATCCGATTGCTTTGCTGAAGAACGTTGTATAATTATTTGCTTCAATTGCAGCAAGACCAATTTGGGCGCCTACTGCCAACATTCATCCAGGTCATCAATTTCACTAAGCAAGAAGAAACTGAATATTGCGCCGTTGTGTCTGCTGTGTTTGAGGGAAGGCAGGTGGATTGTATTACATCACGATCAAAATTTGATTTTGCTGCATCAACTTCTGAAGAAGCTAGCATCAATAACAAGGTTTTTCAGCAACTAACTTGCTTCTGAGTGAAATTTGTGTATGAAATTGCTTGTCATCATTCACTTCTGTTTCTTTTCTTAACAAAAATCATTTCCAAAACTTAAATCACACAAATAATGTACAAGTGCTATGATATTTTTTCCTTTATTCATTGCTATGTAACTGGCTATGGTTTCTCCATGAGAGTTGACCCACTGATGTGAAATTTGGTCTGCCCAGATTCCAATTCTCTCATTTGAACTTTTCAAATGACTATGTTAATAGAAAGAAAGGTACAAAGGCAAAACTAATGAACTTGTTCACATGAGTTGCTGCAAAATCTATATTGTGTCGCAGATTATTATTTATATTTTGTAATGATTTTACTTTTAAATCTTAAAATTTAATGCCATTAAGATGGTAGAAATCAATATCTAGCATGCATAGTTGGCCTAAATGTAGCTAAGAAAGTATTAAGTTTGTCTGCCACCATGCAAATTGAAAGCTGATACCCTAGTATATATTCTACTTGACTGTATATACTCATCTTTTAGGTGCAACTTTTGAGAACAATGCTTTCCTGGGAAGAGCAATTGCGATCTGAAGTAAGTATGAATGAAAGAAAGCATGATGCAAAGCTTTATGATCTTCCTGGCTCTCTAAACCTTAGAGAAGTGGTAATTATATGTTGGCCTCATGGTGATATTATGAGGTTAAAGGCTGGTAGCACCGCTGCTGATGCTGCTCACAGAGTTGGTTTTGAGGGAAAGCTGGTTTTGATTAACGGCCACTTAGTACTGCCCCATACCAAGCTCAGAGATGGTGATGTTCTTGAAGTAAGGATCTAAATCATTATTCATTCGCAACATTGTTAAAATTTTTGTAAATATTTTATTACGGGTTCTTTGTAATTAAAGTAGGTGGGCATAAATAGGCAAATTTTCTTGTTTGTTGGGGGGATTTGGTAATGTAAAAAAATGTTCCCTTAAACAAATTTTAAATTTGGTGGCTTTAAACTTAATTCCATGGATATGTTGGATAACCACATTTGCCATCATATAATTACTAGTGTTTATTTTGGTTACAAAAATGATGCACCCACACCTCCTTTTGGAGAAGAGAGATAGGAGGAGAAGGGAGAGAAATGATTTGAAAAGAAGAAAGAGATAGAAAGAAAAGTAAGTTGTAAATGAGGGTTTAAAATAGATTTTTGTTGGGTCAGAAATAAGCGATAAGGTATATAATTGTAGAGTGAATTTGTGGACTTTTGGCAGCTCCAGAAGAAGAAAAGAAGTGGTTTGTTCAACTTTTTTTCTTCAGAAGGGGAGTGGGTGAAGAAGATGAAGATGAAAAGTTTGCAAGGGAGTGAAAGGCAAAAAAAAAAAAAAAAAAAAAGGAAGTGTAACTTGAAAATAATCATATTTGCTTAGAATAATTATGCGGATGACTCGTAACTTTTATATGAGTTGCCATAAATTGGTTGGTTGGGACATGAATAAGATAGAAGATCTTTATCCAAAAAATGGAAGTGAAACTTTGAAAACAAAGTTATACTTGTCTAGAAAAATAATGAGACGATGTGTAACTTTATCTGACTTTGATCCATAATTACTAAAATTGATTTTCTTTAAGCATTGCATTTAGCAAAAGGTATTAATTACATTATAATTCGTCTCATTACATTTGCACTATACTTTCTGTATTCTAGTTCGTCATAGCTATAGTATGTTGACGAATTGTTTGATGTAATAAACAAATTTGCTTGTAATTCTTACCGTGTCTGATTCATGTCACATTCTTCATCTTATCATTTCTCATGGTATCATCCTTAATAAATAAATTGTTTTGCTTTTCAGCTTCATGACTTATCCAAAAGAGATGGACAATCCCAATAACACTAGTAGAACATAAGAAAGATTTGAGTCTACCACATGTGAACTGATAGAAAGTTTTATTAAAATCATAGATCATCAAAATTTGGGACTGGGGAAAAAGTAAATAGAGACACAAACCAAGGTTTGGAACTCCCAACAAAAATAGAACCCCAAAATAACTTGGAAAGTGTACCACACATCCTCAGTGGTAACATTGCTATAATCTGCTGCTACGAATTTTCAGCAATCATTCTGAGTTTCACGGGCTATCGTCTTGTTAACTGGCAGAGCTTGCAATGCAGTTCTTTTGCTATCCGTTTCCTGCACACAGGTTGACAGCAAAGAATGTTACTAAATTACAGTTAGCAGAAAGCTGCAACTGAGAGTGAAAGAAATTCAGCCTCACCATTTCAGCATTATTGTTCTTGGTGTACGATTTTCCATGGAGCGTTAAGTTCTTCAGCATTGTCCTGAGCTGCCCCATACTCATATCCTGTAGTGAGTTTTCCTTCATCATATAAAATTTATTCTTATCTTCCTCCTCCATGTGTTCATCTGCAGTGTCCTTCAGTTCTGATTGAGCTAGAGAATAAGATTCTGCCTTTAATTGATCAGCAGCAAATGGTTGAATTGGAATGTCATCAGTCCTCAGCTCATAGATTGGAGCAACTGCCATAGTTGAAAAACTGACTTCATCTGTGTTATGCTTCATGATCTCCTCTGAGATACTAGACTCGTGTTTTGGGATGACAATTTCTTGAGGAATATCATCACCATCAACCAGTGTGTTGATAGCCTCCATTGAAGCATCATCAGGCACCTCCACAGTTAAAGCAGCAACATTTTGATCAGCAATAACCTCCATATAAGCAACTTCAGATATCTCATCAGAATCATTGCCACCTTGGTTATCATTAACCTCTGTAGAAGCATTATTTGGTAACTCAACAGATGAGTTAAAAGCAACAACATCTTGATTAGTAATCTCCAAAGATGCATCGTCCAATGCCTCAACAGGTGCAACTTGCTCAGCTCCGAAACATCTCTTATGTTCTAGTTCAGTAGAATCACAAGAATCATCGGGTTCAGCTAACAATTTGGTTTCTGCGTAGTGATAAAAATGAAAACAACACTTCACTAAAGCTGAATTAACCACAATTTGCACAACAAACAATTGTTGAATGAAAGAAAAACATACCTGTTTCCTTATCCTCATGCAGATCCTTAACTTCAATTGAATCATTACATGTCTTAGAACTTTCTTCTAATTTCAAATTTGAATCCTGTTGTTCAGCCTCCACTGAGTCTTGTGTTTGTTGATAAACGTCATCAAACTTCACAGATCCTACTAAGTTTGCAGAGTCCATTAAGGTCATCTTTGATAAGTTCTTCTCCAAAAATCTTGCCGACCTCCTTGTGTTATATGGTCTTGTGATAGTGGTTGGAGGTGCAGGAGTTATAAGCACATAATCAATTGGCTGTTCATCACGTTCCTTCTTCTTTCTGAGTGTAGAAATGGAACGCATAGCTGAAGTAGCTACTGCCACATTCACATCTTTCCTTCGAGTTGAGGTTCTAGAATGATGAATGTTTGGGGTTTCAATCACCTTTTCCTCTTCATATTCATTGAGATCGCCTTTCACTGGATATAAAATTTCATCCAATCCTTCAACCTACAACATTTGAAAGAATAAATTAATTACAGCCTAAAGACATATTTGGATAAACAAATCTTTTCTAAAATAAGCTAAAAAGAGCTGATAGGCTATTTTCACAAACTACACTCCCAACACCAATTGCTGAAATAGAGCCAAAAGGCTACTAAAAAGAGCTTATTTTCGTTACAACTATTTGAATAAACTTATTTGATTAAGCTACAACGAAGAAGAGTGAGTCAATTGACACATAATGAATGAATGAATTGAAGAGATCACAGATTTAGTTTAAAATTGTAATAAGAACTGTAAAAGGTAAATAGGAATATGAAGATGAGAAAAGAAGAATACTTGGGGAAGAGAAGAGAGAGATTGAGCCATGGCAAGGTTGGTTTGGTTGGCAGGGATTTTGTTCTTCTTCGACAGAAACTGAAGCTCCTTCCTTGAAAGACTCAAGAAATCCATTGATGTGAGTCACTCTGATGAAATTGAAGAAAATGAGTTATTTATAAAACCCTAATTTCAAAAATGTGACCGTTAGAGCCTCCGCGTCAACCCTAAACAAATCTCACACATGGGGCTCTCTCTTTGAATTTTGATCTTCCATTACCTAAACATTTTGGATTAATAATTAATCAGACTGCCTAAATTATCTTCATGTAATTATTTATGGAAATGGGTTAAAGAATTCTTTTATCCTAATCAAAGTTGACAAATGTAAGAAAATAAAACTACATATTGGAAAAATAAGTCAAACACTTCTTTATACCTAAAAGAGTGATATTTTCATATAAAATCTTCTAGGTGATATATATTATTTTTCGACCCATGTTATTTTTATCATCTATCTTCATTGTGTACTATGTATGAGTCAATTCCTTAAAAACTAAATATTTTTTCTAATTAGTATCCAAGTCCTTTTAAATAATAATTATTAAACTTTGCAACCACAACCGGCAATGTATATGGTGGGTGTTGAATATGTGATCTCTAATGAGATGTACCCCATAGATGGGTGTTGAATGAATAGTATCAGATGATCATGCTTCACCCTCAAACCTGAGAAATGCGCACATATAAGGCAGCAAAGCAAATTCATTTATCAAGTTAAATGATGAACGATGGTCTACACTTATTCATCCTTAAAATGCTAAAAAACGAATTGAATAACACTACTCTGGCTGAAATCATGATGTAACATTATTCATCTCAAATATAATAGCAATGTACAATGTAACCTATGAATTTCTCTCCACACCAGGATTCAACAAAGTTGTGCATTACTAGCTGCTTTTAAGGGAGGCCTATTAATCTTCTCAAGTAATCTACTAAACACTAATTTGACTGGTATGCAAGCTACAGTAGTCAGCCCTGAGACCTCTGCTTTAATCAACCTATCTGTCTGATAAAAACTGCTATCAAGTAATGGCTTTTTACCAAGATTTCGTTCAATCGATAAAGAGGACAGAGTTCTAGTTTTCTGGCTAGATGACAAGCTCACGTTCTTTGGCACCCTTTTCAAGGACTTCTTGTCA
The DNA here is from genome assembly GCA_009771035.1 of Lupinus albus. Lineage (NCBI taxonomy): Eukaryota > Viridiplantae > Streptophyta > Magnoliopsida > Fabales > Fabaceae > Lupinus > Lupinus albus. The sequence continues at coordinate 241,698 of CM020014.1, forward strand.
ACTGATAGAGCGGAACTGCTGAGGCTACTCTTCCTTGAAAGGCTTGCATTATGACTGGAACTCCCAGAATTTAATCTCTTGTATCCAAGTTTTCTTTCCTCAACTAATGAAAAATCTGCATCAGCTTCAGCACCATTTGATGACAATATATGGGGACGAGGAACACGAAAATTTGCCGTTCTCCTTGCAGTCCTCCAAGCTGGTGGAAGCACACTACTTCCCTCAAAGTCATTCCCATCATAATCGAAGTCATCAATTGCAGTATATAGAATATCAGATGAACCATCCTTGATGGCCTCAATTTGGATTGGATGTCCTATTATTGCCTTCCCATCTAGCTTACTCATGAGAGAAACAATGGGAACGGGCTCTTTTCGATAGCTTGCTTGAACTTTTAAGTCTACATCTACAAGCATTGACTTCATCCTCACATCGAAATGATAACGATCACCATATACCGGAGCAAACCCTTTAATATCCCAATATCCTCTCAAAGGAGGCTGATCCTCCCAAGGCCAATCATCCCAATCAACACCATGGTGAATTTTAATTTGCCTTTTTGATAGTACTCTAGAAGTTAGGTATTCATCTTCCAATCCGAACATTTGGTCGATGTCCTCAACATCATTGGGGCTCAAATGGCTTCTTTGTCCTTCAACATCTGCTCCTAAAACACCTATCCCATAAGGAGAACCGACAGACCTTTTTAGATTACGATTATTTCTTTTTCCTTTTAATTGCCATTTGGATACAGCTTCATTACATGTAATAGGTTCACGAGGATAAAGGTGAGGCATGTCACCAGAAATTGCCAACTCATCATGCTCGTCACTGCTAGTGCTTTCTTCATCATCATCATCATCCTGGCCAGTTTCTGCAGTTTCAGTAAACATCAGAAGAGACAAAAAACAATGATGTGGCATAGAGCAAAAACTATAAGCCTGACACAAAAGTTAACAAAATGGTTCAAAACAAAGAGACTCAATAGGAGTAAAAGAATAATCTCACCCCATAAGGTTTTGAGCACATTTGTCATGACAGTTTTTCCTTAAGGTTTTGAGCACATTTGTAAAGAGAATTCCTATGGAGAAAAGGTCCTAAAATGTTATATATACTTTCAGGGCAAATTAGCTGATGGCTGGTCCACTATTTTTAGTGACCATGAGGTCACGAGTTCAAATCCTGGAAACAGTCTCTTTGCTTGCGTGGATAAGGTTGCATACATCTACCCCCACACTCCACTAAGTAGGAGCCTCGTGTATTGGACCGCCCATTTTTAAATGAATAAGAGAAAGATGGGAGGATTCGTGGGCAGGATTATAAGCCAATTGTAAAGATATGGTCACTACTCAGTTAAAAAAAAAAAAAAAAAAAATGTAAGGAGATTCAAGAAAGTAAGCTTCCACAAAAAATATGACCAAGTAAGCTTCCACAAAAAATTATTACTGCCACGCAAAATATGATCAAGGTTGATAGAAATAAACTTCCTCAAATAAGCCTATATTTGCAGAATGTAGATCACTGGGATCAACAATCCTAAGTAGCCAATTCCAGATCCCAAAGCATCGATGCCGACCCCATAAACAGGATGGTGTATTGTGAGATGGCCCAGATAGGGGTATTTAGGAAAACAAAATAAGCAATTTATACTAAACATATGAAATATAGCGGGATGGCCGGGCTAGGGATGTTTTTATTTTTCCCTTTCAAGTGGGGGCATGAAATAAGGATAGCACAGAATAAGGTAGAACGAAAACCTGAAAATATACCCATTTGTTCATCCTTGTCCTGTTCTGACTCAGAAAAACCGGTTTTGGAATCATTAGAAACTGTTTCAGAAGAATCAGATTCAACATCATCCATAAAAGCCAATTCAATCTCGTCAGCCAAAGAACTGTGATAAGGATACTCCCCTCTAAGTAGGGAAGATGACATCTCAACATGGGCTAGAGCCTCTTTGTAATCCAGAGAATCACAGGACTCTGCTGGCGCGTACGCACATCTGCTTCTCTTTGCTCGGCAAGCTACGTCTATTTGCGGTGCTCCTGAAAACAGAACCACGGTCAGGTTAAGAACCCAATTTTTTACTAGTTTAAATAAATAAAAAAGTGATTGCTATTTATTAATATTCTTCATTCAACACCTTATTTAGTATTTCTTTAGCCCAAATAATTTTACCACTAGCTCGAATTGTAATTCAATCAAAGACCATCAATTGCAAGTTTCTATTCATTATCGTCAACTACAAATTTGTGAGAAACGTTTGGGTAAACAGAAGATGAGAGCACCCTTCTAATGTCAATCCTGTAAGGGTTTTGCGAGTTGGGTTTTGAAGGGAAAGGGAAAGGAAAGTCTCCAGAGCCATGAAATACACTCGTGAGATGGCTATGAAGCCTTCTATTTCATTTCCTTCTCCTCCAAAACTCAACTCGCAAACGGACCCAAGGACTCATGCCTGGGGTGTTGCATGCGATATTAATTTTTTTATTATATTTACTCAATATTTCTGTAGATGTAACTATACCTTCTTAAATCGTATGATCTAAAATTGGTTGAATCAGAAGCAATACCTAATTTTTCTTGCTTCTTCAACATTTGCTTCTCAAGCTCGAGAGCATGAAGAATCGCATCTTCTCGGCGTGCATATTTCTCTCTTTTTTTTAGCGGCATACCCTGGGTGGACTCCACCCTTTCAATACATCCATCAAACTCGCCACATCGGAATGGCTTCACACGCTTAGATTTCTCCAAATTGTACCAATCCCTACGAAGGAATAGCAACACATGAGCAAAATCAACAAACATACTAATAACGATTAAGAATGTCCATACATCAATACATTTGATAAGCACAATAAGCATAACAAGAATAAGTCTTCAAAGTTTCTTGATTCAAAAGGTTGATGCCTTTCCACAAATATCAACATATCTCTCTTTTCTGAAAGAAATAGTTCAGCAGGTCAGTTCAATTCAACTGATGATAACTTATGCAAGTTGCTACTAAGTACTGTACTGCAACAACAAAGCATTTTCCCACTAGATAGGATCAACTACCTGGACTAACCAACGTCACAAATGTTCTACCATAAATCATGTCTATAGATAAAGCATTGAACTTTAAATCCTTCATAGTAATTCTACCTATGGTTTTTCTTCGTCTCCCACTACCTCTAGTAATTGGGCTACCCTTCATCTGATCAACTCTCTTTATTGGGATTTCTATAAATCTTATTCATACATGCTCAAACCGCCTAAGACGAGATTCTACCATTTCATACAATATTTCTTGGTTTCAAGAAATATTTCCTATTTCCATTTTCAGAAAACAATTTCTTATTTTCAAATTGTCAGATTTGGAAAACACGCTTGTTACTGTTGTTATCATTTCCTTTCTCTCTCAGTTTAAGTGTTTAACCATACCATGGCATCTGCCTGCATTTTAAAAGAAGGTTCGGGATATGGAAACGAATCACCTTAGTGTACAAAAACTCAGACTTCAAACTACAGACTTCAAAAAGACACTATATTCTTACAACTTCACTACTTTGGGCTGATATATTTCTTCCCTCATATACCAAAGCAAAATATATTAAAAGGTGTCCGATCTAATGACATACGAGAAAGAGTGAGAAAATATTTCATGGCACCAAATCGAGACACACAACCAGTAGCTCATATAACAAATACAATAACCGAACACGATTTTTCCATTGACAATGTTATCATGTCATATATGGAAGTTTCACATATATAAAATTAAATTGAAAGGGGATATAAATCATCGAAATAAATAAATAAAAGGAACTTACACGCTAGCATCTTCCCTACCGAGAAGCTTAACAGGAGTACCAGAGCGAGGAGAAGTGAGATGAGAAACAGAGAGTTCATCGGAAGCGAGTATCTGACCTGGCCACCACGAACCGTTCCTTCTTCGGACCCATACAATGGATCCAACACCACAATCTAGTGTCGAAGAAGAATTCTCCATCTTCTCTTTCACTCTCCCTTTTCCTTTCTTTCGCTTCCCCAGCTTCAACCACTGGTCAAGAACAGCGATCAACGGTAACAAAGGTGTTGGATACTCCGATAAATGGGAAATGGGTTAGGGCACAATCTTCCATTCAGATTTGGGGATTTCCATTTTTAGGGTTTTCGATTCAATTTTGACTTTCAATAATATAAATTGAAATTCCATCGCTCGAGATTTAGTTTGGTCTTTCTAGAAGGGAGTAAGTATTTACAGTTTTACGCACAAAAAATAATAATAACCAAAAAAGAAAAGAAAAAATTCCACTTTTACCAATTGGTCTTTCCGTTAACTATCATTAATGTTATTATTCCACAAGTATTCTCCAATGATACTACGAAAATAAGAATTAATAATTTTTAAAATTAGTTTAAGATCTGGATCATTATAAATTTATATATTCTAAGTATTATTATCTTTATTCAATACTAGCCTGCCGACGCGCATTTTTATTTAAAGTTATGATTTATAATATGTGTCGTCTTATTTGTGGTTAAAAAAATCATAACTCTTTTATTTTGATTTTGATTACCAATCTATAATATGTGATAAATAAATAGTATAAATGAATAACTCATAACCACACATATATAATTTATATAAAAATGGTGCATTGTTTAAAAATAGCATAGAATATGCATTGAGTATAGATAAATAATGGGTTATATATGGTTTTTGGTAGAATTTATAAAATAAAGAATGCAAAAATATGCAACAATAAATTACACCATGCTGGGTGGTTAATTTGGGTTTTACCTTTATATATAGTATAGAAGTATATATATAAATATATAGTATAGATAAATATATAGATGTATATACTATATAATAATGTCATGATAATGAAATGAAATATATGATTTTTTTTGTAAAAATCAAAAGATGGTAAGGGTAAAATTGGAAACCAGAAATTACACCATAATGAGGTGGTTATTTTAAGTTTTGCCTTTATTAGTAGTATAGATATAGATTTAAAGGTCCAATGTCAAACTAACATTAAATATAAAAAATATCTTAAACTTTTATACAATGAATAGGCAGATATAAATATATATAATAAGAAAGGAGAGAGTAATTTTATATGGGATTTGGGGCTCTGTGGCAAATCATTTCGTAGTTAACAACAATACAGTAGTGTGAAAATGTAAGATTTCATTCAATTCTAAGTTATTCTATTAAGCTAAATATAAAGATTGAATTACTAATAATAATAATATTTGTTAGGAGGGATAGGCATGCATCCTAAAAAAATTATTATCTTACAGATAGAGTAAAATAATATTAACTATACCAAAAATCTTTTGTAGTTGGAGTAACTCCACAACTTGAATGCACTTTCCAAATTGTAGAATGTAGCACCCTTTTGATACTTGAAACATGACCAGAGGGCCATTATTACCGCAACAATATGCTAAACTCAAATACCCATACAGAAAAAAGCCCATATTTAGATGACAAAAATGTCCATGTTGGGAGTATAGAGGAAGTCCTAGTTTGATAATCATGAAGCCATCATGTAAAGGAAATCAAGTTTCACTATTAGTTTATGCACCTTGTGTGATATTGTCCATGCAAGCAGGATATATAATATATTAGGTAAAATAAAAGTTTATTTTGACAATAAAACCATGAATATGGGACACCCGGTAGTCACATTCCTGCCATGCAAGCAGGATACACGTATGATGTTTTATAAACCATAAGGAAATAAAACAAAATCAATATTTTGAACCCATTAAAATGCAGTTACCATTTCCTTTAAATAGAAATAGGGAATAGTTGATGAGTGGGAGATATTGTAAACACATGCATACAATACAATCACAAACCTTATAACAATCTGTTTCACTTGAAAAGGCATGAACTGTTTAATTGTACCTAGTATTGACCATAACAAAGCATGCTGTCAAAGGAAAATATTTAGTAAACCAATAAACAGTAGGTTCCTTGAGTCATTTCCTTATAATCTATAAGGATAGCTTCAACTATATGAAACTTGGGCATACTGGCCCCTTAGATAGACCAAGGCGAACTTCCATTCCATGATGCATGTCCAATGGCCGCAAACTGTCTGATTCACGAGGATCTGCACACAACATTATTGAAAGAGGGTGAGAAAGAAAGTATAACCAATGATCTAGTAATGAATCAACAACATCAGCACCAACAATACAAAGGGAAATCACATTATTACCATTTAGATAATCCTCAAAACCAAAATTGTCTAGATTTCCTGTAACAGCCTCCAACCCCAGCATTGAAGAAGGAATTGCTCCTGGAGGCCTCTGGAATCTACAAGAAACAGATGCATCATACACCCTCTACAACATGCCAAATCAAGATTGAGCCACTAACGTGATGTAGATAAAATTTTGTTTGCATAAAATCACTATATGAAGGACGTAGGTTGATTTCTGCCACATACCATAATTTTCTTCCATTCTTCTAAGTAGCACTTGTATGAATTAGATGCAACAAATTGTTGCCATGCCACTTCGTCAAAATTTCATACAGAAATTATTTGTACCATATAGCAAGATTTGCCACATACAAAAACAGATAGACAAGAAGAAGCCAAGCCTATACAAAAATAGCATGAGTGAAGTGAATCAAACATCTTTCTTGCTGTGTCTATTGTCCTATCTCCTGTGGTCATGTCTATCCTAGTGCCTTCTATAAAAACTTTTAATGTCTGTCCCAGTGCCTTGGATTCAAGTTTATTTTATTTAACAGCAGCAACTAGGAACTTTGTACTTAGGCAAGAGTTCAATTCCAGAACCACCCAATAGTTGGCATTACTATGGCTAAAAAATTAAATGTATTGAAAACGTGAACAAGTTGGACCAGACTTTTGTATGGGTAGATTAGATGGCTTCAATGACACAGGCTGAGAATCAAGGTGAGGGGCGTGACATAAAAACAACCCTATCCCAGTCATAGACAACAAAGAATGCAGTGCATTTCCAAGTTGTTTACACATTTTATCGTGTTAAATTGAGAATCTAACACAAGATCTCTAGGAAAAGTTAAAATCTGCCAACACATCAACTAAACTAAGCAAGGTGGGCAACCTTAATTACTTTTATTCACATGTTAATAGTTGTCTCCATACTTTTAGTACATACTACATACAGAACTTCAGTATATTATTCTAAACCCTACAGTCATGTATATATGAACTGATCTCCTAAATTTCTACTACACTATGTTAACTACATTAAAAACACAACTAATACAAAAATCATATGTCATGATGAAAACATGCACCCCTAGTCCCATAACATTACAACAACCAAGTCTTTATCCCATTAGGTGGGATAGTCCCATAACATTGCCTCAGAAATAGTTTCAAAACATTTAAAGTTAACCCAGATTACTCAAAATACATAAGGGTGCATCCGAAAAGAGAACAGGGTCATACCGAGATAGTATTTGCCTGTCAAGGTCCATCTTCAGTGGAAAAGCAGATCCATACAAATTCACCATGCACTGCCTCTTCATCAATTCATCTGTCCTGCTTGCCTAAACATAACAGGCAAAAGCAAAATAATTGAAGACTATATCACACACCTGAATTAAGAACGTATTCATCAACAAACTGAGTAAAAACAACAGCTTCCGTAATATTATTATAAAACTTTCGAAATCGACAACATTTTAAAAGGTGAAAACAGAAATTAATTGCATGGAACTGTGTGATTCGATGGGTTTAAGTTCGTTGCAAAATTTATATTTTCTCTGTACGGAACCCTAACAAAAAGGGAAAAGTACCTAAATGATCAAACTATGGCTAGAAAAAATGAAACTTAAAATCTGAAATAGAAGAAGTCGAGCATAGAAAGTGAAGAGGAAGTGATTCAATACTTTTTTTATTATTGTTTTCAAGAATAATGAAGCCTAATGAAATGGGAAAATAGGTAATTGAAAAATGAAAAATGAAAATAGAGAAAGAGTGATTACAGATTGGTAAGCAGATTCAAGAGGGTGAGAACCAACGATGCCACTTTTGACACCTTGAAGTCCGAATCGAAACGCATCGTTTTGGAGCCCTCCGATTTGGTGTGCTATCACCTTTGGTGCTTCTTCCATCTTCTTCTTCTTCTTCTTCTCCAACAATTTCAAGAGCGGCGATCTATTATTACTCTAAACCTTTTTCTGCATTTTATTTTATCAAAAAAGACCCCGCTTTCAAGTTATTTGCTATAAAGGCCTCTATTTCGTTTTATTTACTTAGAAGGGCCCATTTTTCTATGTTTTTATATGAGAGCAACAATTTGAATCGGATCCAACCGAGCTGAGAAATTTGATCAAACGACTGAATAATTGTCTAGAAGAATTTTGGTGGTGGAGGATTTATCCTTGTATAATTCACCATGTTCATAATATAGAAAATATATTAAACTCTTCGCAACTCCCTATCTTAAAATAAATAAACTAACTTTATTTATCATAAGATAATTGAATTATTTCTTGAATTGCACCACAGTTCAGCAACTGTATATTTTTCTTTTAGGCTTGGTGTAAACTAAAAATATTTGGAATATTCCTAAGAAGTTTCTACTATTTTTTAGAAAATATAAATAAATAATAAAATATAAAAAAATAAGTCAAATTTTATTTTTGAAGTTGGATTAAGATCCTTTAAAAAAGCTAAAAAAAATTAAAGATAAAGTTGTTAACAAGGTTTAAGGGATTGGGTGCATTATTGGCTCCTATAAATAGATAATAGGTTAATTAGAAAATGGGAGGAGGAAAAAAAGAGAAGTAAAAAAATTCTGAAAAGTGGAGGCTTAACCGCGTGATCCAATGCCCGGTCAGTCTTAGAGGAAGCTGCGTGCTCCCGTCCTTTACACCGTATGATCTGATGACTCGTGTCATTGACCATCAACACGACGCACCAGATCGCGACACGCACATAGTACAGAGTAGAATTCACCAGGTTTTATTCATTATGAGAAAGCAACTCTTCTACTTGGAGAGGAGTCCAACGTAGGTGAGTGCACAATGTACAGTGTGTTCCCCTTTTTCATCCACATGTCGCGTGCTGCCACGTGGAGCCATCACTCTTCAATCCAATTGCATAGCAACACGTGGCTCTACATTCTCAGCTTGTTTTGTTCTTGATGTTTATCCTAATTGTTACACTATTAATCATTTAACAAAATAAAATGTAATCTTTTTTAAATATCAGACAAAGGTATAATCACAGCAATAAACAAAATAATTTGATTTACTCTTCTTACTTGATTTTATGACATTCTCTTTCACACATCTTCAAACTACATAAAATTTGAGCTATTATATCTCTTCTACTATATAAGCTACTATAAATTAATTTATAATTATACATTCTCTAACGTGGTAGAACTAAATATAATTATAAACAAATGAGTTTATTATAAAAATGGCAAAATCGCATCTTTAAGTCATTTTAACCTATATAGATGGACACTTAGAAATCCTAATAAAAATAGTATATCATTTCTAATGTTAATCATGTTCATTAATAACTCATTGATCTCTGTTATTTTTAATTATTCTCCTGTAATTTTTCTATCTTAAATCAGAAAAAGCATAACACTGTATATCCTCTCAACATTTGTCATTTCTAAATGAAGCAAAAGTATTTTATCCACATAACATGTGAATCGTGAAATTTTGATTTAGTGGAAAACTTTTAATGATATTAAATTATCTGATGTTGCATTTTTCCATTTCCAAAAACGTATAAAGTTCTACAATTTTCAAATAATTTATGAGGTATTAATTCCAATTCCTAGTCAAATCTTCAACATACCATAAATAAATTTTTTAATAATAAAATATTTAAATTGAATTCATACTTCAATCAAACTTTTTAGTTGTTAACAAAATAAAATAAGAAGAAAAATGTATTCAATAAGAACTTTATACATCATTATTACATAATTCATGTTTAATTTTCAATGATAGTATATAAATATTACCAGATGATATATTAATTATGTATAAATATTTAAACTGATAGTATATAAATATTACCCTCATAAAATAATTGTACAATAAAATTTTAAACACATACATTAGTATGGATTAATAGCTAGTTATAATAAAATATTTTAGTAAAAAAGTTATACAATATTCATGTCTGATGCTTCACCAGTCACCACCAGTGGTTGATCTGATCTTAACGAAGAGGTCAAGATTTACAGAGTAGAATAAAATCATTAATAATATAATATATTAACTAAATAAAAAAAAGAGTAAATTATACTTACAGAGTTTTACTGAATTATATTAAACACTTCTCTATGGTTTATTCTTACACAAACCAATCTTATACATTATACAAAATATTCATGGATAAAATATAAGTGTAATATTTATAAAAAACGTATAGTGAATGTAATTAGGTTAAACAAAATATTGTATAGTAAATACTAAATAGACAAGTCTAAATAGTATAAGAGTCATTTCTCTTTATTAATTTTTGGTTTATTATAAAATATATTAATAATTATAAGGAGATATTTAAAGAACATATCTCTTATATATTTTTGTAATGAACCGAAAATAATAAAAATGAATTAACTCTTATACTATTTGGAATTGTCTAAACAATATACAATATATTGTTTAGCTTAATTATACTCACAACACATTTTTTGTTTAAAAAATTACACTTATATTTTGTGTGAGTAGTTAATGTAATGTATGTCCAAAATTACGGATGATTTGTGTAATGACAAAATAGGGAAAAATGGTTATTAGGGGTATTTAGAGTAATGACAAAACACAAATGAGTAATTTGTATATTTTACTAAAATTCATGTAAGTGTAATTTACTCGGAAAAATCAGTCACTACATAGTTGTCATTTGTAAAGCAATGTGTTTGCCAAATTCTGTGAAAGTTGTGAATCTAATGAATTTTTAATACTCAATATTAAAATTTATATATAATAGCATGTTGATAGGCACGATCAATATGTTTTCGTATCATTTGTAATGTATACTCTACATAGAGGTGTCAAAACGGGCTACCCGGATGGGTTCGAGCTAAACCCGGCTGGGCTAAAAAGCTCGGATACAATTTATGTATATCAAAATGTAGCTCAAGCCCACCCTATGCAGGTTGCGGGTTGTGGCGGGCCGGCCCGCATAATATTAAAAAAAATTATTTAAATTTTAACATATTTAATATATATATATATATATATATATATATATATATATATATATATCATTTGATATTAATGTATAAATTTTTTAACACAATTGTTATACTCAATGCAAGCAAACTTATAGATATAATGATATGTGTTTGAGTTAAGACATGATGTTAAGTCTACGGATATGATTCATAACATAACTCATTCATTAAATATTTTATTTATATTAGACTCTCAATCTCTAACATAATATAATTTGTAACTTTACTTGAATATAATAAATGGATACAGTAAAAAATAATATCACTTTGATTTATAGTAATGATAGTATAGACTCAAATTTAGAATGAATTATATGTGTCGAAATATAACTATCATCATAATATTTCATTACTTTATGTATGGATATCTTTTGTATGTTCTTTATCAACACTTTCATCGTGAACTGTTATGTTAAATTTGGTTGTGTTGAGTTCTCTACGGTAAACAATTAAGTTGTTTTTCAGTATCGTTGTAAAAATTATTTTCTTTATTATGTTTTTGTTGTAGAAGTTAAATCTAATTAAATATACAATTAAAAAAAGAAAAATAGAATCTATATGGTTTAATGTTCTCAGTTAATTTGATACACTATTTTACTAATGTGCTTAAAATGATATTAAGCAAAATAGGAAAAATAATATAATTATTAATTTGATAACATTATTGTAATTTATAAATATTTATGTTATATATATTACTCTATTTTTTATTCAAAGTTCATAACACAATATTTAATATATATTATCTATTTTTTTAACATAAGTTATTTTGTAAAATTTTTATCTTAAGTTTATTACCTAGCCAAAAAGTCCCAAAAAAAAGTTTTAAAATAAGAGAAAAGTCCCCTGTTCCTGAGCCTATTCACACAAAGAATTATAGGACCACCCTCTTATTTGAGGGATTATCATTGTCACTTAGCCACTTCTACACAACCTGCATCACTCACACCTACTTATCCTATCTCCTCTGTTTTATGTTATGACCCCTGCTCCCCCACTTACAAACATTTCTGTCTCACCCTTAGTTCCCTCAATGACCCTTCAACCTATAAGCAAGCCTCTAAATACCCACATTGGGTAGTTGTTATGAAAGATGAATTAATGCTAATGAGACATGGACTCTTGTCCCTCTTTCACATAATAAAACTCCCATTGGCTGCAAATGGGTATACAAGACAAAACTTCACTCTGATGGTTCAATTGATAGATATAAGGCTCGTTTAATAGCAAATGGATACAACCAACTTGAGGGCGTTGATTTTTTTTGAAATCTTCTCCCCTGTTATTAAAATCACAACTGTTAGAGTTGTGCTTGCCATTGCTGCTGCTAAAAATTGGTTCCTAGAGCAATTGGATGTCAATAATGCTTTCTTACATGGTTCACTCCATGAAGAAGTATACATGACTCCACCACCTGGTCTTCTTTCCTCTCAACCTCACCTTGTTTGCAAGCTCAACAAATCCCTCTATGGGTTAAAACAAGCAAGCAGAGAATGACATACCACCTTATCCATTGCTCTTGTTTCCTTAGGATTCTCTCATTCTCATGCTGATCAAGCCCTTTTCACTAAGTCTTCTGCAGACTCTTTAACTATAATCCTTGTTTATGTTGATGATATGGTTTTAACAGGCAATAATCTTTCCGAAATTCATTCTATTAAGCAGTTCCTCCATCAATTCTTCAAAATTAAGGATCTTGGTCCTCTTAGATTTTTATTAGGATTGGAAATTGCTAAATCCTCTACTGGAATTCACCTCAATCGGAGACAATATGCCTTGTCTCTCTTAGAAGACTCAGCATCCTTGGCTGCTAAGCCTTCCACCCTCCTTTTTGACCCTTCTATCAAGTTACAAGCTGCTGTTGGCACACCTTATCATGATCCTCACAGTTATAGGAGATTAGTAGGTAGGTAGATTAATTTACCTAACAATCACAAGACCTGATTTATCATATGATGTCCAACAATTAAGCCTTTACATGGCTAATCCTATGGATCTACATTTTAAGGCTGCAATTAAAGTGCTTCACTACATTAAAACTTCCTCTGCCCAGGGCCTTTTTTCCCCTGCCAACACTGAACTCAGAGTCACAGCCTTTGCTGACTCTGATTGGGCATGATGTTTGGATACAAGAAAAAATATCACTGGTTTTTGCATTCTTATTGGCTCTTCTCTCATTTCTTGGAAAACCAAGAAGCAAACAACTATTAGCAGGTCATCCACTGAAGCTGAATACAAGGCTCTTGCAAGTGTCTCATGTGAACTATAATGGCTAAGTTTTATTTTTCATGACTTATGTATCCCTTTTCCTAAACCTTTTTCTGTTTATTGTGATAATAATTCTGTTATTTATCTTGCCCATAATCCAGTGTTTCATGAAAGAACAAAGCACATCGATATTGATTGCCACGTGGTTCATGAAAAGATTCAACAAAAGCTTATACACCTCATGCCAATTACTTCTGCTTTACAACTTGCTGATAGCTTTACAAAACCCCTTTTTGCTACTATTTTTGGTGTTGCTTTCTCCAAGTTGGGCATGTGTTCCATTCACACCATTTCCCAACTTGAGGGGGATGTAAAAATATTAAATAGATTTAGTTTTTTTTCTGTTTTCTTTCTTTCTTTTTTGGGGTTTTCTGGTTAGGTTAGGTTAGTTAGTTTAGTTAGGTTTTTGTTTTTCCTTTCTTTGTGAGTTCTTGGCCTCTTAGTTCTATATATAGCCTTGTGACTTAGCTTTGTAAACAACACAAAAGGAAATAATAATACAAGTATCTCTGTTGGATCATCTATTCTCTTCATCCTTCTTCCTCTTCTTTCCTTTTTCCTTTTCTGGTTTAGGGTTGTTCAAGAGAAAATATTATTTTATATTATCTGATGTAATTTTATTGGATGGATAATGGAGATATGGTCCAATCTATCTTCATCTAATAGGTATATGACAACAAAGAGCATGTATAAAAAGCATAGAACATTAACAAAATATTATTCATCTTATAAATTTCCATCACCCGCTCATTATCATACATTGAATTGTATCCTACAATGATGTCTCATCCATGCTTTGTAATCATCCCCTCTTCATTTTTTACAATTTTCAGTCATTGAATTTGTCAATGAGGGATTCAGTGTTAATCTGATCCACAAAATCCCAGCTAGTGCTTCTTCTCTAGTTAGCAAGGATATTCCACAATCTCCAACAAATGCTTATCTTGGTCATTATCTCATGGAGTTAAATATTGGAACCCCGCCAGTAAACAACTTAGCCACAACTAAACGTGGTATCTATACATTTCGTACTTAGGGTTCAATTTATCACAACATTGAGGTAAATGTTCATTGTTAAGTAGTAAAGAATTAGAGTGGATGACATCATTCATTTGTTAACATTAACAATTATCTCGATCGAATATATTCAACTGTAAATTATAATATATAATACAATTTAATACATTAGATATTTATTGCATGTAAACTACAAACTATAAGAAAGCGGGTTGACTGACACAACAATATATGTCAACACGCTAGTAGTAATAAAAGAAATGAAAACTATTCTAGAAAACTTAATTTGGCACAAATATTTATTTACTATATCATAAATTATGTTTATGGATAAAGATTGATCTCTAATTTTTTGGTAATAGTTTTGAATATGGATTTTTCGGTATCTCACTTTTCTTAAAGTTGGAGTAAACTTAATTTGATTTACTCTTCTCACTTTATTTTATAACGTTCTCTTTCACACATGTTCAAACCACATAAGATTTGAGCTACTATATCTTTTATATCGTATAAGTTACTCTAAATTAATTTATAATTATATATTCTCAAACATGGTAGAACAAAATAAAATTATAAACAAATGAGATTATTGTAAAAATGGCAAATTAATGTTTCTAATGGTAATCATGATCATTAATAACTTATTGATCTCTGTGTTTTTTTAATCATTTTTCCTATGATTTTTCTATCTTAAATTACGAAAATTATAAGAGTATATATCTCTCAACATTTGTTATTTCAAAATGAAGCAAAAATACTTTATCCACATAAGATGTGAATCGTGAAATTTTGATTTAGTGGAAAACTTTTAGTGATATTAAATTATCTGATGTTGCATTTTTCCATTTCCAAAAACGTATAAAGTTCTACCATTTTAAATATAATTTCTGAGATGTTAATTCCAATTGCTAGTCAAATCTTCAACATACCATAAATAAAAAAATTATATAATAAAATATTTAAATTGAATTCATAATTTAATCAAACATTTTAGTGGTTAACGGAATAAAATAAGAAGAAAAATATATTCATAAGAATTTTATACATTATTATTACATAATTCATCTTTAATTTTCAACAACTCTTCAAAAATAAAGCAAATAAATGGTGAATGATATATTAATTATGTATAAATATTTAAACTGATAGTGCATGAATATTCCACTCATAAAATAACCATACAATAAAATTTTAAACTCATACATTAGTATGGATTATTAGCTAGTTTTTATAAAATATTTTGTATAAAAATTATACAATATTCATGTCTGATGCTTCACCCGTCACCACCCGTAGTTAATCTTAACGAAGAGGTCAAGATTTACAGAGTAGAATAAAATCATTAATGATATAATAACAAGTAAAAAGAAAAGAATAAATTATACTTACACCTGAATTTTAGTGAAATTATACTAAACACTTTTCTATGGTTTGTCCTTACACAAGCCAACCATATACATTACACGAAATACTCATGGATGAAATATAAATGTAATATTTTAAAGAAAAATGTGTAGTAAGTGTAATTAAGTTAAACAAAATATTATATAGTATGTAGACAAGTCCAAATAGTATAAGAGACATTGTCTCATTATTATTTTTTGGTTCATTACAAAATACATTAATGAGATATTTAAATAACATAACTCTTATATTTTTTGTAATGAACCAAAAATAATGAAGACACATTGACTCTTGTACAATTTGTATTTGTCTATACAATATTGAAATTTAATCTAAAAAAATCATTCACTATAGAGTTATTATTTATAAAGCAATGTGTTTGCCAAATTTTGTGAAACTTGTGAATGTAATTTTTAATACCTAAGATCAAAAATTATATATAGTAGCATGTTGACATGTTCGACCAATCCGTTTTTCTATTGTTTGTAATGTGTACTCTACATGCAATAAATGTCTAAATAATAAATTGTGTTAAATATTGTAATTTTCAGTTAAATATATTTGATTATTATAATTATTCAATCTTAATGAATTAATTGATTCCCGAGAATGAGAGGAGAAAAAGGATAAGAGATAACATGAGAGATACATTCTAAGAGTTTTGGCTACATGGTACCATGAGAGCTAATTGATATTAGAAAATTATACTACTGAATTATATAGTTTTTTTTTGTAGAAATTATAATATAGTAATAACAAAATATGTAAATACAAATTACACTATAATAAGATAGTTATTTTGAGTTTTGGATTAAGTGAAAGATGATAAATAACTATTGCAAGTTTGACTATTTAGATTTTTTCAATTAGTTTGATTACAATATTGCAACTTTGATTTATATGAATAAAAAATTGATTTAATTTTGGTGAATATTATATTCTTTAATTATATAACGTCATTCCATAATAAGAACAACTATATTAGATAAAATGCAATTAATGTAGAGGAAAGAGGCCTAATTTGGTTACAAGCTACTTTTTGGTTGATTCACCTCTCCCCCTTTTAAGATCTTTTTAGGGAATCATATAAGAAAAATAAAAAAATAAAGTGAATTTTGATACACAACTACCACAAATGATTTTACCAACATTGATTTTTACATCATTAATATATTATTTATCAATTAATTATTATTGAATTTTAAGATAGATCAATATTAAAATCTGACCAATTATTTCCAATTATTTTTAATTTTTATTATGTAATAGGAATGAAGATCGTATATCCCTTTTTGTATCCCGGACAAATAAAAATTATCATTTAATTGAATAAAAAAAGTTTTATAATTTAAAATATTAATTTATATTATTTGATTTAATTTTATTGGATAGAGACATAAATACATGTTCTTTTACCACTTAGTATCTATGTTCATCTAATGGGTATATGACAGCAAAATTGAAATCATAAAATTATATCATTGAGTTATATGATTTTTTGGTAGAAATTAGAATATAGTGAGACCAAAATAAGGAAACACAAATTAATGATGAAATAATTATTTTAGATTTTAGATTTATTAAGTATTGAAATTTGGAAGTTTGACTATGTAGATTTTTTCAATAAGTTTGATTAAAGTATCTGCAAATGCAACTTTGATTTATATTAATAGGAATTTGATTTAATTTTGGTAAATATTATATTCTTTAATATAATAAAAAAATATAAAATATCATTTAATTGAGGAAAACAAGTTATAAAGATATAAAATATTATTTTATATTATTTGATATAATTTTATTGGATGAAGATATGAAGATATGTTTCAATCTATGTTCATCTAATAAGTATATGAGAACAACAACCATGTATAAAAAGCATAGAACATTAACAAAATATTATTCATCTTATAATTTTTCCTCACCCGCTCATTATCATTCATTGAATTGTATCCTACAATGATGTCTCATCCATGCTTTGTAATCATCCCCCTCTTCATTATTTTACAATTTTCAGTCATTGAATTTGTCAATGGGGGATTCAGTGTTAATCTGATCCACAAAATCCCAGCTAGTGCTTCTTCTCTAGTTAGCAAGGATATTCCACAATCTCCAACAAATGCTTATCTTGGTCATTATCTCATGGAGTTAAATATTGGAACCCCACCAGTAAAAATCTATGGGATTGCAGATACAGGTAATGAGAGATGGATCATTTAAGTTTTTATGTGATTCTGGTGTAACTAAAAGATTAATCATGTTTGATTAAAATCAAATTGTAGCTTGCAAAAGGTTCGGGCTAAAAAAGATTGGACTAAAAAGTTCGGGAATGAAACTTACCCTAAGCAGGTCGTGGTGGGTTGACCCATATAATGTATAACTTTTTTACCATATTAAATCTATTTTTAAAAAGCTAGTATATATCATTTCGTATAATGTAAATATTTTTTAATATACTTCTTATGTCCAATTTAATAATCTAATGCCTTATTTGTGAGTTAAAATGTGATGTTATGTTCACTTATATGATTTTTAACATAACTCATTTATTAACTTTCACATTTCTATTGGATTCTCACTTCCTAACACAATATATGATCATCATTTTTTACTTTTTTATATGAAGATCATTTGTATCCTCATTGAACACCATCATCATGAATTATTACGAGTTAAATCTGATTTTATGAAATTTTCTATGATAAACAATTATGTTGTCTTTTAGTTTTATTATAAAAGTTATTGTTATTTATTATATATTTGTTGTACACAATTAAGAAATGAAAAATATAATATCTTTTCACTTGATTTAATAGACTATTTTAACTTGGTGTTGTGTTTAAAAGGACATTCTACAAAATATGGCAAATAATGTAAAGTTTCACTTTATAACATTTATTATAATTTATAAAGGGGAGGGATTCACTTACACCAATAGTAGGTAGAAAAGATCTATTTCACGTTTTAGTCATTCAATCTTGGAAAATCCAATGGTTTAAATATACTCACCAATTCAAACCATTAGATTTCCAAAGAATGAATGATCATTATGTGAAATATGTTTTTTCAACTTACTCTTGGAGTAAGTGAATCCTTCTCATTTATAAATATTTATGTTATAGATATTACTTTGTTTTTTGTTCAAAGTTCATACCATCAATAATTGTAAAATAATTATCACATAGGTTTATTACCAAGCCAAATGTCATAGAAAAGAAGAAAAAAATATAAGAAAAATTGGGTAAATCAAACTCATCTGGGTAAGTCCGACTTGAACCTGATTTCAATATAGTCTGGGAAGTGTGAGATAAAAGTCTGAATTCAATGAAATCACTGATATTCAATTCCTACGAAATTTCACACTTTAGTAGGCCCAGTTTGATACATATAATTTTGAATCATTCATCCAGCCTCTTATAATATAAAGTAACTAGATTGTAATAATCATTTTATTTTCACATCTTAATTATGTGAATAATCATCTTCAAACATGCTATATTGTATTATAAGTGATTTTGTTAGAGAAATAATCTCAAACAAGTGCAATATAATTACTTAGTATATATGATATCTCATATATAGTTTTTGAATCCATCGATGCAGGTAGTGACCTTACATGGACATCATGTGTACCGTGCGAAGGTTGTTATAAACAACTTAACCCTTTGTTTGATCCTACAAAATCATCCACTTATTCCAACATCTCTTGCCAATCAGATCAATGTCTACATTGGTTGGACACAGGTAAATGTTCCTCTAACAATCAATGTGACTACACTTATGCATACGCAAGTGCTTCTGTGACACAAGGAATTCTAGCACAAGACACAATTACCTTCATCTCAGCCACAGGAAAACCCGTTCCTCTTCAAGGCGTTGCTTTTGGTTGTGGACATAATGATACAGGGAGCTTCAATGATCATGAGATGGGCATAATAGGCCTAGGAGGAGGGCCAATATCCCTTATTTCTCAAATTGGTCCTTCAATTGGAGGTAAGAGGTTTTCACAATGTTTGGTTCCATTCCACACTGATGTTAGTATTACTAGCAAGATGAGTTTTGGTGATGGAAGTGAAGTAACTGGAGATGGTGTTGTTTCTACACCTATGGTTATCAAAGAAGATAAGACCCCTTATTTTGTTACCTTAAATGGTCTAAGTGTTGGAAGTACATATTTGCCCTATGATAGTTCTTCAAAAAGTGTTTCAAAGGGTAACATGTTCCTTGATTCAGGGACACCCCCAACTATTTTACCAACAAAATTGTATGAAGAATTGGTTGATCAAGTCAAGAAAATGATTGCATTGACACCCATTGTGGATGATCCAGAATTGGGTAATCAACTTTGCTATAGAACATCAACTAATGTTGATGGGCCAACAATAACAGCTCATTTTGAAGGTGCTGATGTACAATTAAATCCTATTCAAACCTTCATTTCACCAAAAGATGGTGTTTTATGCTTCGGATTCACAAACACTAGTAGTGATGGTGGGATTTATGGTAACTTTGCTCAATCAAATTACTTCATTGGCTTTGATCTTGATAGGCATACGGTGTCTTTCAAGCCTCAAGATTGCACCAAACAACAATAGATCTCTTCTAAGGAATGAATATCCTATTCAATACTACAAAATCTTTAATTTTTCAATTTAAAAATATATAAAAACATTCAACAGCATGGTTTTTATTCACTGATAAGTAATTCCTTTGGTTTGATTAGAAGTAATTAAGAGTTTTAATTTTTATTTGAAGATATGTATTGTACATGTCTTCCTTAATCAACTTTTGTAAGTTTTGTTTTAAACTAAAATTGTATCAGACAAGGATAATTGGATAAACGCAAGGAAGTCTATAATTTTTAGGATATTACACATCGCCTTTTTTTTTGCTTTACATACTTCTCCTTCCTATTGATTCCTGTGTGATTATAATAACCAACAACAAAGAAGAAAAACTAACCATTTTGTAAAGGGGGACGATAAAATGTTTAATATGTGAAAGAAATTCTAGTTCAACAATTATTACATCATTAATCATTCATTTAATCACAACTTAATTCGCTAAGCGGTTGAATTTAGAGTTATAAAATATATTTATACAATAACCATTCTATTTTTCATTCCAAAATACAACTGGATCACAAACCATGTACACTCATAATTTCATCAAAGATAAAGCTTGTAACAAAGCTGGATCTGGATGTCTCTCTTATAAGATATAGATGGCACTTTAACTCTTCACATTTAGGATTGTTCTTATCTTACTATTAATATAAATAGTGATTTTCTTCACTAATGAATATATAAATACTTGATTTTATTTGTAATATTAATGATAAATTATTATTTTATTATATAAAAATGGATAAAAATGTCTTATAATATTTTTTGGTATTACTTATTTCTCATTAATATTGTATATGGTTAGATGAAGGAGAAAAAAAAAAGGAAGGGGAGGGGAGGGCGTTATGGTAATCCAATATTGGTACGAGTTAGGTAGGACCAAACATTTGCACCCACCTGTGTAAGTTTATTTAATAAATAAATGGAAACCATTTCCAACTTCTTCAATCATTCTACTTCTTCTTCTTCTTCTTCTTCTTCTTCTTGTTTAGCTCTTTCTCTCTTTGTTAGTATCAGTGTATGGCCGCCGCCAATTGGAGCGTCACCACCTTGGGCAAGCGCGTCGCCACTCGGATCTTTTCAACCACAACTTCTCCTCTCTCTAATTCCAGGTCCTCTTTTCTTCTTTCATCATTTCTGATTTTATCAACAAATCTTGTGATCTGAATTATTCATACAATTTCTCAATGCTTAATTCATCATCATCATCATAACACTCAACTACTCCATTTAATTACTATTATTATTGCAACTCAATCATGTTTCACTATGTCAGGATAGAGTATTGTCCCCCCAAATATGATGTGAATGAATTAAGCAGGAAGTGTAGAAATTACTGTGAATCTAATATATCTTCAATTGTGTTGAGGACATGAGGTTTGTCTTCTTGATCCAGTATCATATACAAAAGTATGTAATAATAATCATGAAACAAATAAAAAAGAGAGGACACACTTTATTGTTATAGGACAACAAAAACAAAACTAGATATGGATTTTAATTTCTTTCCACCTCTCTACTCCTTATCTCGTAACTTTTATTCTTCTTACTATTCAATTATTATTATTATGATCTCTCATTACATGTCTGCTCTTCACGTTTCATCAAGGTTAGAAAGGATTATAAATGGTAGTAATGCTTTAGATTAGATTTATGAGAGGTTTTGTACACGTAATAACACTTAAGTGGGACCCAACTTGTTTTTCCTCCTTAATTAATCTTTGCATATTTACAACAATCGCTTATTCCACGCTTTTCTTTATATTTTCTTTTGCCATGGTACTAGATTCTATTTTTTATTTATTTTTAATGCTTTATCTGATCCGT
The DNA here is from genome assembly GCA_009771035.1 of Lupinus albus. NCBI lineage: Eukaryota > Viridiplantae > Streptophyta > Magnoliopsida > Fabales > Fabaceae > Lupinus > Lupinus albus. The sequence continues at coordinate 264,056 of CM020014.1, forward strand.
CTAAGTGGAGTTGAAGAATCGGTTTATTTAGTTTTTGGTCAGAAACTTTAATTTATGAATATTAATTTTTTTAGTTTGTATCGTAAAGCGAGATGTATGAGGGAGGGGATAAGATCGGTGATGAGAGTATTGTATGAGTATTAGACATGGCGTGGAAAATGCGTACAGAATTGTTAATTGCTAAAAGCGATTGGGTGGGTGGGTTGGTGGTCCACATCTATATTTTCTTGAATGAAAATATGGTGTCCAATCCTTATCTCGAAACAAATAAAAATTAATATTTAATTAGAATAAAAAAAATTATAAAAATAAAAAAATAATATTTTATATATTTTGATGTAATTTTATTTGATAGAAACATGGAGAGAGAATGAATTTACTTAGAGTATGACCAACCATATATACCCATCACGTGAACAACAATCTTCGTTTTAACACCTAACCCCCACCTATCTCTACTTCTATATCAACAATATGATGACCCACCCATATGCTCATATCCACTATCAGGATATTTTATTATTCAAATATTTCGCTGACTTTGAACTAGCTAGTATTACACGAATTTTATTGAATTCAATTTTGAATGACTCATGATATTCCTTTTCAATGCAAATTGTATTTTTCATTTATTCTTAAATGATAAACATTAATATGAATGCGTGTAGTCTCTTGTATTGAACCAGGAGGGCAGCATACAGTTCATCGTATGACAAGAATCCAGATGATAATGTCCAACCAGTCTCAGTCCCTGAGGATGTGATCGAGGCAGCCAATTCTGGAAAGTACTGGGCCCCACACCCACAGACTGGTGTATTTGGCCCTCCTGCTGGCCACTCTGCTCCTTCCGGCTACTCAACCCCCATTGCCGATGCTGCTGCTGCTGCTGCCGCCGCCGCATCCGTGCTCGAGGAGAAGGCCTGGTTTCGTCCTACCAGTCTTGAGGACCTTGAGAAGCCTAACACCCTTCCCTAGCTAGCTAGCTAGCTTGCCCTTTCATTTCAAACATATATATATATATAACCCTATGCTAGCTTAGATCAATAAATAAACACTAGTCATCTAGTGGAACTAGTGTGTTTGTGCTTTGTGTCTATATAGCATCCACCTTCTAACTGCATTGCAGGTTGATGCTCGTTGAAGAGTGTTATACATGCATAAACTAGTAGTACTCATGGACTTTGTTAGTATGCATGTATGGTTCTTGCTTCTGTTTTCATGCAACTTTAATATCAGATCGTCTATTATCATGCTTGTCTTTATTTTGTTGGCTATTGTTTGCTTCCTAATTGCACTTTCATTAAAATAGAATAGCTTAATTATTTTACTTGTTATAGGGAGTACTTATATTGATATTCATATTCAGTAACTTCAGCTATTTTAAGGATGTTATTTCTAAACTATTTTTGTTACACCCAACAGTTAAAAGAAACCATGATCCAACATATAGCCATATTAAGACAATACCCTAAAACTACTATAACAGCTTAAGAGTACTGAGTACTGACTGATAAAATTTCCAAGTTTAGTTGATAATTTGCAAATGGATGCAACATCTGTTTTTAGTACTTATTCATAAATGTGTTTGAGAATCTAGCGAAACAATAACAAATATTTTTCCTATTACATGAATCAAATGACAAAAGGTGTCCATATGCAAATCATTTACATATACATACTTGTAATAAATCTGATCCTTTTTGGTCTCAATGGTCTTCTGTGCTTGTTTCGATGATATGCAGAGATGTATGTTACTTCCTTACCCTCTCACCTTCATTTAATACAACGGATTGTGCCTCTTCATTGTCTCATTCTTTCTTTATTCACTATTTTGTTAACTATTCCAGGTCATTTACTGGTCAATTCTCATCTTCATTGCTTTGGTTTTCCGAAGATACAAGGTTAACATTATTGTGGGTTCAGGGATTATATCACAAAAATCATATAATTGAACTCAAATAAATTAAGAACGCAGGAAGGGGAACAATGAGAATTACCACTATAATGTTTTTGCATTGATTTGTAATTCACTTTAGCTGTTATCTTTTGGTAACTTTGAAACTCTTTTAGTGACTTCTTTTCTTATTTCACAATGCTTAATTACTAATTTATTGTTGTTTAAGTACAGAGCTTATCGTCTCAAACATTTAAGTTTTTTAGTCAATAATTGTGTTATATTTAAAGTAGTGATACCTTCATCTATGTTACAAAGTCTTTTGTTTTGTTTTTTGATGTCATTATGCAATTTATCAACCTAATAGACCAGCTACAAGCTTTTGTCGTTTGTGCAGGCTGTATAGGTTTTCTTTGTCCTTGCTTTGTATTTGGGAAGAATGCGGAATTTCTGGGTTCTGGAACTTTCTTGGGATCATGTGTTACCCATTTTTTATTGTGGACTCTGGTTAATATATCCTGCTTGTTATTAACCGATGGCTTGTTTCTGGGACTACCTGGATGCATAGTTACCAACACATAATAAGAGACCAGTGAATTCAAATTTGAAGTTATATAGAATGTGAATCAAAGGAGATTTATGAATCACAGTAATCTATACTACATGGGTAATAAACCATTTGATATATGGATATCACAAGGGTGTTGATTAATCAGGATTCAAGAAACTCTTCCTGCCAATTATTTTATGCAGCTGCATTACAGGGACTTCAAATTGAGACCTCTACTTTGTTGTTCATTTGATACTATATTGTTTTATATGAATTGCCAAATCTAAAATTGTGATGATGCAATGCAATGATATATCTTTTATCTTATGAAGGAAGCACCCTGTGGGGATTTTGTCACCCATTTTTGCTGTCATTTGTGCGCCATTTGTCAAGAGTACCGAGAGATACATGAAAGAGCTGGGGACTATGAACTCACAGATATGAAGTTGGCTGTAATCACAGCCCCACCAATCCAGCCAATGCAGTCAGATTCAGATTCCAAGCAGTAAGTATTGGATTTCCCAAGAATGAATGATCATGATGTAGAGTAGGTATTTTTCCCTTTTCCATTTGTTTTCAATTTTTATTAATGAGAAAAATTGTGGTACTTCCTTACCAAATAAAATCATATCCACTGAAAACAGATTTTTTCTAAAAGTCTTTGGAACCGTAGCGCTAAAGTTACTCAACTTAGGAAAAAATAGATTTCATGACGTTCATAATTCAAAGCAGTAGATATTACAAGATAATACTCCAAAGAAAGTTTACACTGAACGACCGCATCAAACTAGAACAAGCTAATACTAGTCTTCAATTAAAAAACATCATCGGGGAGCACCATACACTTGGGTGGAGTCATATTGGGGGTAAGAAGCAGCAGCAGCAGCAGCAGCAGGTTGAGGTGACACTGTCTTGCCATACACAGCTTGGGCACTTGCTTGTACAGCTGCATAACCCGCTACAGATTGCTGGTTAGGCTGTTCATACCCTGTTTGAGCCGGAGCAGGTTGAACATAACCTGGCTGCCCACTTGGTGCAACACTGTATGTTGGCGCAGAGCCACCACTGTATGCCGGATCTTGGGGCACACCTTGGTAGCCATAAACTGCAGTGTTCGGAGCCGCCTGCTCAGGGTAGCCTTGCTGTGAAGATGGGTCTGACCCATAACCAGTAGGACCGGTTTGCGGATAACTAGCTGCTGGCTGGGCACCTGGTTGACCATAACCTTGCTGGGCATAAACTTGGCTGGATGCAGATTGTGGGTGATTGTAGCTATCTGCCGCAACTGGTGCAGACCCATAAGTATGATATGCCGCTTGCTGTGGTGCAGAGGATGCATATGGGTATGGCTGTTGTGTTGGAATATTCGCACCATATGATTGAGCTTGAGCAGAACCTTGATATGGAATATCCCCCGATTGTGTAGCTCTAGGGTTACCATAAGTTTGGGGAGGCTGTCCCTGTGAGGGCATTCCATAATATGGTGGTTTTCCGTACTGTTGAGGTGCAGCATAATTAGGTTGAGCACCAACCTGTGGATAGGTTGGTTGAGCATTCACATTTCCACCGTAGGGAAGTTGTTGGGTAGGAGCATGATTATCAAACTTCGACTCACCATATCCCTGTCCATAACCTTGTTGGGGATGTCCTGCCTGAGTATAAGGTGCCTGGTGACCATAATCCTGGCCTTGTGGCTGTCCATAATTGTAATTCACCTGAGCTGGGGAAGGACCAGCACCATGTAGGGGGACAGAACCAGGGTGCTGGGTGGATGGCGGAGGATCAGATAAATGGCCCCTTTGTCCTCCATAGTAGTCATAACCACCATTGTGTGGGGGTGGCCCTTGCATACTGTGGTGAGGCCTTTGCTCCCAACCAGAACCATAGCTGCTTCTAGGAGCCATATGTTGAGGATAATTTCCATACGGTGGAGGTGCATATGGTTGATTCTGAGCAGGATATGTGCCACGATGCTGGTGATTATATGCTGTTGGGTGGCCATAATGAGAACCTCGCTGATCCCGTTGGGGTGGGCCACCAGATCCATGAGGTGGGCGGTAGGTCTGCTGGCCAAAACCACTGGTTGATGGCCTGATTGGCTATTCAAGCAAAATGAGGCAAGAGTCAGTAAACGGGGATGATTTCTTAAATCAGAATAATAACATAAGTAGAGCACAGTCACAAGATGCTGCTTTAATAGTCCCATTAATTATCATACAGAATTAAATAAAACTTTTCATGAAGCTGAGCCAGCGGCAAATTTTCATTCCAATCAATTTCCCATAGTAGAGCACACATTTAATTACCTTCACGTCAGAGTCATAATTAAACAATGTACTCAAATAAATAAATAAGTCAACTTGCTTGGCATAAAGACAAAAGGATTACATTTACCATTGCATTACCATACAATAGGGACAAATCAGACATATCACATATAGACTAAGTCATCAGAACATTTATAATGGCTAGCACTTAAATTGTATATGAACTGACATAATAACATCTAACAGACTATCAAATCATGCAATATGTATAGCATGCCACATCCTCTCGAGCTCAGCTCTGGTAGCCAATCAACTAAACACTATACAAATAAAACCAAGTCATGTCTTTGATGGTATCTTTGAGAAAAAAGATCTCACCTTAGCAAGAAGGGGATAAAGGAGCCTGGCTGACAAATGCCAAAGCAAAACTAAAAAATGCACTACAAGATAAATTTCAGTCCATATTGAAGAATAACTAGCCAAAGCCAGCCAAACTTATAAGAGATAACACAATGAAATTTAACTTCCACCGCAAAACAACATGCTATCATGTTCTATGAAACACATGTTTAAAAAAAATGCAGTGGAATATTAACATATACCAAATTAATATAAAAAAGGGACCAATAAATGTATTATGCTTCCAATTGCTAGACAATCATGAAAAGTAAATTCTGAGACTTCCAAAGGAAAACATAATTTCATACTAGCTTAACACTGAGGACTAAGCATAATAACCTTCAACTGTTACAAAGATTCACAGAAGCACATTTGAGCATCCAGCATCTAAATCAGTTTAAGACCAAATTAACATTGATCTAATGTGCCAATCCTTTCAACCAAGAGTGTCATCATGTCAAAGATATGTTAGAGTAGATAATAAATTAACAAAGTATACTTAGCACTAATCCCTGATTACATGGCTATAGCAATAGTAGTAATTTCCCTGACCTCAATACACCCTGGATGACATGAATTGCTTTTTTTAGATTTTCAGGACAGAATTGGATACGTATATAGAAGAATACAACTCCAACACAGTTAAAAGCATCAGACATCATGACATCACCACTCCTTCCAAAAGGATTCATGCAAATCACACAGCAGCTCTATGCGAGCACCAAGACCAGCACAATATAGTCTCACTGAATCATGATTTTTAATTTTTAAGTCTTGAAGCAATCTTACCAACCATCAAACATCTTGCAATCAAGGGTCTTAATGCTTGCCACCTCTCTTCAGTGCATGAGAGTGAATATGCTGTCTATGCTACATCAAGAAGGCTACGTTGACCCCAGAGTAAAGGCTATAGCCAAATCTGCAATTTTTAAATCCAACCAGTTCGAAATTGGCACCTTCAAAATAAATAAATCATTGCAACTGACATCGTGGTTTACATATAGGATCTTCCTAGAAGAATTTAGTTGACCTTGGCAAGGATTATTGATCAGTTTCCACAATCATGAATACCCAGGTGATCTATCACACTTCTATGGCAGCATATAATACATTACTTACATACATGGGTTATACAGGGAGGAGATATATTCCTTAATCATAATCATGTTTTCTAGAGCCTTCCAGAAAAACTATGTGAAGCAGCACTGAACCCAAACAGAAGTATAGAACATAAAAAATATAAACTTTTTTGACATGGACTACTATATAGAAGCAATCATTCTTCAGTATCTGAAGTTTTTTCTTATGTTAGTTTCAGAATAACAAGTAGACTTCGTATTAACAGATTTACTCAAAATCAGTAACCGATATCAAATCTAAACTGGTGATACACGCTTTCAAGGTGGAGTAATACATGGCATCCTTCTGCAAGGTACTTCTAATAGTTTCTTACGAACACCATTAAGTAATAATGAAGAACATAACTCTACAAGTAACATGTGATAGAATAAATAAATCCACATTGAACATGATCTACAAGGCTCAATTTCCAATTAAAAGAAAGACAACATGTTGGCACAATTATGGCTCAGAATGCAGTAATACAAGATAAACATGGCTACTACAAGAGAACAAAATTTTAAACGCAAATTGTTGAGCCAGATGCAACAAGGCCAAACTAATACATGCATCATTTATTCATATCTTGACAGAAAAATCGCGATATAGAAAAGGATATCAGCAAATCACACAATGCAAAGATTAATACAGGAACTATATGAGAACTTTGAAAAGACACATCGCTAATAACATAAGAGAACAAAAACTGAAATCTTTATCAGCGTAAGATATTTAGAGTCAAACAAACCTGACTCATGACTTCTTTTATCATTTCTTGTGCAATTTCAATTTGCCTCTTGTCACCGGTAACTTGGACAGTCCTTTCTTTAGAAATATCTCCTTCTGGAAGATGTTGAGGTATCAACTAAAATTGGTAAAAAAAACACAAATCAGAATCATAAGTTTAATCTTAAACAAGGAGAAAGTCTACATCCTACAAGCATAAAAAAACTATATCTAATATATATATATATATCAAGACTTTGAACACCTTGTGATGTCTTCCATAAGAAGATCAAAGAAAAGAGAGTATGCAACTCAATAACCGACAAAAAACCAAAGCAACTTTCTTATTAAAAAGGGACAAGAATAGAAAAATAACTAAATTGCATAAATTTTAAGTTGCCAGACTTCCAAACGATGCCCGAGTTCAAATGGTTAACAAAAATTAAAATTAAATGAAGCACAGAGGTTAAGGCAAAACACAAAAGTAATGAAAGCAGAACTATTTGCTGCTATACATTATTATTATTATTATTAATTAGTGTTATGTATCTAACAATTTGCCAAACGGGTGGATTCATCATAGGAAAATAGGCTTTCCCATTTGCGGTTTGATAACCATGATCCAGATGCATAGGAATCATTTCATTATCCAATTCTAAATTTGGCATCTCATTTTAATGTCATTGTTATTGAATTTAAAGTCTTAACATAAAAACCTCAACATTGGCAGGTTAATCTTAATCCCAATTAGATCCCATCTTGAACACACAAATTTAGTACAAAAAAGATTTTAAAAAAAAGGATTGCTGAAAAAAGATAACAACTACCTGGATGCGTGCACCAGATTTAGTCTGAAGACTTTTAATCGTTTCTCCACCTCTCCCAATGATTAATCCTACCTGTAGAAAAGCAACTTATGTGACTCAAAGTTGGAGATACATAAACACACCATATGAATACATGTCATTAAGAAAAATTAATAGATATTATCAGTTTGTCACCTTTTCATTTGGAACCTGTAACTGAATTTGTTCAGAGCCCACAATAGCTTGGGCAGGAGAGAGGCCCCGAGCTACAAGTGCAGGAGATCCCCCGGCATCAGCCTGTAGAATCTCAAAATGATATCCCAAAAAAAAAAGTAAGAACAAAAGCAAGACAAAAAGAAGAATAAGACTGAGATAATAAGTAGATATGCTATCTGACCTCTGCAATCACAGCATTTATTAGCTTTTCTGCCTTATCTATACTTTCCAAAGTTCCTATTAGTTCCACAGGCCTGGTTGCAGAGTGAGGGTCAGCATCAGCATCCCTTGTGATCTGAATCTTTGCACCAGAATTATACTGCAAATATTTTATAGTATCTCCAGCCTTGCCAATAAGTACACCAACCTGCACATAAATAGTATACATATCTATCAAGAAAACTGCTTTCCGAATACATCTATCAAAATAGTTGTGGACGTTGGTGTCTATAGTTAAATTCCTTATGGCTGTCGATGAGCAAATATATAATTGTGGCACTAAAATGTTGAGTGCCACAAACATTTCAGGGAATAGCAATGGCTTAGTTTTAAAATGCAGAAAATAACATAAGTTTATATCCAGCAGATATCTGACCATAATTTATAAGTTAATACTAGGTATGCAAAAGAAGTAAACCAACAGGCAGTGACAAAGAATTATCTATAGTGCATCTAGCTCATCAAATAAAAAATGTTCAGTGGTACCCACAAAATCTCATACTGACACTAATTATATTATTTACAACATTAAATAAAAATCAATTCAATTTATGCAGCTATCTGAGAAAATTAAGATACCTTATTGTTGGGAACCTCTATTTTCCGTGTCACTGTCTCAGTTCCTGATGTAGGTTGGTGTTGCCCAGAAGAAGCATCTTGCTGAAAGCAGGTAGAATAAGAATAAAGAGAATGATTTAGAATATTAGTATTTAAAACATGTTAGATTGACAGAAACTCGTCTTCCTAATCAATACCTTATAGGGAAACTCCACAGCATCCGGAGCAACATCAACAGAATCAGGTTGCTTATCTCCAGAAGTAGCATCTTGCTCTGTTGACACCTTAGCTGGTTCTTCAGTTTCTCCAGAAGGTTTCTCAGCAGCATTTTCCTGAGCAGCATCCCCGTTAACGGGAGATTCTTTAGAATCAGCTGGTTCTGCAACTTCACTACCAGTTTGTTCATTAGCCGTTTCCTCTGATGGATCCTTGGATATAGGTTGAGCATCCTCTGAAACAATGTTTTCCTCCGCTTCATTGACGGGCTCACCAACCTCTTCATCTTGATGCCCATTTTCACTATCTGTTAAGACCAAGCACAAGGCGTCAACAATATGAAGTTTCATATCAAAATATTGTGTGCACACCGGTTAAAATTGATTTATTACAATGGCTCGCCTCTTCACGCTTACAAAGTGATTTCCCATAACGATTTCAGCACAGTAATTTTATGAGGAGCTGAAAATATAGCTTCTCAAAAGCTAAATTTCAGCTTTTTTGCAGCTTCTGTTTTTTTTCTGTGAAATCCCAGCTAAACGTATGTGCATGTGTCAGGAGTGATTTTTATATGGACATAATCACCTTTTTGTTGAACAAAAGCGCAAACGTATGGAGTGTTAAGACCAAAACAAAGCATCAACAAAACCAAATTCCTTCCTAGCAACAAAGGCATCGTGACAAAATATTTTGTACATAACGGATTAAAAATGATTTATCAGAGAGATTTTTGAATGTCGGAGTTGCAGAGCATAAGGATGATTATACCGTGCTGATGGTATGAAGAATAGAAAGTATTCCTTTTCTGAGAATGTAAAAGAATTGTAACATAAACGTGAGAATATACATCGTGATTGTTGAATATTAGATTGTACCTGGGGCATCGAGGCGAGGCCGTTTGATTTCGGTGTCGTCGGAAATGGGTGCATCGGCGTTGTTTTGAGGTTGAAGATCTTGGAGCTTCCGCTTCTGTTCAGAAGGTGACACAACTTCTTCCTCCGCCATCAGCTGCGTCTCTCTCGATACAAGATCAGAAAGATTGTAATAGATATTTTGTGTTTGTGTCAATGGTTCAGATTTTAGGGTTACCCTTCGCTATTGGGCTTTTCTGAATGGGAGATCAAAAAAACACTCCAATCTATATCTTTTACTTCAAAAAAATATCCTATAATATTTTTCCACATTTTTTAGCATGAAAAAATCACTAAATGTATGAATTCTGTACTTAGTTGTTAACATTATTTTGTACTAACCTCTTTAATTAACGGCATAAGATTAACATAATGAACAAATGAAACTGTTATTTGTTTATTAGTGAGTTATTTTTTACCTAATCACTTGTTTGATTAAAATAGAAGTAGGAAATAATTTGTTTGGTGTGAGGAGAAGGGAAATAGTGATTCAGATGGAATGATTAATGGAGAAGATTCTTATTCCAGATGCCTCGTCCATCTCATCTTCTGTTATTATTATAATTCTAGGATTTATTATTAGTTGGTGTATTAATTTTATTTATTTCTGTACTTAGTATTTGGTTCACAATCAAACCTTAACATAGATGGGAAAACAGAATAATGGGCAAGGCAGAGCCTTGGTGTTAAATGAACTAAGGATGTCTTTAATTTGGAGGACATTGGATTATGGTTTACTCTTTTTATCACATACATGCATGCATGACTCATCTTCTTAGGTTGAAGAAGGCAATGAGACTAAAATGTTTAGGTTCTTTATAATCTCAGGACCCAATCTGAATGGTTTATTTGGAAGGCAATCAGGCACTACTCCCGGATATTCCTATTTGGGGGCAAAACACTTTATATGATTACTTGCTTAACCCTAAAAAGGTACATTCTAAATATAATTACTATTTCCTATTAATGGCCTGCTTCATCTTTTTTAAAAGGGAGAAACTAAACTAAATTAATGATAATTCTAAAACATTTTTTTATTTTTCCTTAAAAATATAAATATAGTTAATGATGAGAAATGGATAATTGTATAATTATATTAAAAATATTTAGATATTTTTATATTTTGTTTTTAAAATAACTTAAATTGAGGTAACTATGATAATACACGGATTTGAGAAGCCCTTCGAAACTTTTATTTCTCCTTCATCCAACTCTCAAATAAGGGGATATTTCTCTTCCAAAATCACACTCCCAAATAAAGCCTTATTAGATTTAGGGTCTATTTGGAAGTTGAGTTTGAGAGAGGAAATAAGGGAAAGGGAAGACTTTGGAGCTATCTCATCAGTATATTTCATGGCTTTAAAGTCTTCTATTTCCCTTCAAAATTCAACTCGCAAACAGACCATTAGTTTTCTTCATTGCAACCATGGTAATTAATGCATTGTTAAGTTGTATGGTAATATGTTGCAGTTGCAAGTTGATGTTGAGAAAATATGTTTAAGCCATGACATGTCTCTCATGTTTGTTTCGTTTTCAAGTTGTGCAGTATATTCCAGGGACGAAGATGGTATTTCGTGGTCTTAAGAAGCCTCAGGAGCGTGCTGATCTTATTGCATACCTGAAAGAATCCACCTCACAATGACTGAATTTTATACACTTATTTGTTTCTGCCGTGCAGTAAGTAGTGTATCTTTGGCAAATAAAGTGGACTACATTTGTTTGCAATGCTATTTTATTCATTTTGCATTGCTTCTTGGGAGGATGTGTTATACTTTTATAACATATTTTTCATGAGCCTTTAATGGTTCATAAGAATCCTTTAGGATCTTGACATTATGACATTCACATGTGATAAATGAAGAGATTGAGAAATACCTGGTTCCATAGCAATATATCTTCTAGTGCACTTTCTGGTTGATTTCGTTCTCACCTCTCTGCCTTCCCTTTATGCGTTCCTTGATGATTAGGAACTCAGTTTCCTTCCTTCTCTTTGTGACACTACACTTTCTTTAATTCAGCCACTAATACTTTGAGTTCTCTCTATGTTTGTTTCTGGTTATGAGATTGTAAAATGACATTGCTTTTCTGATATGTGAGTGTCTCTCTTATAGAAGGAGAGTAGGAGGAGTTGTAACTCCTCCTCTATCATGGAAACTTCCATTCATAAAGTGAGAGGGGAGGGAGTTACTCATAACCCCCACTAGTTTGACTCATGAATTGCCAACCATCATCACATTAGGCACTTTACTCAAACTAGTAACTTTTAAGCACATGGATCACTTGATTGCTGAAATAATCTAACAATCTCCCACTTGGTCCATGTGATGACTTGAAGATTCATAACTTTAATTGCGCACTTTAATTGAACCTTACAAATCACCATCCTTGATTGAATTGAAATGGTTGAATCACGGCGGTCACAAATTATGTGAGGCAACCTGATCCCTTCCATGTATCACAACCAACTCAACTCAATTAACTTTAATTTGAGTTTTCATTTACCTTTCGAAAACTCACTAAGTTATCTCATTAAAACCATACAAGTACAATCTTTAATAAGGATAACTTGAACTTTAATTACGGAAATGAAACTTTCATTAAATTCAAATGTGTCATACAATAATAAGCAAACATCTAAACATGTATATATACATTAGGTATTATCACATTAACAAGGACTTATCTATAACGCCCATCCTTTCTACATGGCCAATGTAAATTTTGGGCGACAATCCCTTAGTTAACGGATCCGCTACCATTAGATCGGTACCAATATGCTCTATAGACACCTTCTCTTTCCGTACTTCTTCTTTAACTGACAGAAACTTTAAGTCCATATGTTTGGTACCTCTGGAATATCTGTCATTCTTAGAGAAGAAGACAGCTGCAGAATTATCACAATAAAACTTCAGCGGCCTAGCTACACTGTCTATAATGCCAAGCCCTGAAGTAAAGTTCCGCAGCCACAATGCATGGTTTGTGGCCTCAAAGCATGCCACAAACTCAGCTTCCATGGTGGACGTAGCAATTACGGATTGTCTACCGCTTCTCCATTATATGGCTCCTCCAGCCATTAAGAAGACATACCCAAATGTAGATTTCCTTGAGTCCACACATCCTGCATAGTCTGAATCCGAATAACCGATCACCTCAAGATGATCTGACCTTTTATACGTGAGCATGTGATCCTTAGTGCCTTGCAAATATCTTAGAACCTTCTTTGCAGCCTTCCAATGGTCCATTCCGGGGTTACTTTGATATCGGCCTAACATTCCAACAGCAAAGCTGATATCCGGCCGAGTGCATGTCTGAGCATACATTAAACTCCCAACCACTGATGCATAGGGAATAGATTCCATTTCCTTACGTTCCAAATCATTCCTTGGACATTGCTTTTCACTGAATTTGTCCCCTTTCTGGATTGGAACTATCCCTGTGGAGCACTTTTCCATTCTGAATCTCTCTAATACTTTATTGATATATCCTTTCTGAGACAATCCCAACAATCCTTGTGATCTATTACGGAATATTTCTATTCCTATCACATAGGATGCCTCACCCATATCTTTCATTTCAAAATTATTAGAGAGAAACTTCTTTACATCATGTAACAATCCTTTATCATTTGTAGCAAGCAGAATGTCATCAACATATAGGACTAATATTATAAACTTGCTTCCACTAACTTTCATGTAGATACACCGGTCAACAGTGTTTTCTACAAACCCATATGACGTAATGGTATCATTGAACTTTATATACCATTGTCTGGAAGCTTGTTTTAGTCCATATATTGACTTATTTAATCTACACACTAGATTTTCCTTTCCTGTGGTCACAAATCCTTCGGGTTGGTTCATATAAACTTTCTCGTTTAAGTCACCATTCAGAAAAGCGGTCTTTACGTCCATTTGGTGAAGCTCTAAGTCATAATGAGCCACCAAAGCCATAACAATTCTTAAAGAATCTTTCTTAGAAACTGGAGAGAAAGTTTCTTTATAATCAATGCCCTCCTTTTGAGTGAAACCTTTGGCGACAAGTCTAGCTTTATATCTTTCAATGTTGCCTTTCGAGTCACGCTTGGTCTTAAAGACCCATTTACAGCCAACTCGTTTTGAACCCTCAGGCAACTCAACTAGATCCCAAACTTTATTATCGTCCATTGATTTCAACTCTTCTATCATAGCATTGTGCCACTTTTCAGAATTGTCAGTTTCCATGGCTTGTATGAACGAGACTGGATCTTTATCAATGCTTAAGTCACATTCATGTTCAAGTGAATATACAATGTAATCATTAGAAATAGCTGGTCTTCTTTGCCTTTCAGACCTTCTTAATGCTATTTCTTGCGGTTCTTCCATCACTTGATCATTAATGACTTCATTAATCGGTTCATTAACTATTTGTTCATCATGTGGGTTTTGGATATTATCTTGTTGTCTCTGAGAGTTATTAGACGGTAATATAACTAAAGGAACAACAACCTGAGGAGACATCTTCGGTGAAGAAGATTTATCTGAAGTCTCTATAATATCCACCTTTCGTGATTTATCACTCCCACTGATTTGACCATTCTCAATGAACCTAGCATTACCAGACTCAACTATTCTCGTACTATGGTTAGGACAATAAAATCTGTACCCTTTTGACTTTTCCGGATAGCCGATAAAGAAACCACTAATGGTTCTTGCATCAAGCTTCTTTTCATGTGGGTTGTACACCCTTACTTCTGCTGGACAACCCCAAACGTGGAGATGTCTCAAACTGGGTTTCCTTCCAGTCCATAACTCATAGGGAGTTTTAGGAACTGCCTTACTAGGAACCCTATTCAGCAGATACGCAGCGGTCCTTAATGGGTACATCCACAACGATAAAGGTACATCACAATGATTCAACATTGATCTAACCATTTCCATTAAAGTACGATTCCGCCTTTCAGCCACACCATTTTGTTGCGGTGTATAAGGCATAGTGTACTGAGCACATATGCCTCGACTTTCGAGAAACTTTGCAAATGGTCCTGGATATTGTCCATTCTCATTATATTTTCCATAATATTCACCACCTCTATCAGACCTCACAACCTTAACCTTCTTTTCAAGTTGCCGTTCAACCTCATCAATGAATACCTTTAGGACATCCAATGATTGAGACTTTTCATGCAACAAATATAGGTAACAATAACGTGAGTAGTCGTCTATAAAAGTGATGAAATACTTTTCACCACCCCAAGATGGAACATCAAAAGGACCACAAATATCTGTGTGTATCAATTCAAGAAGTTTGCTACTTCTTGTGGCTGAGTTCTTTGATATGTGTTTAGTTTGCTTTCCTTTAATGCAATCTAAACAAACATCCCAATCGCCAAAATCCAAAAGAGGTAATATATCACTTTTAGTTAACCTCATTATCCTTTCTTTGGATATATGGCCTAATCTTTTATGCCACAAGTAAGCAGAATTCTTATTATTAAAATCTTTAAGCTTGCTACTTACTTCATGTTCAACATTAAATAAAGATTCCTTAAATTTAAAATCAAGATTGAAACAATATAAACCATTCATTAAAGTACCAGAACCAAAATAGTACGAATGTTTATACAATTTAAAACCAGAATGTTCAATCTTAAAATTAAATCCTATACAATCCAATCTAGCAACAGAAACCAAGTTCCTGGCACATTCAGGAACATAAAGACACTTTTCTAGATCTAAATAGTTTCCACTATCTAGGATCAATCTATATGTTCCAATTCCATGAACTCGTGCCTTCATTCTGTTCCCCATGTAGAGAAACTTCTCACTTTCCTGGGTTTGGATTGAAAGGAATCCCTGCACAATATGTGACACATGAGTTGTTGCACCAGAGTCTAACCACCAAGTATTATTAGGAACTTCAGTAAGAAATAGTTCATCTATAATGGAAACAAAAAGTTTACCTTTCTTTTCGAACCATTTCTTCCTTTTAGGACAATCCTTTTTGTAGTGTCCATTCTTCTTACAGAAGAAACACTTCATCTCTTTATGGATTTTCCCATCTTTAATGGGAATCTTTTCCTTCCCCTTTCCTTTGTTCCTATTACTTGGCCTGAATCTGCTAGTGCTACATGGCTCCTTAATGGTTAAATGAATGGAGTCATTCTTAATTTTCTTTAATCTCCCTTCCTCCTGAACAAGCATGGCCTTAACTTCCTGAAAATTCCATTTTTCCTTTATGGTGTTATAATTCACCTGGAATTGGCCAAACTCAATAGGAAGAGAGTTAATGATGAACTGTACTAAGAATGCTTCTGTCACCTCCATTCCCATGCCTTTCATTTTTGCAGCCAGATTTGCCATGCTAGTTACATGATCATGAATGGGCTGCGACCAATCAAACTTCTTGGTCGTCAGCTCTGTCATGAGATTTCCCACCACAGACTTATCAGTAATGTCTGATTGGGAGTACTCCTTGATCATTCTCATAAATTCCCTTGCATTATCCGTCTTAGGCATAGACGGCTTGACATTGTCAGAGATTGACATTTTCATCAAGCTTAGGCTCAACCTGTTTGACCGCTCCCAAGCCTCATATAGAGTCTTGTCTGCCTCCGAGCTGTTCTCAGTTATGGTTGGCACATCATCCATAATGATGGCTAAGTCCAACTCCATTATACCCAGTGAGAACTGGATCTGTTCGGACCAATCAGCGTAATTCAGTCCGTTGAACTTGACACATCCATTGCCTAAGACAAATGCATTGAATGAAGCTGTAATAAGACATGCTCACACTTTAGTGCTTTGAATAAACTTTTATGGATTCAAACTAAACTTTTATCAATGCACTTAATTTATCTTTGGATAAAATTTAAATGCATTAGGCCTTACTAATGATGTCTCATATTATTCTTTAATAGTAATTAATCATATTTTCTAAACATACATGTTATCTTTGGATAAACAAGTACAAACAAATATGACTAAAACTTTAATGTCATTAAATACATGCAATAATCCACCTTTGGGTGATCATGATATGCATTATGATTTAATGAACAAACATTATCCTTATGACATCATAATATTAGTTACTTGCAATGATCCACCTTTGGGTGATCAAAATATGCATCATAGTTAACAAATAAACACAATTAATAATTCACCTTTATTTAGTGCAATCTTTTGTGGACCAAAATTCAACATATACATGGTCTGGAATGTGATATATCTTAACCTTAATACCAATAACCTTCTGTGCTATTTGAGAGTGCTTATTGTGAACAGCACAAGCCTCTTTCTTGCACTTGCGTTCCAAGTGATCAAGATGATAGCCATAATCTTTTGTGTGGTATGAAACATATGGCAGTTACTAATAATTTTATAATTAGTAATTCATTATATTGAAACAATCAATAGAAACACAAAATAATAGCATATAAAAGCCTCTGTTTTATACGTAGCATACAACAAATATTGCAATGTTTCAATAATTAATATTGCATTGTTTCAATACTGCACTGTTTCAATAATTAATAAACATACAAGATACATAATCTCTCATCAATATAATTTTCATACTGTTTTATATAAGAATATCATTCATATATGTTAATCAACATATGATTCAATTTCATAAACACAAGGAATGTCATGATGTCACTAACCTGATGCTCTGATACCAATTGTTATACTTTTATAACAATTTTTCATGAGCCTTTAATGGTTCATAAGAATCCTTTAGGATCTTGACATTATGACATTCACATGTGATAAATGAAGAGATTGAGAAATACCTGGTTCCATAGCAATATATCTTCTAGTGCACTTTCTGGTTGATTTCGTTCTCACCTCTCTGCCTTCCCTTTATGCGTTCCTTGATGATTAGGAACTCAGTTTCCTTCCTTCTCTTTGTGACACTACACTTTCTTTAATTCAGCCACTAATACTTTGAGTTCTCTCTATGTTTGTTTCTGGTTATGAGATTGTAAAATGACATTGCTTTTCTGATATATGAGTGTCTCTCTTATAGAAGGAGAGTAGGAGGAGTTGTAACTCCTCCTCTATCATGGAAACTTCCATTCATAAAGTGAGAGGGGAGGGAGTTACTCATAACCCCCACTAGTTTGACTCATGAATTGCCAACCATCATCACATTAGGCACTTTACTCAAACTAGTAACTTTTAAGCACATGGATCACTTGATTGCTGAAATAATCTAACAGGATGCCCTATTATATTTGCTGGTGTAATGCTCAATCAAATTCTAGAAACATTATTTTCGGTATTTGGTTAACTAGAGCCACAATTGTGTACTGTGTTTTGGTTTGCAAAGGTGTAAGTATTCGTCGGGAGAAAAGCAGGCCAGGGTAGGTTGAAGTTCAGCCAAAATGGTGTTTGTGAGATTCAATCTTCTTTCAAGATTTAAAATGTGAAAATACTTATAATTAACTAGCTAAGGTTGGAAATGACATAATATTATTTTAAAGGATGACAATAATACAAAGTATTAAAATATTAGAATATGTTCTTTTGTTGATTTATGAGCTTGATTGATTCTTAGTGTTGGTTTGTTTGGTTGCTAGTTTAGCTATCCTCATTAACTTAAGCTTATCTTGATTATGTGTTAGTGTATAAGCTTATTTCCTCTTTTGGCAATCAGTTAGGGAGGTTAATTAACAGACTACTATAAATAGTAGGTTTCTGTTTTGTTATTGAATTAATTCATTTCTAATGGAAAATTATTCAAACACTTTCTCCTCTTCATTTTCCTTGCATTCTAAGAGAATAAGTTATGATTGATAGCAGAGAAATAGAATAATGCAAAAGGCAATTAAGGAAACGTGCGCCATTGCTTTCTCATCGACACCATGTTTCCACTGAATGAAGTAATTACGAGGAAGCTGTGACCCTTTCTTTCTTTCTTTCTTTCTTTCTTTCTTTTATCTTTCTTATCTTCATATATATATACATCACTCCCTCACTCTCTTCACCAAATCAAACAATCCTTCTTCTTCTATTTTCCCTTTGCCTTGTCTTCATTATCAATTATATTATTAATTATCACTATTACTGTGCATGGCTAGATCCCACAATCACTACAATAATTAATATTTAAAGGCTGCAATATCATTCAATGGAAGAAGGAAGCACCACCCAAGAATGTGTCATGACAACAACAACAAGAACAAAAACATCGTATCATGGAGTTCGGAAAAGGAAATGGGGGAAATGGGTGTGTGAAATACGTGAACCAGGAAAGAAAAGTAGAATATGGTTAGGGAGTTATGAAGCACCAGAAATGGCGGCAGCAGCATATGATGTAGCAGCATTTCACCTCAAAGGAAAGGCAGCGAGGCTCAACTTTCCAGAATTAGTTGAGACATTGCCTAAGCCAGTAACATCCAAAGCTATGGATGTGCAAATTGCAGCTCAACAAGCAGCATTGCACTTTAAGAAACCTAATTCATTAGCTGATGATAATAAAAGTAGCAGTGTGGTTCCGATGAGGGTGGGGTTGTCACCCACACAAATTCAAGCCATTAATGACTCTCCATTGGATTCACCAAAGATGTGGATTCACCAAATATGTGGGTTTGATTATGAGTCTATGATGTATTCTAATCATGAAAATGTTCTACAGCTCAGTGGTTGGGAAGAAATACAGTATGAGTCCTTATGGGATTTTTGAATAATCTTATCATTACTCACTGTTTTACTTCAATTTTCAATATCATTTTTTTTAAATTATATTTTATATCATATACATCTATTCATGTCTTTAACATATATTTCTTATATTTATTACACCCTCATATCTTATATTTATAGTCCTTATAACTAATTTACCCATATTAGCTAATTTGATGCCATTGTCAATGATTTTTCTTCACTTGTAGAAAATGACATCAAAATTGTATGTTTATGCACAAACCGTAAGATTGAGGGACTAAATTAGACTCGTTTTTTTCTCCGGGAAAAGGTAAATTAGAGACTGGATTAATGTAAGTTTTATATATTATTGAAAGACTAAATTAATTTCGATTTAGTTCAATACATAAATGTCTATATTATTATCACTTTGTATTTTTCTAGCTAGAGACTAAATTTGGCTTATCTTTTATATCCCAAATTCATTCCAACCTAATATTTGGTAAATCAAAAAAATAGTTTACTTAGAAATAGATTACTACTCAATATATTAAGTTGGTTTGGAGTTATAAGGTGGTTTGATGTAATGAGAAGGGTTAGAGAGGATGAGGTTGAGAATTTGAGTATCGCTCATAACAAATACTAATATACTAATATTTGCCGAACAAAAAATAATTAAAAGTTGGTTTTAGTTTCGGTTTTCGGTGTAATTCAATGACTGAACTAGGTACAAAGACACATAATTCGATTCACCTTAATTAAACACAAATTTTATTGCAAGAACTAAACTGAACCGCTCATAAATGATTTGGTTCGGTTTGATTCCACGATTTTTCTTTTTAAAAATTATGCATCAATTGAAAGTTCAAAATGTAATATACGAGACATTATTTGTCCGTAAAGGAAAGACACGAGTATTATTATTATTAGACAAATAATGGGTAAAAAAATTGAAACTCATAATTGTTTGTTAGTAACATATATTAGAATAGTATGATCCACAATTAGTAATATATATCTAGTTTGTTAGTATTTGTGGTGGGTGAGATTTGAACTCTCAACCTCCTTATCGCTCTACTCCTTAAGTCACTTGACCACTTTATGACTCTCATCAATTAGTAATATATATTACAAATAATAATTAGTAACATGGTGTATGTTAATTTCAAACACAATATCATGAAAGTTATAAGATATGTTCCAAACTTCCCATTCATCATGACACCAAGTAGCATATATATCAGAACAAGATTTCCGATTACAATGTATTAAGACGGTGCGTACGCGTAAGTACGGTTTGGGACCGTCGCAGCGTGGGGCAGCTATAATATGTCATGCCCTATCTTTGTCTTTGAAAGTAAGGCTCCTTATCTTCTCATAATCTCTTACAGCTGGTCAGAACCAGACATCATAACCATTATTTTTATATAAAATATTTCCTTCATTCTATTCTCTTATTGAGGTCATAATCTAGTATACAAAATTATTAAATTCTGCACACAAAAAATACTTACAATAATCCTATATCAATTTGTATCGGAAACTACATTAAATCAAATTAAGAAAAAAAATGTAAAAAAATGAATAATATATATATTTGAGAAATAGAGTATGAGTATATTTTGAATTTCTAAAACATTACCTTTTTTTTGGAAAAACATAAAAAAAATTATGAAATGACTGGAACATATCTTTAGAAATGCAAGCTGTGCTGTTAAAATAAACTTAAAAGTAAACTATAATATTGGGACTTTGGTTTCCCAATTCAAAATGGAAAACATGCAAATTATCACTCTAAATCCTATTATAAGATTAGTTTCACCCGAATTAAAAAGATAGTAATTTTATTAAATTTGTCAACAATGTATTACGTTCATCAAAATTGATCTTCACTAATGAAACTACATCATTTCCTCTTTGAAAAACATGTTCATGACTATTTATTCTATGCAATATTGGTAATTATTTGGGGATTCCTCTCATTAGTCTTGCCTTCCTCTTTCCGGTATAGTAAAACACTATACAAGGGAGAACCATGGGAGTTTAGATTTTGAATTTAAGTTGTTTTATTTAACATCAAGGGGATTTAAAATTTCTAAATTTTATTTCTTTATGAGTTAAATGTACAGATATAAAAATGGGAGCATATTTGTTGCCCGTATTTTGTACCATTTCATATATTATCAATTATATTTGAATGGATAAAATGTATTTAAATTAAAAGTTTAATTGTTAAGTATTTTTTTATCAATCAAACTCAAGTCATATATCATAACACATGGAATGATATAAATAGTGATATGCTCATATAAAAATGATGTTAGAAATAAGTAGCAAATGTGAAAAGAAGAACATGAAACATTGACCTTGAGATGAAAAAGAAACTAGTTTTGGCCCCCAGCACCGCCATTCCCAACACCGAGACCCATAATATTTGTGGTTGTTATGAAGAAAGCCACCGTCGAGTGCTTCACTGACCAATCAAATTGAGTCAAAAGTAGAATAATGTCGTTTACAACACTAATTAATACACTAATTACTTAGTCAATGTTGAAGATATTGTTGGCTAACTAATGTGTGTTGCAGCTGTTTCCCTTCGTGTAATGATGTTATCTTCTCATAATTAATAATATTCCTACCATTCTTAATCATTCATTTATTTTGTTTGACACCTTGAATTGTGGGCCTATGTTTTTTTTGTCCTTTAAGTTCTTCAAATCTTTTTACGAAAACCAAGGAATATTTAAGAATCTTTGATTAAATTTTATTTTAATAGCTTGATACTAGTACTTATGTTGATCCTAAAGCAAAAACTGTCGGTCTAACAAAAGCTTATTCTTCACTCAATGAACATTGAAAAGCATGATAATGATGACATATTAATTGACTGGATTATTAACATATGCTAATTACGAGGAATCCATCATTTGGGTTAGAAAGTTGGTTAAACAAAGAAAATGCTAATAAATATCCTTAAATCAATAGTTAGGAAATAAAAAATGTATGTTGGTTTGGAAAGTAATATATTTGAATATTACAAAATGGTAATTGGAGTGAAAATGAAACGCAAGAAATATAGAATGCTACAACACAAATAAACCTTTATATTTATACACTCTTTTATCTTCCACATCTTTTGCACCTTATATATCTATTTCTAAGGTCAATGTAGTTTATTGAATGGAATTGTTGAATCTTAGCATGATCCAGCTGTTGTCAAACTCATGTAGCCATCATCATATTCAGATTCAGACATTGACTTGAATAAATAATAGGAGTACTATACTATACTGGAATAATGGTCTCTTTATTGTTATCCACTCAAATTCCTCAAACCTTTGGAAACATATGGGCAAACACGTCTAGCTGTAAAAAAAATATCAACCATCCACTAGTTACTTATTGTTATTTAACCTACTATTTTTTTCTTCATAATTAATCTTTTTAGTAATGGAAATGAGAATGACTTTATTTTATAATGGTGTTGCATGTCTAATATATTTAGTACCGAGAACCCATTCTTTCCATTTTTTAAAGATATAAGTGTCAATATACATTTCATCATTATTATTTTTTCTAAAGAGAAAAGGGTATAGTAAAAAAAGAGATGAAAATAACATTTTTTTACTTAAATAAACCTATCAACAAGTGTTACAATTTGATTCCAATGACTGTGAAACTTGCAATATGATTGTTATCGGTTAATGATGTATCGTGACATATTAGTAATATGTTATGCAATATATATTGGAAAATTGGAGTGAATATATGATTACTCTGCCCCTATATACCAAATGTGGTCATTTGTTGTAGTCCACTAGATTGAGTGCGTTTAATCACTTTTACCATAAAATTCATCATAACATTCAAAGATTACATTCTCTCTTGAATGTCCATTTTTAATGACTAATAAAATGTCGTCGAAATTTAATTTCTAAAGTCATGGCATGGATTCAATAATGAATAAGGTTATGTAGCCCAACATTTAGTGTTGGAACTTTTTTTTTTTAATATTTAATACATGTTCAAGTTCCACCCACCATAATAATCATGCAAACAATCAGTGAAATTAAATCATTCAAAGTCCTAAATGGCCACTAACATCCTCAAATGCCTATCTTATACCATCCATATATCATCCCTAGCTACTACTTGTTGCTAATGAAGCAAACATTTTATTTAAATGACCAACACAATTGATACATGAGACTATCTTGAGTATAGTATATGAAGTTTGATTTCTACTGTATTTATGGGTAAAGTTTTATTTGTAAAAACAAAACCTACTTTGATGATATCTATCTACTATCTTTCAAAGAATCACGCATTTGAGATACACCAAAAGAAAACGTGTAAAGAATATAAATTTTCTTCATCTTCAGAAAATACATAGACGGAGACATATGATAGCTATTATTATATAATATATTTCCAAAAACTTCATGGTTCTACGCTTTTGAATTAGTGCCTTTTCAAAATCATGCCACCTAAGTTCTCAAAGCGCGTTCTACACAGCAAAATATTTTGTCACTTTATCCATTTCTTTAGCCAATCCAATCCAATCCAATCTCCCAATTTTTTGTTGTTAAACTAATGTATTGTTTTATTTTTGTTAGGATAAAAAGGTAGTTGTTAAAGGAAGAGTAGGAGAGTGATAAAGAAAGAAATTGTAGTAGTAAGTAGCTTACATATAGGAGTTAGAAGGTAGAATGATTATACAGTAGCCACGTTTCAATTCAGTTCTATAAATACCAACACAACCCTTGTATTTTCAACATTCACAAAAACACATACATATATACGTTTTGCATGGATATGGGTTCAAACTCAACCCAAACCGGTGGTGCTTCTTCTGCATTCAGGGGAGTACGCAAGAGAAAATGGGGGAAATGGGTATCTGAAATCCGTGAACCTGGCACCAAAACTAGAATCTGGTTAGGTAGCTTCGACACACCTGAGATGGCAGCAGCTGCATACGACGTTGCTGCATTGCATTTCAGGGGCCGAGAAGCCAGACTCAACTTCCCTCAACTAGCCACAACGCTTCCTATCCCTCTTAGCAACAATGCTGACCACATTCGCATGGCTGCACATGAGGCCGCTCTAAGACTCAGGAATAATACACAACACACGGCGGAGCCTGGTGGTGGTGGTTCTTGTAGTTCAGTTGGCAGAGTGAGACTCTCCCCTAGCCAGATTCAGGCCATTAATGAGTCACCACTTGACTCACCTAACACGTGGATGCAAATGGCAGATACTTTCATGGTTGTTGATCACTCTATGATGTTTGCAAATGATTATTATGACTATGAGCAGTTTGAGGAGGAGAATGAGTGGGACATTACGCACAATAATTCTCTATGGGATCCTTAGGGAATGTAAATGGAGAAATTAACACAACAATATTTGGATTGAATATTATTGACTATCCAATTATACAAAAAGTAGTAAGAGTTGGTAAAGGAATAAGTCATTGTTTCTTATATATATTATGAAAGAAATAAAGGAAACAGTGAGATATAATAAATGTTATAGAGCTGGGTGGATACATTAATGGAATGAAATATTAGTGAAGTTCCATTTGTTTGAGGGAATGCCATTTGTATTGGGAAGTTAGTATTATTTTGAAGCATGTAATGTAAGTATCACTATCATAGTAGGTGTTGTGTTGTGTTGTGTTGTATGGGTAGATTTTATTAAGACTTTATTCTATAGTGTGTGAGAGAGAGATTACTCATTACTTTGTGTACCAAATGGCCCACAAGCTCCTTTATTGACTAAGCTGTGGAATTATATGAATGATTTATTGAAAATCCATTTGTCAATTATATGAATGAAGTTCATCAATTTTGGGCCTTTTTATGGGCTTCTGAACCAAATGACCAAATTATTAGCTGTCGTATTCCCTTAAACCCAAAACGACAGGCAGAGGTAGGGTTTATAGTGAAACCTGCCTCTGTGTGAGACGCTGCATTTTCATTTGGCGTGAACAATGGGATTCTGGGGTTAGTTTCTTTTTTCCTTCTACTTCTAAAACTGTTGATACATTTTGAGTGTTACTGTTTATTAATTTTGATTTTTGAGGTTAGGGATTGAAGTGAAACCTGGAAAACCGATTCCTTATCATGCGGACAATGTGCAAGGAAAGCTTCACGTCACCCAGGTACCTTCATTCTCAATTTCAACTTCTACTACACATTCTTCTATGCCTTTTCAATATGCGATTCCAACTTTAGGAATTTCCACTTTCTTCTATTACAGTATTATTAGCTGTTGATATTTATTCAGATAAGATTTTGCAGTAACTAATTTCATTTTGTTTCTTTTATTAAAATTTAGGCTACTCTAGGCACTGGTTCATCAGTGGAGAAAAGCATTCTTCAGTGCTCTTCTGGACACAAAAGTCCAGTTTTCTTATGTTCATTGCTGCCAAATAAGATTGAGTCATGCCCTTTGAATCTCGAGTTTGACGATGACGACTTAGTGGCATTCTCAGTGATTGGTCCACGAAGCATCCATCTTTCTGGTTATTTTGTGGCCGATGACGGGGATGACCTTAGGGATGACTATGAATAGTATCCTTTTTAACAACTTCCATTTCTTGGTTTATTTGCATTCAATCTCAAAATTTGTTCATTCAGTTGTTCTTGAGATAGATTACTTTATCAATTTTCTTTTATAGTTATGTTCCATTTTCCTACTACATGTGAAAGTGATTCATTTGGTGAGGATGTTGAGGGAACTGAGACTGAGGAGTCTTCTGAATATGATTCTGAAGATGGATATGACTTCATTGATGGTAGTGATGTTGATATGTACCGATCTTCATCTGTCCCAAATAGTGGAGGTATTTTTATTATATTATATTTCTGCTCTTGTATTACATTTCTTTTTCCATATTTTTATGTATTTTTTACTTGATACTTGATACTTGCATGACACTTTTATGCATTCAAAGATATGTAATTATTAACTTTATATAACAATAACCAATCCTTGGTCCCACTGGGTGGGGCTGACTATATGTATCGAATGACGCCATAATGCTCTATCATAATGTATGTCCATTCACAAAGCATTTATATCTAGAAATAAGAATAACCTCCATTTAATCCATTCTCCTTACTGGGACTTTTAATGAAATCCACACATGTCCAAACCACTTAAGGCGCGATTTTACCATATTTTCTACTATAGGAGATGCCAGAGCTTTCTCCTTAATGCAACCATTGTTTGATATCTTCTATGGTTTGCTCTTGAAATCAACTTATGCTGATTGGTGAAGCTTTTCTTTGTTAGTGAATTGTAAATAATGTCAAACCCTATGTCCATGTTTCGCCTGTAAAAATCTAGAATCATTCAAGCAATCAAGAGACTTAGCAACATGTTTTTGTACACACATGTTAATAATATGTAATAGTCTACATGCTTTAATATACTATCATATATCTCATTTTCATTATACTGCTAAATATTATCAGTAGTTGCTGTCAGACATAATAGCAATCGTTCGATAATGCTGCATCCACCAGATTTATTTACTCTTATTCATTCCTGGTGCATTAATGTAGCATAGAAAACTGAAATGCAAGGAACATATAAGTGCAACTCTACTGCTTCGTAGGTCACAAGAAATGTCAATTGGAATCAATGTAACTTATATATGTTTTTTTACATTTCTAACAGTTGTAATTGAGGAAATAGTGGACGAAGATAAACCTGATGTTGAAGATGATCCAGCTAAGCAATCAAAGAAAAAGAAGCAAGCAGTTCGGTTGAAAGAGAATGACAGCAAAAGCTCTCAGCTTCCAATTGTTGCTGGGGATGGAACTATCCCACTGAATCTGGAAAGTGAACTTGATGTTGAGGAAAGTGAAGATGAAGATGGTTTTCCAATTTCTGCAGCACAGAAAAGTAAATTCGAGAGCCCAAAGGAAGAAGCTGAAACGAAAGAAGGACAAGCACATAAGAAAACTGAGAAAGCCAATAAGAAGGGAAAACAGGTTGATCGTTCTGCTGGTTTAAAGCGAAAAGTTGAAAGTGCTGATGATGATGTGCAGCATAAAGATGGGTGAGATGGATCTGTCAGATTAGTAACTCATGATAATGGATTTGAGTCTGACATTTTTGTCTGTCCCAGTTCTTTTATAGATTGGGATAAATCAAAAGATAAAAAATTATTTCATGTCTTTTGTCTTTCTAACTACGCTGAAGTCTGAACTGAATGTTTCTGATAATGATTGTAGGAAAAAGAAGAAGAATAAAAAAGATAAGTTGAAAGAACATGGTGAAGGGGGAAGTGCTCATGTGGCTGGTATTAGTAATGAGGCTATTGTTACTACTCCAGATGAAAAGCATTCCGAGGAGGTTAAAACTACAATCAACGTGAACAATGCTTCTGAGGCAAAGGATGGGCAGCATGATGAAATTCTATCTAATAAGGAGTAAGAATTTTCTTCTGAATAACTAGAATGTCAGTTAAATTGCACAGGGCTTCTGCTGTAACAGAGTATCTATGGTTGATTGAACTGTTTAATCTACAATACCGTCTCCATTTTTATGCTCTCTATATTGGTATGAAAATCCAAATTTGTGCTTTTTTTGTCAACTAAATCCTCCTCATAACACTTTTGTCAACTAAACTCAAATAAAAATTAGACCTTGAAAATTTGATCTGCCTGCTCTCTTTATGTTTTTATTTTCAATAAATCAGAATTCACTTCTATAAGATGTTCTTTTCTTTTTTATTTTTTACCAAGTGAGTCATTTTCTATTGAACTTTATTGTTTTTTTCTCCGAGACATTAATGCTTGGAAATTTAGGATGCCAGATTTCCCTGGTTGTTTATTCCACTCTTCAGGTTATATACTGTGATGCTAACTATTTACGTTTGTTCTATTTGTGAGCAGGCTCATTGTTGAGAAGAAAAATAAGAAGAAGAAGAAGAAAAAGGCCAAAGAGCCTGAAGAAGGTGCTACTGCAAATGAAATTGCTACCACTGTGGAAAATAAAGATTTATCCACCTTGGAGAAAAAAGGGAAGAAAACTGCCGAAGAAGTGCCATCTCAAGTAAGATCCTTTCCGAATGGGTTGGTTATTGAGGAGCTATCTATGGGTAAACCAGATGGCAAACGAGCTACTGCTGGAAAGAAGGTTACCATTACACATCATCAACTAATTTTAATAGCTTATTTAACTTAGTTTACCTAGGAGTAATTTTTAATAGCTTATTTTGCCAATGCCATTTCTTTTAACAATGACATATCATTTGATTTCAGGTCAGTGTTAAATACATTGGCAAGCTGAAAAAGGATGGGAAAATATTCGACTCAAACGTGGGAAGAGCACCATTTAAATTTCGCCTTGGTAATATAGTGTTGACTTATTGGCTTGCTGAAATTTAACTTTTTATATTTTTCCTTATCTATTTTCTTGTGTGTTTACAGGTGTAGGACAAGTCATCAAGGGGTGGGAAGTTGGGGTCAACGGTAATATATATTCTGATAAGATTTTATGCAGTCTAATGGTGTTCTTAATTCTTATTGTAGTTTTATGTTCATTTTCCCCAGGGATGAGAATTGGTGATAAAAGAAGAATCACAGTTCCGCCATCTATGGGGTATGGAATTAATGTCTTATTTTCTTAGTTATTTATGAATGGTCTTGGTGCGACTAAATTAAATATAATTATCTGGTGTTTGATTTTGTGGGATGACTTGAGACTGGTTTAGGATCTGTTTGTTTAGGTTTTGCAAAAAAAAAAAAAAACAATGATTTCTTTAGAAATGTTTTTGGTGAAGTGTTTATATGAAAATGTCCTATTTTTAGCTGAAGTGATTAATGTAAAAGGGTCCTGTATCCTAAGGGCATTATTCAAGGAATCCTCAAGTAGAAAGTTTTATTGGAAAACTCAACTTTTGAATTTTCAATGTATTAAGTATGTGAATCTCCAATGCACATTTTCTACATTCAGTTCATTTACCAATGTGTTGAGGTCCATGGTTAACACACTCTGGTATTTGGCTTCTAACCTGAAAAGCTATTTTAGGCATCTATTTTGAGGAACAATGCTATTTGGTTTTACTGTTGAAAAACTCTATTTATGTTTGTACTAAGTGGTTTGTTTAATGTAACACAGATATGGAGACAAGCGTGCTGGGACTATACCACCAAATTCGTGGCTTGTATTTGATGTCGAGTTGGTGAATGTTGATGGCTGACTTCAGCTTTTACTATCATCCTTCTTTCCGTTTTCTATGGCTCTCTCCGGTTTATACGAAATTTTCAAATCTCACAATACACTCACAATCTTTGGTCATCTTAAGACTTTGTTGTGGAGAACAAGTTTTGTGCGAAATTTTTTTGGATTGAATTTCAGAGTTACAAGCTTTACAATTATAAGCATGAAATTATATTCTTGATTAATTTTTATCATCGATGAAGTATTTAAATTGCCATATCTTTGCTTTTCTTCTGAAGAAAAGCAGAAAGTTATATATTTGTTTTTTTGAGAAGACATGGCGTTACCTTCAGACTTTTTATGCGTTCAAACAAATTATTTTACAATGTCAAAATCAGCTTAGTAATTATTATTGTTGGTTATAGAGCAGTTTGTAGGGACAGACCTGTTCTCTCAGTCAACTTTCGTGTTATCATTCATATCTACGAATGCATGATACAGGAAGAGCTCTGCTTCCCAATAAAAGATAATTTAATTCTTAAAATAGCCCTCGTTCAAGATTGAATCCAATTATTTGTTTCAAGAACTTTTTAACAATTAATATATAGACAGATGGCTTATGTAAAATTAAAATAAAATTCTGAATGTTAGATTCTGGTTATATTTTTTGTTGATAGATAAATATTAGTATGTTAGTGTTTGTTGTGAAAGAGATTGAAACACTCAATTTTGTTCACTCCATTTCTTAACCCCTTTTATTCTGACCACTTACATACTAATAGGCAAAATATTTGATTTGCTATGAGTAAAGGGATAAATATCATTTTATTCCATTTAATAATTTTCTCAATTTTTGTTTGCTAAGAACTTGTGCTTCAAGGCAGCCATTCTAGTAGATTGGTCATGAATAATTTTTGCTGTAGAAGGACTTTGTGACAAAATAATCTGATGCCCATCAGAATATGATTCCATACCTTCACTCATAATTTGCCAAACCATACCCCCTGCCATTCCCCCATTACTACTCTTCGCCTTCTCATATATATATGAGTATACATCTTTCATAAATGAATCTCTATATTCAACATTATTTCCTTTGACAATTCTTCCAAATTCTTCAACAATTAATGGCTTCTTCAAAATTGTCATGGAATCTTTCAAGTGACTATCAATCCACCTATGTAGAAAATCCGTTCGTTCTTTTTCACTTTTCCCTTGTAACCTGTTGCAATTACACCAAAATACAATTATTTCTAGTCCATTTTTTTCATACCATGAGTAAAAAGATTTATTTGGTATGCCTTATCGGGTAAACAATTTATATACTAGATATGTTAACAAATCAGTATAAAATTGTGTGACTATTCTAACTGCACCAACTTTAGCCAATGGCTTTCATTATGGTATATATAGTCACTCACCAAAGATCAGGATATGCATGTATTGTTGAAAAGTCAATTTGTTTAACAAGATGGTTTTTGATGAACTCTGTCCCAACTGTGAAATTTCCTGGGTTGTATTGTTTTCTATGAGGAGTATCATCTCCATAAAGCCCTTCCATTCCTATTGTCAACAAGTGTTTGTTATCAATTGATTTTACATACGCTCCCATCTCCTGAATCCATCCCTGCCCAATTCACCACTCTAGCTAGTCTAGTATTCTTATTTATAAAGTAAGTATTATATTATAATACACTAACAAACTGATCAAAATAATATATGGAACTTACGTTCAACAAGTTGCCATTTTTAGGGTCAGAGCGTGGTTCATTCATCAGCCCCCATGCCATGATTGTGGGGTCATCCTTATATGCTATTTTGTTGATTGTATTCACCCTTGTCAATACTTTCTGTAAACAAAACATACACGTTCAACATGATTTCTTACATTTTGAATTCTACCTTTCATTAACAAAAGAAAATTTCATGTTTATTTTATAATCATATGAAAAAATAGCCTATATTTTTTAAAGGTAAAACTAATTGTTTGGTTTGAAGAAATATTTTTAATTTCTATTTTTTGTTTTCATTAAAAAAAGTTTTATTTTTTATATATGTTTTTATTTCCTAAACATATTTGATATTACTCTCCACTCTAAAATTCACAAACCTAGCAAATAGTTCAATTTTTAATTTTAATCACTTAAATAATGAAACCAATAATTTTATAGAATGAGTTTATATTTGATACTTGAATATTATTTTTCAGCGAATTTTTATCAATAACACGTTGAACACCCTTAATTGTAATTAGCCACCACAAGAACGTGTGGAAGGTTATAACGAATATCATGCATTATCAAGTGCTCTCCAAAAAGTTAAAGCTAAAATACATTAATAACATGCAAGTGTTGTGTAATTTAATTTAGGTTGCTCTAACTTCAACGAACAACAATTTTTATCGTAAAGTCATATATTATCGTTGTCATCAACAAACTATATCGACAACGCCATTAAGAAGAGCAAGGAAAAGTTGTTCTTTTGAGAGCGAATTAAATAAATTATATTATGAAGATATTTCTCGTAGCGTGGACGAGTGAAATTTTGACATTTGTTGATTAGTGAAGAGAGTAATTGAAAAATATTTTTCCTTCATTATTACATAACTTCCATTTATGGTTATGCACATAGATTGAAAAGTTACTAAATAAAATAAAAATTTGATATCATTTGCCTAAAATACTTAAATATAATACATATTGAAAATTGAATTAAAAAGAAATGAAAATTTATAAGTGAAAAAGAAGAGTAATAAATAAGGTTATAGTTGAAAAATAAGGTATAAATGTGTATCAAGTTTACAAAATTTCAAAAGATTTAAAATGACATGAAAATATTAAAATATTAAATTACAAGGAATGAATAATGAGTAACAAAACAGTTACAAATTTTGAAAAATTGTCACTCCTACATTATTGAAAATATTGAGAATGATATTTTCTCATTTTCTGAATTTTTGGAAAATAAAATATGTTTTCTAAAATAGAAAAATAAAAATAAAAATACAAACATGTTTTTAACATCTTTTTTTTGGCTTCATTAAAATAGAAATAGAAAATCCAGAAAGAAAACAATTTAAAAATAATAAATTAATTACTAGTTTTAATCAAAAAATAGGTTTACCTTGACATGATTCTTGTAATACCCTTTGATAACTGCATTTGTGTAAAAGTCATCATCACTGGTAATTTGCACACCAGCATTCTTAGCCCATTGCACATATTGAGGCCTCCCTCCAAGATCTTTATAATTGTTAACTAAACTCATAATTAATTTTACATTATACTTCCGTGCTTCAGAAACCACAAAATCAAGTGCCTGCAAATGGAAAGTCATAATAATTAATAAGATGGCACCCTATGAAGGCATAATATTAGGGATAATATAATTGTCACATAAAATATCCCACAACTTGATATACGTACTGGTTTTCTTTAATAAGAAAATTAAACTTCCATCTTTCATTATTAATCCTAGTGTATGGAGGAGTTGATATAGGATATTCTAGCTTAAACAGAAATGTTGAGTTTGAATTCAAATCTTTAAATAATTGTTAAGGATATATTACTTCATTATCTATATAAATTGAGATTTATATAAAAAAAACATGTGTTCAATTGATTAGAAAAATGTATGGCCAGAATTGAGATAGTTTATGAGACAATTATTAAGTAATAGCGATAAAATATAGGAGATGTATAGTTTTAAAAAAGAAACCTGGAAAACATTCTCATTATATAGACCAGGAGAAGTTTGTAGAGCTAAGGGGTTACTACCATCACTGTATGCCATAGTGCGACAAACGTTAAGACCAGCAGCTTTAGCCTGAGCAAATACATTTGAAATTTTTGACATTTGTGATTTATCAGAGGCTGCAACAGTCATCATCCAATAAGAGTTGAAGCCATTGAACACAAATGAAGAACCATCCAATACAAATTGAGTATTCTTAGTTTGGACAAATTGTTTTGAAACTTGAGATTCACCTACAAATATCAAACTAAGTAAAAAGACACCCCATACACAATTACTCTTCCTAATGATAGCCATTGTGTTACAAACAATTTTATGGACTTCAGTCCTTATATTTTATATAAACAAAAAAACCATTAGTTGTTATTTTTTTGTTTGGAAGTAAATCTCAGATTGCATATTAGACTACTTTTCTCACGTCATATTGCATTTTGCTTTTCATAATTATTTTTCCAAGTTTGTATTTATTAGATATTATTCTAAAAGGAAATAATCGAAGAAAACCAATAAATATATTTAGAAATTATTATAATATAATAAATTAAAAAAATATTATATAAGACTTAATATATGGCAAGTAAACAAAATGATAAAATCATACCTTATATGATTTGATTTAGACATATATAAATGAGACTCATACAAATCCTAATAAGATATAACGTTATAATATATATGATTTAAGATAGAGTCAAACTTATTCGATGATGAGGATGTATGAGCTGAACAAAGTGAAACACTTAAAATTTAAGCTAGATATATGAAAAAGAGAAATAATTTTGATGATTTTGAACATCCAATTTTGTCCGGCCAAAAAAGAAACATATTTATTAAAAAACAATGTATTTACAAAAAAACATTTTATGAAAAATAAAATCTTTGGAGATTGACTCTCATCAAAATAAGACCAGTAAATAAATTAAGATTATAATATGCAAATCAAATCAAACTATAAAATTTTATATTAATGTGATAATGTTGCACAAATCATTTTGATTAGAAAATTTAATGGAAAATTAATTCTTTTGAGATTTGGTCAAATAAATTGGAGATTGCAAATCATATCAAATCAAATAAAAAAAAGGATTTTAAGTGAATTAATAGTAATTTATCATCATAATTATGGAAAGATTCCAATTTGCAAAATCATATCACAAAATACTTTAATTTTCATTTTCTATTTGATTGTAAAATAAAAGTGCACTCAAAATATCTCTTTTGTGAATTTATATAAGTCAAATGATTGATTTTTCTCTATTTATGAGTAATGTGATAATTTTGGGATATTATAGGATCGTTATATAATATTTTATCAAAAAAGATATTTTCGGCTACAACTATCTATAAAAAATGTCAAATAATTATGGTGTACTCACTTTTCGGCATCACAATAATTGTTTGGCTTTATCAAAATTATTGGACTTTTTTTTGAGCAAAAAACATATTTCATGCAGGA
This sequence comes from Lupinus albus, assembly GCA_009771035.1. Classification (NCBI taxonomy): domain Eukaryota; kingdom Viridiplantae; phylum Streptophyta; class Magnoliopsida; order Fabales; family Fabaceae; genus Lupinus; species Lupinus albus. The sequence goes on from CM020014.1 coordinate 298,951, forward strand.
TCCAAAAATAAATCATGATTTCAAATATTTGAATTAGTGAATAGTGATATGATAATTTTTTAGAATAAGAATTGATTACGAGAATTATGAGTTGTCTTATTTATTTTAAACATGTGTTGAAATTTATTAAAAAGATAAAATCCCAACATATTCCCTATTTACTGAAATAAAACAAAGAAAAATGTGGAACAAAATAAATGAGATTATATGCAATAATAAGGTATGATTTCTCTCTAATTTTAAAATTAGAAAAATATTATTTTGTCATTAATTATTTTAATTTCAATGATATATCATGGCAATGGGTCTGGATGGGTCCGGGTAGTGTCCGTGTAATACACTACCCGGACCCGCCCCGTTCTTTCATTTTGGGACCCAGATCCGCCCCAGACCCAGGCAGATACCCGTCGGGTCTGCTACCCGCGGATCTACGGGTAACCAAAAATTCACATAATATTTAAAAAATTGCAAAAAAATTATAAATTGTAAAAAAAAATATAATCCAACGTGTGAGAATAAAAAAAATCAAATGATAATTTTTTTTATAAAATATAATTAAAACATAAGTCACAATTCTAAATTGTACTTAAATACAAATCTTTTTTACTAAGAGCATAATGACAATAACATATCAAATGTGTAGGATCCCTCCGTGAACAATACATGAAACAATTGGTTCTTACAAAATAGAAACATACAATTTAAAGATATAACAATTAACTTTATAGATAAGAACATCAATAAATTTACTAACATTATCATCATCGATATCATCTAGTATAATATTTGTAATAAAATTGAAGTACTCTCTTGATTTGGAAGATCCTGAAAACATAAGAATAGGTGTATCAAAATATAGTTTTATAATTTATGGATAATTAAATTAATAAATTAAATTAATTCTGACATTAGTCCATAACCAATCTTAAAGATAAAAAAGTCATACTTATATATAAAGTAATAAAGTCATATTACTAATTATTGTCAACAAAGATTATAAAAGAATGGGAATAAAGTTCAAGCAATTCATATGCAGTCACAACAGAGCTTTATCACTAAATTTTCCTTATGGACAATGAGAAAACGGGTATCATATTACTAAACAATATCATATTAATTATTGAGAGAGGCATATGCGCATATATATATATATATATATATATATATATATATATATATATATATATATATATATATATATATAAACATTGACAAACATGCATTTTAGGTGTACATTTTCTCATTGTCTCAAATTATCAGTGTTTCATTATAGAGAATAAGAATATTAGTATAATTTAAACCCTTAAAAAAATTATTGATATATATAAAGTTGAAGAATACTAACCTCTAATTACTTATGATGCTGGAGAGGGAATGAGTGGTGAAGAGGAAGTGAGGCTCCGGTGGAGACAGGAGATGAGGAGAATAAAGAAAATAATGGAATTAGGATTTAGGGAGGAAGAGTAGTTGTTAGGTGAATTAGGATTTAGGGAGGAAGAGTAGTTGTTGGGTTAGAAATTAGAAAATAAGGAAATTGTGTTATGTTTATATATATAAGAACGAGGCTGGGTACTAGCGGGTCTGGGTACCACATTATCTAGACCCACCCCATTCAACAGCGGATCTGAAAAATTCCCAGCCCCAAATACCCACGGATCCAAAATAAAGACTCAGGCCCTACCCGTTGCGGGTATTTTTTGCAGGTACACACGAATTCGGGTACCTATTGTCATACTTAGATATATGTGTGACATTATAAATAGTGCACATTGCTTAAATGAAAAAGATGGATTATCTATTCTAAAAATTGGCAAAAAATCTCTCTCACTCTTCATCTCAAAACTCTATCAAAAACCTCCAAAAAAATACAAAATATATTTTGATAGTTTTATTCCTAGACACAGTAATTTCATCCCAAATTTTCATTATATTTTTACTTTCTTACCAAAGTAGGGAATAAGGATCCTCTCCATGAAGAGACAAACACTTCAATTTCCTTATGTTTTTAATGACGCATATGTTATTTTGTTATACTTAAAATTATAAATGTGTCATTACATGTTAGATTTTCTTTGATTTTTCAAGGACTTGTCTATCCGTTAATGGACAAGATTCATACTTCAAAGTAGGAGAGAAAACATTTAGGCCTCATTCGGTCGAGGTGAATAGGAGAGGAGAGAAAATGAAAAGAGAGAAAGTGAGGTGATTTGCAATTTTCTTTTGTTTGGTTGTGGAATGAAAGAGAGGGGAGAAAAAGAAATGTGGTGGGTCCAATGCCAATTTTCTCTCTCTTCAAAGATGAGAAGAAAGTGATTTGAGAAGATAAAAAATCATAAATGACTAAATTGCCCCAAAACTTCACATATCACATACATGTGCAAAATATATGATTCTTGAATTTTAGCCATTAAATTCTCATGTAACCCTTTATGTGACATTTTTGTTTGATATTTTTTAAACTATTTTAGTTTAAATAAATACTACTTTATTTACACATTTTAAAACCAAATACATTTTTATAATTAAAACTTAGAAAATAAAGTTACTATATAATTATTTACAAGGGTAAATTATATATGCATAAGAAAAACTTATATTTTATCATCATTTTTCTTTAACTCATTTTATTTCACTACCATCTATTATTATATTCATCATTTAACTTCAAACACATTTCTTTACTCAAAGTTGTGTGTCACACTTGAACCTACAAATATTATTATTCACATGTTATCATCACTATTAAGGTTCACGTTTAAATAATAATTAATATATTTAATTAAATAATTCAATATTATTTTTAAACACTTTAATTAAATCTATATATTTAATCATCTATATAAAATTATTTAGTTAGTATTAACATTATATTTCTTTAATTTTTAACTAGTATTTAATTTTAATTTAGAAATAAACATATTTTTAATGTGAATGAGGGTATAATTGTCTATTACATAGGTGAAGAGATAAAATCATATTCTCTATCTTCTTCTTTTCTTTTTCTCTTCTACCAAACACTCAACAATTCCACTCTTTTCCTCACCTCTTTCTTTCTACTCATCATCTTTCTCACCTCTTTCTTTCTTCTTAAATCTTCCCACCAACTTTTTCTTATCTTTTCTCTTTCTCTCTTCATAAACTAGGATCTCATCAATTAATGGAGAGACAAATACACGTTTTCCCTTATTTTTAATAAAAAAAATATAATTTCATTTTAAGTGAATATATGTGTCATTAAATGTTTCATTTATCTTTGGGTTTTGAAGCATTTGTCTTTCCATTAATGGAGAAGATCCTAACTTTGAGAGAACAAATATCATTTTCATTTATGGAGAGACAATTGCTTGTTTTCTATCATGTTTTTAATGGCATAAATGTGATTTCATTGTAAATAAAAATATCATTGCATGTTGTCTTTTATTTGTTATTGTGTGGTACTTGTCTCTTCATTAATTGAGAGGTTCTTACTTGTTTAAAAAAATGATGGCTCATGTGACATATACAACTCATTGAGGGATACGAAGAAATAAAGTAGATTTTTGTGATGTTTGATATAAGAGAAGAATGAGATAAAATAAATTCAAAGAAAACAAACTTTTTCTCTCTTCAATCTTTTTTTTATATTCTAATTCAACTCTACCAAAGAGAGGTTAAGCGTATATCAAATGAATGTTAATCTAATTTCTAAAGGATGAGAAGTGTCATAAAAATCTTAATTGGAACAATTAGGAAAGATTTAATTTATTGATCAATATTTTGTGAATAAATATGGTTTATGAGAGAATATTATAATATTGTTCGATTCATATAATCATCCCCACCTAATATAATTAAGATTTAATTATTTTGTGTTTCTATGAAATTTTAAAATGGGTCATTATCTCAAGAAAAATAAATTTATATTTTTACCTATTTCAGAAAGTTTAATTACTTTATATCAAAATTTAAATTTAAATTTTATTGATACTTTTTTTATTTTTAATCTAAAGCTGATATGTTTATAATTCAATGATTTGACTAGTATTATACCATATATACCATAACAAAAGTTTGAACGTATCATTCCATAATTATTATTTTATTTTATATTCTTATATTTATCTCTAATAAAAATGTTATTATATTATTATTTTATTTTATTGTTATTATATTTATGTCAGATAATTTAATCGAGGTGATTATTTTTTATTGGGAATAAATATAATGAAATAGAATAGAGAACATTTGTATTCAACTTCATTGAGTGGTTGGTTTTTTTTAATCATTCTTTCCGGAAGCAAATGTTGGATAGACATAGACTCAAAACATTTATGGTACTAGACTCTTTTGAACAGAGATGACAAAAATATTTATATTCATAGATAGCCATCATTTTTAATGAGCACCCGCAAAAATAGTTAATTAGTGAAAATTTGTGATAAAAGAAGAATCGCAGCTCTGCCATCTATGGGGTATGGAATTACTCAATGTCTTATTTTCGAAATTATATTTATTTATCTGCTGTTTTCTTGTGTGATTACTTGAGATTGGTTTAGGATCTGTTTGTTTAGGCTTAGCAAAAAAAAAATGATTTCTTTAGTAATGATTTTGGGTCAAGTGATTTGTGAAAGGGTCCTATTTTTGGCTGAAGTGATTTATGTGAAAGGGTCCTGTATCCTAAGGCAATATTTAAGGAATCCTCAGGTTGAAAGTTTTATCGGAAAACACACGTTTTGAATTTTCAATGTATTGACTATGTCAATCTCCAATGCATATTTTCAATATTCAGTTCCTTTACTAAGGTGTTGAGCTGAGAGGTTAACACAAACTCTGGTATTTGGCTTCTAACCTGAAAACCTATTTTACTGATCTCTATTTAGAAATTAAAAAAAAAACACGTTTCCCCCTAAGAAGATAGCAAATTATTTTTTACATGGTTATCTGAAACTCTTTAATCTTTACCATTATTTGACGTCTGTACAATAAAAATAGTTGTTGTTAACAATCAACCTGAGTTGAGAAGAAAAGAGGCTAAACACACCGTGCAATTCTATATTGTAAAGATATGAAAATTACAGTGGGATACTATCCATCAAAAGAGTTCGCATAACTACTCCAGGAAAAAGACAACCTCATATTATACATTCACAATTATTGCTCATCATGAGACTTTGTTTTACTGCACAATTTTTAGGTGATTTTTTCCATATTGATTTATATCATTCTTGTTTAATTTTCATCGTCAATGCCTGCATAGAATTAGCCATATCATGATTTTTCTTCCTAAGAAATGCAAAAAGCTATTCGTTTATTCTTTGACTTGCAACAAATTAAAGTAAATAATAGGTTATATTTCTTCTTCTTTTGAGGATCATCATTATGAGCAACAAAACTTATTTTTTCCAAGTATTTAAAACAAAATGTATATCTTTCACAGCATTTAATCAATATACAAGCTCATGGGTGTGGTCATATGATATATAAAAAGGTTAGATTTGCTATGAATAAAGGGATAAGATATACTTTTACTTCATTTATTAATTTTGACGTTTTTGTGGAGATGAGTCTCTAATTTAGTGTGGCCAGTGGTTGCTGCAAGGAAAGCATTCTAGCAGATTGGTTACGCAGAATTGTTTTTGTAGAAGGATTTTGGGACAAAACAATCTGATACCCATCAGCATATGATTCCATACCTTCACTCGTAAGTTGCCAAACAAGACCCCCTGCCAATCCTCCCTTACTACTCTTTGCATAGTTATAGATATACCAGTAAGCTTCAATCATAAATGAATCTCTATATTTAATATTATTTCCTTTTATAATTCTTCCAAATTCTCCAAGAATTAACGGCTTCTTCACAATTCTCATTGAATCTGAAGTGTGAATAGCAATCCACCTTTGTAGAAAACGCATTCGTACTTTATCATTTGTCGAACTCACCCTGTTACAATTACATCCAAAATATAATCATTTCTAAAAGGGTTTATTTGGTATGCACTATCGGCCAAACAATTTATATACTAGATATCCTAATAAATCAACATCTATTTCTTTATTATCTAACACTAAAAATGCAACAACTTTAGCCATATATAGTCACTTACCAACGATCAGGATATGCATGTATAGTTGTAAAGTCAATTTCTTTAACAAGATGGTTTTTGACGAATTCTGTCCCAACTGTGTAATTTGATGGGTTGTATTGTTTTCTATCAGGAGTTTCTTCCCCATAAAACCCTTCCATGCCTATTGATAACAGGTGCTTGTTATCAATTGATTTTACATAGGTTGCCATCTCCTGAATCCATCCCTGTCCAATTCACCATGAATAATGCACATAAATTGTTAAATAGTCTAATATTCTTATTTATAAAGTAAGTATTATTTTATAATACACTAACAAAGTGATCAAAGTATTATTATTTGTATAATTTATGGAACTTACATGCAACTGTTTGGCATTTCTGGGTTCACAGCGTGGTTCATTCATAAGCTGCCATGCCATGATTATGGGGTCATCCTTGTATGCTATTTTGGTGATTGTATTTACCCTTGTCAATATTTTCTGTAAACAAAAGAAACACATTCTACAATTATATTAAGCTATAATGCAATTTTCTCACGTCCCCTTTTAAACCTAATTTACATCCAATAGTTATGTACATGATGAATATAATTATGATTTATAATTTTATATATAAAAATCAGCATAGAAAAAAGTGGTAATAATAATGCAAATGAAATTTGAGAGATTGCCAGTTTGAATCCCGAAGGATTTAAGGAGGAGGGTTTATCAAGTCAAGGACCAACATGGATTTGGTTATATACTTTTGTGTCTCATAATTCTTTATCTTTTTCTAATTGGTGCATGAATCTCAAACTTTGTCTAATTTTGTGTTCTTCAAAGTAGACTATTTGTTTCTCTTGTATTGGGTGAGCACCCCTTGTGCTCGGTTTAATACAATTTTTCTTTATCAAAAAAATAAAATAAAAAAAGTCAATGACCAACATGCTTTCTTAGAATTCTAGTTTTCATTAACAAAAAGGGAAAATGTTTATCACGCTAATTATTTTTGTTAAAACAAAATTTCATCACTATTTTATAATCATTTGCAAAACTAGCCTATACTAAAAGAAAAAAGTGATGTTAGGTTTCAAAAGAATGTTTTTTGTTTTTATTTCTTGTTTTCATTAAAAAACAATATTTATTTTTATGTTTTCATTTTTTATATTATTATTTCTAAACCTCTTCACTCTAAACTTCACAAATGAGGATGATTATCCTTACAAATAATTTAATTTTAAATTTTAATTACTAAAATCATCAAATCACTAATTTTATAGAATGTATTCATATATAGCTGACACTAGCATTTTCTTTTCTAATGGATGGAAGGTTATAATGAGTATCATGCACGAGTAAGTGATCTCCAAATAGTTAAAGTCAAAATAACTTAGTTAGATACAATTGATCTATTATTTAATTCAGGTTGTACTAACTTCAATGAGTAACAATTTTCATCCAAAAATTATATATTACCACACTCATCCCCAAATAAATAAATTTTATTATGAAGATGTGTCATGGTGTGATATTTCGTTGATTAGTTGAGAAAATAATTGAAAAATATATTTCTTTCATTCTATGTCTTTTGATGTTTAATGTTATGTTACACACATCGTTTATGTCAATTGACTAAAATAACCAAATTTAATGCACATTGAAAACTAAATTAAAAATATATGAATAAATAGATGTGAAAAAGATGAATATTAAATAATATTATAGTTGAAAAATAAATTATAAATGTGTATTGAGTTTTCAAAACATCAAAAGATTTGGAATAACCTGAAAAAATTAAAATGTAAAAGTATAAGCAAACAAATGGAGTAACAAAAGTATCAAAATTTTCAAAAAAACATCAATACTTCATTATTGGAAATGATATTTCTAATTTTGAGAATTTCCGGAAATGGAAGTCATGTTTTTCTGAAATGTAAAATAAATACAACAATAAAACATATTTTCACCATTCATTCCTAATTTTATTAAAATGGAAATAGGAAATAGGGCAAAAATATTAAAACCCTACAGATTTCACTTTGAAAATAAAAAAATTAAAGAGATTTAACCAAAAATAGGATTACCTTGACATGATTCTTGTAATACCCTTTGATAATTTTGTTTGAGTAAAAGTCATCAGGACTCCTAATTGGCACACCAGCATCCCTAGCCCATTGCACATACTGAAGTCTCCCTCCAAGATCTTTAAAATTGTTAACTAAACTTATAATTAATTTTACATTATACTTCCGTGCTTCAGAAACCACAAAATCAAGTCCCTGCAAAATTGAAAGTCATAATAATTAATAAGATGGCACGTTATGGAGGCATAATATCATTGATAACATAATTGTCACATAAAATGTGGCACAACATGACATAGAAAATTTAGGAGATGTATGGTTGTAAAATAAACCTGTAAAACATTCTCGTTATATATACCGGGAGAAGTTTGTAGAGCTGATGGATTACTACCCTCACCGAATGCAATAGTGCGACAAACATTAAGACCAGCAGTTTTAGCCTGAGCAAATACATTAGAAACTTTTGACCTTTGTGATATATCGGCTGCAACACTCATCATCCAATAAGAGTTGAAGCCATTGAACACAAATGTAGAACCATTGAATACAAATTGAGTATTCCTAGTTTGAACAAATTGTTTGGAAACTTGAGATTCACCTACAAATATCAAACTAAAGAAAAAGAGACTCCATACACAATTAATTTTCCTAATGCTACCCATTGTGGTAGAAAAAATATTTAGACTTGATGCTGTAAATTGTATTCAGTGAAGGTGATATTTATATAAACTTAAAAAATACATTAATCGTCAATATTTATATTATTTTTTTGAAGAGTCAGTGATGATTAAATATAAGCGATAGATGACAGTGTGATAATATCTAAAATTCATGCATTGCCCCGTATACATTTTTTTTCACAAAATATATACCATAATAGTGGTTTGTTTCCTTGATTAGCATTTATTCGGCGTGTAAGATACCAAAAAAAACAAATCAAATGCTTTTGTTTTCACTTTTCATAATTATTTTTCCTTATTTATTATTAAATAGACTTCCTATTTATTAGATGTTTTCTAAAATGAAATAACTGAAGAAAAGCAATAAATATATTTAGAAATTATTATAATATTAGAAATGAATACAATATTACATAAGACTGGATATTTGACTGAAAAATGTCAAAAAAAGAATAATCTTCATGCAATAAAGATAAAATGTTCATTGGGTCACTAGGCACACTACACACAACAAATAAGATTATAAATGAATGTTAATTAGATTATATCATATTGCAGAAAAGATGACAAAATAACACCTTATGTGATAATGAGATTAGTATTGTAAAAACCGGTTTGTGCCGACCAGTTCAACTGAAAAATTGATAAACTGATCTCAATTAGTATTCTTATAATTATAGTTTTTATTAAAAAATAAAGAAAATATTATTAACCTTGAAATTATAACCAACACAATTTATTAATTTTAATATATGTGTGTGATTTTAAATTTTCCCTACCAATTCTAAAAGTGATTAGTTGCAATTTTTAGGTAATGAATGATTTGATTTGATTATCCCACTATCACTATGCCACATATGTAAATTATCAGCGCACAATTTTGGGATAAAATAACGCTTTCGGGTGTTGTCTATGTAAGTGCAGTAGTATGTGGTATGTTTTAACATTGATTATGCGGACGCTGTTGTATGTCATATATACAACAGCGCCACCTCCAACAAGCGCTGTTATATATGTACATGACTTTTAACCGCGTTCATCACGAGTGTTGTTGATATGTCACATTTAACAACACTCATATTAAATAAGGAAAAACTCTTTTAGACATTTGATCAAACACATAAGAAACTTTAATATAATAAGTATGAAATCAAAATATTGCATGCTGTTAACCATATGCAGTAATGAAAAGGACGAATGAGATGGAGATGTAGAGGACAAATTCGTGATTTTCTTCTCTCCCTTAACCGAAGAAACAAGTGGTAAAGATACGGTTAAATTCAATATAATAAGAAATTACATAGAAAATATGGATGAAAAAATAATAAACAAATAAAATAAGCAGTTAACGTAAATGTAAATGCAAGGAGAAAAAGTGAATTAAAGAGAATGATGTACCTTATGCTCGAATAAAGAAAACGCGAACTAATAACTTTCTTTAGGAAAGAAACTAAGAGAAAATGAGTAAGAGCTTAATGATGTGTATTATTGTGTGTGAAATTTTGTTTTTAAATCTGCAAATATTCGCGCATGCTAAAACAAAAATGTATGACTTTTAATAACGTTATCTAAAAATACACTGTTAAATGTGAGACTTTTCAGCTACTCTAACATTATAAAGACACATTAACTATAAAACTTGTAAAATAAAAAATAGTAAAAATGTTTTTTATTTATTTTTCTATCCAAATTTTCTCAATATATTAGAAATGTGCATCCTGAAATTAAAAAAAAAAACATTTTTACTATTTCTTTTTTATTTTACAAGTTTTATAGTGAATATGTTTTGATAATGTTAGAGTAGCAACATCACATATTATAACAAGTGTTGTATAAGATAATAAATCAACAACGAATATTGAAGAATGCGCTGTAGAAGATATCTCATCAACAGCGTAAAAAAAAATAGGTCTTGTTAAATATATTCATATAATAGCACATCAAAAAGGAGTACTGTTAAATAACGCATATTCGCGGTTGCGCTGTTGATATTATATCCACTTATCAATATTAACAGCGATTTCTTAAAGATGCGCTGTCTATTTTCCTCCGCCTCGAATTTAACAGCATTATTATAGGATGTGCTGTTGAAAAACCGCTTCGTTTTCTGGCGTAGTGCAACTAGGAGCTCTTCTAGGCAATGTTAAATCGGGTCACTAGGCACACTACACACAACAAATAAGATTATAAATGGATGTTAATTAGATTATATCATATTATGATAGAATAACACCTTATGTGATAATGAGATTAGTATTATAAAAATCGGTTTGTGCCGACCAGTTCAACTAGTAAATTGATAAATTGATTCAATATCAGTATGATACAACAATTATACTAGCTATGCAATTATATCGGTCAAAATCGGTCATACAGACCGATTTTCAATTGACCGTACTAGTCATATCTGCTGATTTTTAGTTAAAATTAATTTTTAATAAAAAATATTGTTTTTATTAACTTTTCAATATTAATTGTAATATATTATATATGTATACCTAACTTCACTGTTATACAATTTAATTAATAAACCATTATTTGAACAGTTATACCACTATATAAGTACCATAATCGGTTTGATAACCGATATGATATTAATAAGATTAATAGAAGTCTCATTAAGAGTAATTCAAATGAACGACCATATAGTTCCTAAAGAAAAAGAGAGGCCAAAAAAATTATAGATGAAACAATTAGGAAACAATTCTATATTAATGGCCTGTAAATAAATGTTATTTATGATAAAACATTATAATATTGTTTATGTAATCGCCCTCATCAAGTAAAAATAAGGTTTGAATATTTTTATTTCTATGAAATGTATTATTGTCTCTAGAAAAAAAAAATTGTATCTTTTTTTTCCTAGTTGAGAATGTTTAATTACTTTAGGGGGTTTTAAATTATATTTTTAGTTTTAATCTACAAATAACATATTATTAATTGAGTGATTTGACTGTATATCTTGAACTGTATATATACCATAACAAAGTTTGAACATATATATTCTATGATTTAAGAGGTGGTTATTTCTTATTAGAAATAAATATAATGAAATAGAATAACAATATAGAATATTTTTATTCAACGAACTTAATTGCATAGTTAGTTTTTTTTTCCTTTTCGGTCATTCTTTCTCCAATAAAATGTTTGGTAGATATAGAATTCATATCATTTATGGTACTAGACTCTCTTGGGTAGAAATAGTAATAAGTGGCATAAAAATTTGAAAAGACTCAAATTTTAAATTATTGTATTAGACTCAATGGAGTATAGATAGCAACAGATGGCCTAAATAATTTTTAAAGACACAGATTTGAAGTTACATTTAAATAAAAGTATCAAACCCACTCTTTTCCCAATGTTACTAAAACCATACCAATTATCAAATCGGTCAAGGTACTGATATAATGGTACAATGGTTCAATAATTAAACCGCATATTGGTTAAACCGGACATACATGTTTATATTTATATATATGTAAATATATAACAAAAAATTTCAAATAGGTAGATATTCAAATTTATAATTCATATTCATAATCTACTCCAAATTCACATAAACAAACAACCTTAAGTCTTGAACAAATCAAAGTCTAAAGTGCAAAACATATATCAATCCAAAAATATCACTTGACAAAAGTAAAATATAAATAAATGACACAAGTTTAAAAATTAACTGAGATTCTTAGAAAGATATAAATAAATGACACAAGTAAAATATAAATAAATGACCTAATAATATTTTGTGAAGCAATGGTTATGTGTGTTGTGTGTGGGCTTTGTGAAGAGGGGTATGTGGTTTGTGAAGAAGAGTATGCAATTTGTGAAGAAAGTTAGAAAGGGGTACACTAATTTGAGGGTCAATTTAAAAAAAAATATGTATGAAACGACCGGTTCAATCATATTTCGGTCGGTCGGTTTACCAGTTGAACCGACTGGTACGGTCCGGTTTTGACATCATTGTTTTTTTCCTTATAAATAACAAGGTTGATAGGACCGGATCAGATAGTCTGACTAGTCTGATCGTCAGTTAGAAGCATAGACAATCTCATATCATCCCACCACCCATGAGCTCTTATAGGCAGTGTTAAATCGGTTTTGACATCATTGTTTTTTTCCTTATAAATAACAAGGTTGATAGGACCGGATCAGATAGTCTGACTAGTCTGATCGTCAGTTAGAAGCATAGACAATCTCATATCATCCCACCACCCATGAGCTCTTATAGGCAGTGTTAAATCGGGTCTAACTAGTTTAAACCGATAAGACTCAGAATAACATGGTTAGTTAAACTGGCCAGATAACATAAATTAAAAAAACCCTAAAATAGTGAACAAGCACCCCTCACTCCCCACTCACAAAGAACGTGTAGAAAATCTAGCCTTCACGACCATCATCATATAAAGTATAAAGAAGGGGGAAAAGTGACATTTTTTTAGTGTTGGTATTTTAATTAGTTATATATGATATTATGGTGTCGTTCAGTTCGTCTGGACAGTCTAATCGGTTAAATCAATTAAAATCTATACATGACCTTTTTCAGATTGATATCTGACTCGAGTTTCATAACATTGATAAGTAACTTCTAAATATTTATTCCACCAACACTATATATAGCTCATTTCAGATTGCTACACACACTCCACAATATTCCTCTAGTTTTATGCATTGGGCCATACATAATCTCCTTTTCTATTCTTATTTAAATTCTATTAATAATCAATTCTAACAATAGCTACCATAATAATAATATTAAGGATATTTATAATAATTTTTATTTTTAGGAACAAAAATAACAACAAATAAAAATAATAATTACTATCAACAATGAATAACTATAATAATTAATATTTGCTGGACACAACAATTAATGTTTTCCCAATATTATTTTTGAATAATCTTGTTGTGACACTATAATTCTCAATAAACCAAAAAAGTGAAAAAATAAATGAGAAATTTTGATTAAATAAATATTAAAAATAATGAAAATATTAATGTTTTTTAATCGATAATGAGTACAAAATTAAACAAATATTTATTTTTCTCAACAACTAAAAATACAAAACATAAAATCATATCAATGATGGAGGGAAGTGCTCAACTCATCGTTTGGAGGGTAGCGCTACACCACTTTTATTTATAAAAATAAACAAAATAAACCCAATCAATCAAACAGTTTTTCAACCTTGAACTATGTATTGTTGATTTCCTATTACTTATAGAGATATTTATGAGCAAAATATAATATTGTTAGACACAAATATAAAGAAAATAAGTTTTTTCTTATATAAATAACCATATGGTATAAAATAGTCCATGTAATTAATGAGGGTACTGTCTAATATGTAGGGACGAGATATTGATATTTTCTTGAGTCTAGAATTGATGTTTGAGTTGAAGTCTCTAAATTAATGACCAATGTGTTACAACAATGGGGAGAAAGATGATTTTCTATATTTAAATTACAAAAACTATTGCTATTTCAATAGGATTATTATTAAAATGGAAGTGGAACATTATAGGTATGTATAAGATTTTTCTTCTTCTTAAATTACTCTTTTACATTATTATTATTATGTTAGAATATGTTTTATTTAATTCACTATCATTGTTTTTTATCCTAAATTTTTTGATGATTTTTTGTTTTCTTTTTTGTTTCTATTTTATATTTTTATTTTGAGTTTATTCCTGTGAATATATTCTTCCATTTTTTATATTTTGGAGTGTTGATAATATGAAATAATAATAGAGGAAATATATGTAAGAACTCCACTAGGCTATGTAGCCTATTTCATTTAAGTCTCCATTTCTTTTCTTATTTAAATTCTATTAATAATCATGTTATAATTCTAACAATAACTATCATAATAATAATAAGGATTTTTATAATCTTTTTTATTTATTTTATGAATAAAGATAACAACAAATAAAAATAATAATTATTATAAATAATTAATAATTGTAAGATAATAAAATGATAACTTTTTTTGTGTGGAAAAAACCAATTAATTTTTTCAGAACAAAAATAAATTATCTATCTTGCTAATTATATACTTTCTTGAATAAAAATAAAGATGAGGTAAGTCGTGAGTTCACTCTTTTTCCTAGTATCATTTTTGAATAATCATGACACTACTATTAATTAAATGTAATTATTAATAAACCAAAAAAATGAGAAACTTTGATTAAATAAATAATATCAATAATGAAAATATTAATATTTTTTAATCAATAATGAGTAAAAAATTAAACAAATATTTATTTTCCTCAACTATTAAAAATATAATATCACATCGGTGATGGAGGAAGGCTTGTGAGTGTTAGTTTTTTCCAACTCATCATTTGGAGGGTCACACTATACTGTTTTTTTCCAAAATATAATCAGTATTTTTTCCAAATAAAAATGTGTATTAAAATATAAATACAACCATGGAGTTTGGTGGAAGATTAATGAAGAAGTGAGATAAGGTTAAAATTAAAGGTAAAATGAGATTTATCATTTCTGTAGATAAAATAAACTAACTTTAAAATAAACAACCATGGTTAATGAGTTTCCATTTTTGGCTTTTTCACAAAAATAAATTGAGTTTATAATTTAGGTAGATTGTAAAACATACTGCGTTGCAACTTTAAATTTATTTTTAAAAAATAAATTAAAACTATAAAATTTAAGCGTTCGTTTGGTATGGATTAAGTTTTTAGGTTCAGATCATAAACCGTTAAGATTATAATCTGTTTATGTTTGAGTACCTTAGCTAGAAATTGAATATAAAATAATCTGTTTTGTTTGTATAAGATAGAAAGATTGTTTTTTACATAATAAATTACAGAAAAATGTATGATGTTATTTGTTTATGTTATGATTATTTTGGTTGTTTTTTACACTATTTTTTAAATATACATTTTTTTAATATTTATCATATATTTTTACTTTAATTTTGTAATATTGCATAACAAAGGTTAAAAAAATATATTAAAATAAAATACAATATAAAAACCAATATTAATATTAAAAAACAACATAAGATCAATATAAACAAATAACCTCATACATAGTTAGATATAAATTAAAAAAAAATAAAGCAACCCATGATTTTTAATATTGCATAATAACAAAGGCTAAAAAATATTAAAAATAAAATACAATATAAAAACCAATATCAATTTTAAAAACAATATATCACATAAATAAATGGAAGTTATTAAACTTAAATTACACAATTCACAAAATAAATAATATATAAATGTTAAGTTTTCGGGTTTATACATAATTCACAAAATTTTAATATTATATAACAAAGTTTTATACATAATTTTTTGTTCGTGTATATATAAAAGAAAATGTTAAGGGAAATTACGGAGTTGGGTGGTGATAGAGAGAAGAAAATGAGAGTTATGAAGTTTGGTGGAAAAGTAAAAATGATGAGAGATAAAGTTATGATGAGGTAAAATGAGAAATAAGAAAATTGAGGAAAAATAAGCTAACAAAAAATAAACCAACCCAAGATTTTGGAGCTTCTAGTTTTGGCATATTTTTTTCAGGAAAAAAGTTTAGTTTATAAACTTATTCAGTACACGACTTTGTTAGAATAACCACTGCATTTTATGGTAAAAAATGTAGAAAAATATTTTACCCCAATTACATTGGGTTTTGGATTTTTGATATCTAGGTTCGGGAGTCGGTTACGGAGTAAGGAATGTATTAGCACCCTATCCGCTCGCTTTAAGCGGTACCCTCACTAAATTATATGGCTTATATTATACTTTAATATTATTTGAGTTATTTAATTAATTATTGAAAGGGAAAAATTTATTTATTTTTTGTTGTGCCTGACAAGATGAGATTTTGCTCCTACGTATCCTTGTTAAAGGAATCAAGGCTATGTAGTTCTTTAGTTTAAAAAAGATTGTTGGTTGTATATTAATTAGGAAAGAAGCGGCGTAGCGCAACCGTCCAAACGATGAGTAAGGAAAAGAAACCCTCATGGGCAACCATCCCTCCATCCTTGATGTTATTTGATTATTTGTTGTAAAGAAAAAGATATTGATTTTAATATTCATTTATTAATAAAATTTGTTTTTTATTATTATTCAATAATAACTTTTATCGATCTTGGGAATTAATCGAGTAAAAAGAAGCAGCGTAGTGCGGCCATTTGAAGATGATTTGAGGATGAGAAGTGTTCCCGCGACCCTCCTCCATATTTGATTAACCCCGAACCATTAAATTCTTTTAAGAAAATTAGTTCTAATTAATTATTTAAAAAAAAACTCTAATTCATTCCCATATCAAAC
Source organism: Lupinus albus (assembly GCA_009771035.1). Lineage (NCBI taxonomy): Eukaryota > Viridiplantae > Streptophyta > Magnoliopsida > Fabales > Fabaceae > Lupinus > Lupinus albus. Next base: position 316,053 of record CM020014.1, read on the forward strand.
AAATATTTGAATATTAAATGACACTGAAACTCTATGCTTTAATTTGCAATCCATAGATTATGCATATTATTATAAATGTTAAGTAACTCCTAAAATAAAATACTTTGTTGATTTTTCTATCTTTTCTAATAATTTTCGTATGGGTTTTAAAATGGGGCCCAAACCCATGTTTACAATTCTGAAAAGGGTTGAGTGGGGAAAGGAGTTGATTTCTTTGAGTTTAGGCTTTGCGGAGATAAAAGAGGGGCTGCTGCTTGGAGATGGCAGCCACGGCTTGGCCGGAGAAGCACCGGTGAAGACACACGGCGTGGCCAGTGATGGTGAAGGTGGTGCCGACGGTGGGAGGAGAAAGGTTGATTCATGGATAAGGAAATGACACTGAATATTAAGGTTGCATATAGGGTGTAAGGATTAATGTTGTTTTGTTAACATGTTATGCCAAAAGACTCAATGATAGAGATAAATGTCATATTGCTTTTTGTCTTAGCAATGACTAAGATGAATGTAATGTGTATTGTTATTTGTTTTTTGTGTAAAGGAAATGCAGAGGATGAAGATAGTAATAGAGCTAAATGTTCATGTCAATACAACTCACTTTCCGTAATTTAATTCATAAAGAGAAATAGCATAGGTTATAGTGTAATGTAATGAATGTAATTATATTTGTATGCAACTATAATGACTACCCAAATAACATAAACAACATATGATTCTTATGAATGTGGTATCATACACTAACCTTTTGCCTTTATGATTACCGGATGTACTATTTAGCCTTTTGTGATTTACCTTGCTAGTTCCTCAATTTCCTTTGACCTTTTGCACTCATTGTTTCTCTTCCCCTCTTCCCTTTCTCCATCCCCCTCTTAATGCTTTGCTTCTTGGTGAATTGAGTGTTGAAAAACAGAAAGAAAAAGGGAATTTTTGTGTACCTTTTTTCCTTCTTTTTTAAGTGCTTTTTTGGGTGTATTTTCAGTGTATCTCCTTTTTGTATGCTCTAATTTTAAAAGCATATGAGTAACTGTCTTTTCCTCAAAATAAGGAAAACAATCAGCTAATGGGTTGAGGAATAGCCCACTCTCCCCCAAAATGTGGAACTGGTCAAAACCAGTTTTCTCTCTCTTTTGTTTAAGCATTATTTTTATTATTTTTTAATGTTATTTCGGAATAATTAAATACATAAATATATAAACTTGAATAAAGTAAAAAAGTTGAATATAACTTGGACCCTTTTTATGGACGAGTAAAAAAGTGGTGTTCACAATAATCTATACCAAAGTAGCCATATGTCTATCCCAAACAAGTATTATGTCTCTCTACAAACTTGGGAATTAGTGTCGTGACAGTTTTTCAGCCACATTCCACCAACTCTAAGTAACCATTCTTATTTGTTGAACTCACTCCACAAGTGACCTCTAGTTTTGTATAGTGGCCCACATATGTAATGTCTATCTCTTCTTATTTAAATTCTATTAATAATCCTGATTTAATTCTAACAATCCATTATTATTCTTTGTGTTACTTGTTTTTTTTTTTGGGTATCATTCATGTTATTTCTTCATCTTTTAAGTAAAAACTAATTATTAGGGGTGTGTGGTTGTGCGTCTTAACAAATGTCACTTATAATAATCAAATTTTTAATATTTTGGCCATCTTGGGATCAAGCATGATCGACTAAAAAACACTTTATTTATTGAATTATTACTTACTTTGATTTGATGGAATGAAAAATGTATTTAAGTTAAAAATTGAATAATTAAATATTTCTGGGTGAAAAGTGAGTTTGTGAGATTAAATGGGGGTATGTTTGATTATCCAGATTGTGTGGATATGCAAATCCGTTGTTATTTACAAATGCAAAGCCTTTCACTTTTTCTCTCCTAACTCTTGCAATTTCCCTTACCACTTAGAAGAAGAAGAAGAATAAGAAGAAGAAGAAGAAGCTCCATGGCCATCAACTCTGTTTTCTCATTCTCCAAACCCTATCACCTTCTTCACCCTTCTCCCAAACCACAGCTTCTTCACTCTCTCTCCTCTCTCCACCACTTTCACTACTCTCCTCAGCCACTGTTGATTAGATGCAAAGCAACCCAAGTCTCTTCCGTTGCTGAATACAATGCCAATAACAATAACAAGAACTGGGTTCCGGTGGTGCCTCTATCAGCTCTGCCGAAGGGTGAGCGGCGCGTGATAATACAAGACGGGGAGGCAATACTGCTGCTATGGTATAAAGAGCAAGTATTTGCCATCGAAAATAGGTCCCCTGCTGAAGGTGCTTACAGTGAGGGTTTGCTCAACGCCAAACTCACACAGGTTACTTATATTTACTCATTTGAATATTCTAACTTCTCTATCATGCTTCTATGCTAGAATGTATGTGTATTCATTTTTATGCAGGATGGGTGCATAGTTTGCCCAACAACTGATAGTACATTTGATCTAAGAACAGGAGACATCAAAGAATGGTATCCAAAAAATCCAGTTCTAAGAGTTCTGACACCTGCTTTGAGGAAACTCTTTGTATATCCTGTCAAAACAGATGAACTTAATATTTATATCAGTGTACTTGGAGGACTAACATCTGATGCTTCTGCTGAAATTGTCTTTAGTGGGAAGGCTCAACCTGGTGTAACAGCCTCTGATGTCAATGTTGATGAGGTAACTATACTAACTTTCTCATTCTTTTCTATATCTCAAGGTGTTGCCAACACACATGGTTACCAAGTTGACTTGTTATTTGTGTTAAATTGAAGGTTTGCTCTCTGATAATCAATATTTGACTGATTGATATGATGTATATAGGTGAGAATGGTGATTGATGAAAGTGAAGGGGGATTTGGTTTCACTGGGAAGAACGAATTAATAAATGGGAAAGCAGCTGTAATTGGTTTCCTCCTGTTGTTGGATTTTGAGCTTTTAACTGGTAAAGGTCTTTTAAAGGGAACAGGCTTTTTGGATTTCTTATATTCTGTTTCTAATCCTCTCAATTAGACATCACCTCTGTCATTTCAGTTAACCAAGTATTCCTTTTTATCCTCAGCATCATAATACATACTTTTAGTTACCACATTTTGTTTTTGGATGTCCTGTATCTAATACACCAGTATACATCACTCTACAACCTTTCACTCTTTAAGGTTACTGTCTCTACACTATATCCATTTTTTTAAGTATCAACTACATCACCTGCATGATATCTAGTATGACATAAATACTGTATCCAAATGCACTCTCTTCCGACTTCGAATTCTTTGTGCAATTTTTGTTGAAATTGTGTTGAACATGGTCTTAAAAAATGTATCATCTTCAATGCAATGATTGTATTAAATAAAATTTGTACCAGCCATTTTAACACCATCCTTCCCTAAATGTGGAACGGCTGAAGATGACTACTGGGATTTGGAATCTCTTAAGACAAAGGTCTTATTCAGTGTCTCAATTAGGTTATTGATTTCATCCCTGCTCTGTTTTATTAACTGCATTTGGTTACACTGGATTCTGTTAATATTAACCCAATTATGAACAACATATTGTAACTACGACCACTAACAAAGTTTGAACCACTTTGATCTCCATATCACTCACTACCTTTTAAATTTGAAGATTGATATAAATAACATTAAAACGATACAACATTCTAACATTGTCTAGGATTAAAGAATAATGAGTATATAACATAACTAAAATAAATATGACTCTCAACTGTGAAGGGAAATGCATTAAACATGGACACAAAATCCGAAACCAAATTGTAGAGTAAAAACAAATCACAGAAGAAGTCTAGAGGGATTGTAGAGCTTCACAGTACACTCTCCCACCAATCTCTTCAAGGTACTGCTGCACTGCCAACTTTATTGATTAGAGATTATAATTACAAAATCACCAAACAATCAAATATACCCTACTATCATAAAACAAATCAACCTGCCAAACCAATTCATCAGCAACAAATTGCAATCAATAATTAAACAGCAACTAGTACAAGGGACGAAATGATTGAGAATAGAGATAAATATCACATCCAATCAAACAAATTAAAACAACATACTCATAAAACTAATGAAGACAACCCAACATACGAGGCTCCCGCTTAGTAGGGTTTAGGAAGAGTAAATATATATAACCTTACCATTGCAAGCGAATATGCCGTTTTCAGGCTATATATACTACAAGTCTAGTTTAAACTTTATGGTAGGGGGAAAAAGATCTGGTAGTTATTCCATTTGACCCCGCAAAAAGCATTTATCAGGCAAACAAATTTACACACTGAAAAATACAACAGGTAAGCCTATAACATTTAAAATTATTGCATTATTGCCTTGCAAAAGAGATATACTTTATAACCGACTAATTTTCTTCTTAGACAAGCTTCCCATGGCCTTTGCCTTCTCCTTAAGAACAAATTTCTGTGTCTTGCCAGTTGATGTCTTTGGCAGATCAGTAAACACCACAGTTCGAGGAGCCATATAGCGAGGCAAACGATTCTGACAAAATTGCATTATCTCCTCTGCCGTAGCACTTTGTCCATCCTTCAGCTTCACAAATGCACAAGGTGTCTCTCCCCAATACTCATCAGGTCTCCCAACAACAGCAGCATCAAAAACGGCTGGATGACTAAAAATCACACCTTCCAACTCGATCGAGCTGATATTTTCTCCGCCTGAGATGATAATATCCTTGGAGCGGTCCTTAAGTTCTATGTAACCATCAAGATGCTTTACTCCCAAGTCGCCACTCCGAAACCATCCACCTTTAAATGCATCCTGTGTTGCTTTCAAATCCTTTAGATATCCATTCATCACAGTGTTGCCCCTGAACATCACCTCACCTATGGTTTTTGCATCAGCTGGTACACTCTTCATTGTGACAGGATCTTTTATATCAATTCCATCTAGTCCAAGATGGTGCACTCCTTGACGGGCCTTGACTTTCGCTTGTGCATCTCGTGGCAGGTCATCCCATTCTGGTTTCCAGGTGCAAACTGTCCCTGGACCATAAGTTTCTGTCAAGCCATATGAATGAATCACATTAAATCCTAGTTCTTCCATCCTGAAAAGCACTTCTGGCGGTGGTGGAGCACCACCTGTCATCACAGATACTATTCCTGGAAGTGGCTTCCTAACTTCAAGTGGTGAATTTATTATCATGTTCAAAACTGTTGGCGCACCCCCTGTATGAGTTACCTTGTGCCGGAAAATGTTGTCAAATATTCCTTCAGCAGTTACATTTCTTTGGCAGACATTTGTGCCACCTTGAGCAGCAATAGTCCAAGGAAGGCACCATCCATTGCAATGAAACATGGGAACACACCATAAATATACAGGCATGGACCTCATCTCATTAAGAAGCGCTCCTGCCAAAGCATTAAGATAGGCACCTCTATGACTATAGATAACACCTTTAGGGCTTGAAGTAGTTCCAGAAGTGTAATTGAGTGCAATTGGATCCCATTCATCCTTTGGTCTTCTTATCTCAAACTCAAGGTTCCCTTCAGCTATAAGATTCTCATATATCAATGTTCCAGGAGGAGCTGAAATGTGTGGTGATGATTGACCGCACTCCAAAATCAAGACTAAATGGGGAAGGTTGGTTGTTGTTTTTGACAGTATTTTAAGTGCCCCTTCAGCAATATCAAGTAATTGATAGTCTACGAAAAGGATTTTGGCTTCAGAATGTTTTAATAATGTTGCGATCATTGAGGAATCATGACGAGTATTAAGTGTGCAGAGAACAGCTCCTGACATTGGTACACCAAAATGTAGTTCATACATAGCTGGAATATTAGGGGCCAGAACAGCAACCTGGGTGAAATAAATGCAAATTCATAGACAATCACAAATAATTATAAACATGAAGTTGGCAGTGACTATGGTAGTGTGGTGCACATGTCAGAATGGAATGGAACAAAACATGACTTATGTCCTATGTTTAGTGTACTTTATTATAGATTGTATAAAGCAAAAACATAAAATGAGATTAAAAAATAGTTAAAAACTGTGGTGTTGTGTCCGTGTACCAAAAGCTACTTATGTTCCAATCCATTTGGAACCAAATAAGACTAACACAAGAGTAACAAAATAGTACAATGAAATATGTTTATGAATTAAGACAAGGTATGAGTAGAAGACGTTTTTTTATATATTTCAAATGAAAGATGACTGCATGGTTAGGGCATGGATGCTAACATTTTGTAGATCATATACTAATAAAATATGGGGGGAAAATATATGCAAATGAACATTATAAATTCATCGTCCACTATTCAATTTTAAGTATCACTAACTCTTAGAAAAAAAGTAGTTCAATTTTAAGCATGAGTGAAAAAGTAATACATGGTGAATGAGTGAGAATATATAAATCTTATAGGATGGATAAATATTAGAGTAATTTAATAATGATATGATGGATTAGAGTGAAGCAGGTTAATTGATTGAGGAAATAAAAAATCGTAATATAATAATGATAACGATAATAGATCTGAATGAAGATAGAATAATATATACCACGTGAAGAGGAGAAAGACCGAGATTGAGAATGGAAGAGGCAAGTTTGGTGCAGCGTTGAAGAGTCTGAGACCAAGTATAAGTGACATCATCACCGATTACAAGAGAGAGTCTTTGAGGGTATACAATTGCAGAACGCTCTAAGAAGCTGATGGGACTCAGCGGAACGTAGTTAGCGCAACACTTCATACTACCCTCCATTTTCTGATTACTTTTCTCTTACATTATCCATCATCTACCATAAACATATCTATTCTATATAATTATGTTTAAAGTGGATAAACCTTTTATATTGCCACAGAATGTTTCTTTTCTTTTTAATTAAGCTGTGAAATATAAAATATTATTTAATTTTTTGAATTGGGATATTTAATCCTCTAATACTGAAATGTAAAGGGAAAGTTATTTGATTCAAAAATAAATTAAAATTTTAATGCTTAAAATTTGTTTGTGGCACGTATCAATCAACCTGTACCGGTATCAACTTTTCACACAATTTTAAACAGTCTAACTCATTCTAGAAGAATATTTCCATTAACTGAACAGTGAAGTTAATGACATTCTTTATTTTTTATAATTAAAAGTTGATAACTTTACCTGATTAAGTTATTTTTATTTTTTACTTTATATTTAATTATCGTTTACTATTCAAAAATATATAATACAAATGAATAATAAATAATATATTGAATGTGTATAAATCTTACACATATCTTTATATGACAACTATGTTATTATTATTTTTAAATTTGTTGTATTAGTATGATTGTTATGTATTATTGTATAGTTCACCTATATAAAATAAAGGTATAACTTACTGTAGAAAAGAAATATGAAACAATTTGATGCTCGAGTAACAAGTGAGCCGGAAAAAAATGTAGGTTCTCACAATTTGATTGACATTTAGTACAAAATGTATTATAAAAATATTTCATAATTAAATTATTTGATATATAAAATTATTTTAAGTTCTGGAAGCTTCTTAAATTTAAGAATCTAATTTTTTTTTCTCCCATGTGAGTCTACAAAATGTGGAGCCTGGCATTAGTTTCACCCACTAGATATAACTTGGTTTTAGACCTCGAGTTTATGAGACATCAACCAATGCAACATTATTGTTCATTTTCCAGAATGATTGATCTGATTATCACTCACCAAAAATTGATTTGATGAAGATGGTTATTTCTTTTGCAAGGTCCAATACAAGTTTATTGTCATTTTTTACAATGTCTGAAAAAACATATCATAGGTACAGAACAAGAATAATGTAAGAATACAAGGTTAGAAATATGTAGATGACTTGATTTCATTTGATGCATGAGGGGGTTGACTAAGGTGGCCAGAGAAGGTAAGTGAATGGGTATTTGTGGGAGAGGTTCCCTCCAACATTGGCCTCCCTGTACCTTCAAGGGGTCTGGCAGTCCCAACATAAGAAGAAGATCTTGTAGTAGCATGGGGTGAAATGAGAAGGTGGAATGTCCAATTTAGAACCCTTGGAACAAACACCCTGTATAGTAAGAATACATCATACCAGCTTGGATACTTCACATATGCATCTCCTCTACATGCCCCTGATACCATCAATCTTGCAAATTCCTCCACTGCTCCACCAGTTACATAATGCACCTTATATATTTTAATCATCAAATCAATGTTACTTAACTGCCACTACTTTCAAACATCAAACTCATGAGGACCAAGTTCATGTCCACTTCATATCCTACTAATTTTCTAATAGACCTCTTAATTAACAAGCATACAATCATCTATGTGCAAATTAAAAACAAATGCACCAGATAGCATGGACTTACTTCTCTTTCTTCCTTCCACTGCATTTCTGCACCCTCCTCTAGCATGAACTTGCCACTGGTCATTTCACTTCCAATCCAACCATGTGTTGCTATTGTTACTCCAACCTCATCTTTCAATTCAAATCTTAGTGTTTCATAGAAGTTCACTAAAGCTGCCTTAGCCGCCTAACATGCAAATAATAATCACTCAGAAACCAGTAGAGTAACAAGTTGAATAAACAAATAACACATTTTGATCATTGGATGAATTTTATGTGGGTCCTACTAAATAGTGAGTTTCACATGAAATCTAAATAGTAGAATGTGTTAAAGAGTACTTACTGTATTAGTAGTATTTTTTTGCTTCAAGCCTACTGAACAGAATTATTGTTATAATAAAGAAAACAGAGAATGTATATATATATATATATAAGCTTACAGCATATAGACTCATCCTTGGCAAAGGTAACCAACTTTCAACAGATGCATTGATAATAACACGTCCATTGCTTTGACGAAGGTAAGGAAGAGCCACAAGTGTTGGATAAACATTCCCCCAAAAATTAATATCCTGAAAATCAATATTTCAACACTATATTATGTTTGAATTCTACAACAATTGGACTTTCATTTTTTGCAAATTGGAATTCTTACCAGTAGAACAGGAAAAACTGTTGTGTCTGTAACCTCTTCAAAGTAGAATGTATGTCCCAAACTCACTGTATTTACAAGATGATCTACTGTACTCACCAAAGATAATAATTAAGTAACTTAATAAGAATGATTAACTTGCGAATTGTTCTTTACTCAAAAGAACTTTCTTCTTAGGAAGTGTTGCATTGATAATGTAAATGAAGATTACAACATAACGTTAAACCATTAATGAACAGTGTATGTGGAAGGTGCAAGAACAAGGTAAACAATTGAAGTTAATTAAGAATAGTAGTACATACAACGGCCATAGATATTTATGGTTTCATTGATAAATCTCCTACAGTCATCTTCTTTAACAACATCTGCTGCCATGATCATCACATTTCTTGCACCCATTCGCCTTGCATTCTCAGCAATTCCTATTAGCCTCTGCTCTCTACGTGCCACCAACATTAAATTTGCTCTTCTCATTGCATACTCGTATGCAATTTGCTGCAATTCCAACTCATATATATGCACATGCATAAGAATATTTGCACAATTTACTTTCTACTACTTCCTAATATTTTTCCTCGCCAAGATGGAACATAGAGCATATATACCAATATCTTACTAATTGTTTTGAACCTAGGCATCTCAAAGAAAAACTTGACAAGGAAGTTTTAAGAAATAGACATAAGAATAGTGGTGGAAAGTGGGAAATGAAACAATATATATTAGGATGATGAGGAGGGGAACTTGCCTCTCCAATGGCAGAAGAAGCTCCAGTAATAATGACAACCTTACTATCCATATCTTCACCATATAAAGTGTTATAGAGCCACTCACAAGCATTCAGGAAACAAAGTGCTGGCCATGAGAAAGCTAACATCATTAAACTGGCTGGAGGAACCAACAAGTTAAGCATAAAATTCAGAATGTCCATAGTTTCTAAACAAGAATCAGTAATAAGATTGAAGAGAAGAGTGTGAGACTTTGTCATGTAGATGTAGTAGAAGTGGTTGGGTTGATTACATTAGATGCACGCATGCAATTGTAGAAAGAGGTGTTAGCACACGTGGAACTCAAGATAGCTCATGTTGTGACACGGATATATGGAAGGAATTGTAATGATTTGGATATTCTTGCTATGTTGTGAAACCAAATCCACAATCCACAATCCACATCACGTGGGACATAGTATTAGCATCTTATTATATGTATCTAGAAAACGATGGTGTGTTTAGGTACCCATCATCTATTATCCACTTTTCATTTCAGTATCTATTTACCTACCTTCCTGTTATTGTTGTTATAAATCAAGAGATGCTTCTATAGTTTATTTAGATTATATCATATTATGGATTTTACATCTTATTCTATCCATTTTACTAATAAATTTGTAACACGAGGAATTTTTGTATCATGACTGAGAAACCCTCCTTAACAATAAAGTATGTGTCGGTTGGAATCTGAGAATTTGATATGTATATGTCGGTTCCAAATTTGCCCAGCAAAGTCAGCGATATTTCAAGTCCAACTTACAAGTGACAATAACAAAATATTTTTCGTCACATTCTCCATACATTAATTATTCCATTAACACATTGCATGGACGTTGGACCAAGCATCAATGGTAAAAGGGGAATTTAGGATATTCATTAACAACATCCGTTAATTTATTAAATGAAATAGGACTTGTACACATAAGGGATAAAAATATATAGAAATAGAAGTTTGTTACTTTGCCTAAGAATACTCTTTTTCCAGCCAATCTGAATAATGAGATATATATTATAATTTGATGAAAACGTGAAAGGAAAAAAAGTGAGGAACACTCTGTCAAATGAATCTATGTGTGGAACACTTGGTGTTGCAATTTTAGCCCTTTATTACACCAACCAACACCATGCATATCTCTCAACCTTCTCTTTCCCTCCTTTCCTTTCTTCCAAATCACACTTTCATCAAATTTCCTCTTTTTTTCATTTTTATTTTTTCTTTTCCATTAATGTCCCTCCCTCCTTCCATCCCTTCAATCTCCACAAAGAACAAAAATCTTCTACGCTGTCATATTATGCATGTATTCATACATAAAACTTAGGTCAAGCTTTTAGCTTTTTCCTAAAGGGTCAGGGTATTTGAGTTTTTTTCCTTCTTTTCCTATTCTTATATGTTTTCAATTGAATGATCAAACTTTTTCCTATTGCCACCTCCTGTTCCTATATGTTTATATGATTTTGGTTCATATATTCATTTTGAGCCCTTGACATTCATTATTTTCTGTCTTTTTGTGTTTGAGTCTTTATTCTCATTTTGAAATTTGAGAATCTTGAGATGAAAAGGATTGAAACTTGGTAGCTAATTCCCAAATTTGTAATATCAATTATTCTTAGACTTTTCCTTGGGAAATAAGGCACGTTGATATATTGCATCATCGGGTTTGTTAATTAAGGTGGATTTTGGTATGTTATGATTGTAAATGGTTCGAAAAAAAGGTATCCATTACAAGTTTTGGCGGTGAATGGTTACTTGATTATAAGGATTAGAAGGGTGGTGGGGAGCATCTGGGTTCCTAGGAAATACAAGTGTAACCCAGTTGCTTAACTACATCAACAACTTTCAATCCATAGAGTAACTAAACCATATAGATATATTATTTATACATCAAGTTTTTAGCATCACATCTATTCTTGTATACATTCATCATTCTCATTTTTGTAAGGAGGGGAGGGGAGTGTGAGTTAAAGAGTATGGGGTGCATATGTTCAAAAGAATCATCATCAGAGAAAGATAAAGTTGATGAATATGAGAAAGAGAATGAGTTGAAAAAGTTTTCAGTACAATTGGTTGCTCCTAATGTCTCAACTGCAGAGTTAGATGGTGGTGGTGATAGTATGGAAGATGATGATGGCTCAGTTCCACATATAGCTAAGTCATATTCACAAATAATAAAGAGTTGTGTCCCAGCACTATCACTATTAGAAGATAAAAACAACAACAACAACAACCCCTTAGATGTTGTAAAATCAACAACAAAAGGAAAATATAGGAATCAGACATGTATAACATTAGGTGGTGGTGAAAGAAAGCCAATGATGAGTAGAATACTTAGTGTACCACATGGTCTAGGAGGATATATTGATAATGCATGGCCATCATGGTTATCTTCAGTTGCTGGAGAAGCCATCAAGGGCTGGGTTCCTCGAAGGGCAGACTCTTTTGAAAAACTAGACCAAGTTAGTTCTAATTTCACTTCTTATTGCATTTTTTATATTTCAAAATTTATGTCTCACTAATGATGTATCATATCATATATTTTTTGTCTAACATTTCTCCACAACATTTCATTATGTGAATATAAGTGGATCCCCAAAATTTAATATACAAATAACATAGCTCCCTTTTATACACTTTTTGTGTACATATACCTTTCAAATATTCTATTAATGTTTTTCATAGTCACATGTTAGTATTATGTGTATTTTTTAAGTGCAGATTGGACAGGGCGCTTATAGTAGTGTCCATAAAGCTCGTGACCTTGAAACTGGTAAAGTTGTGGCTTTGAAGAAAATCCGATTTTTAAGTTCGGATCCTGAGAGTGTACGTTTCATGGCAAGGGAAATCTATATTTTGCGTCAACTTGACCATCCAAATGTTATAAAGCTTGAAGGTGTTGTCACTTCAACTACTTCCACAAGTTTGTATCTTGTTTTTGAATATATGGAGCATGACCTTGCTGGACTAGCAGCACTACCTGGCATAAAGTTCACTGAACCACAGGTACATATACCAATACCATGCATGCATGTTTATCACTTTTAAACCATAACATTTTCCTTTCTTATTTAAACCATTTAAGGAGTTAAGATGTAGTCTATTTAAAAAGTGAAAGAAAGTTATATCTTCACACTCGCATAGAATTAATTAAAAAGGAATGATATATACATTGTATTCTGTTTAAGCAATGTGTTTAATAGTAATAGTTAGAAGAGGAATACTAACAACACATTCATTTCAACACATTCTTTATTATTTAAAAAAAATGTTGTTGGCATGTTAGAAATGTTTCTTTATGGTATTGAATTCTTTATGCATGGAGCTCGCAGATTAAATGTTTCCTACAACAACTGCTTTGTGGGCTTGAACACTGCCATCAACGCGGTGTGCTGCACCGTGACATCAAGGGTTCAAATCTTTTGATTGACAACAATGGAAATCTTCAGATTGCAGATTTCGGTCTTGCAACTGTTTATGACCCTGATAAAAAGCAGGCATTAACTAGTCGTGTTGTAACACTATGGTATAGGGCACCTGAGCTTTTGCTAGGTGCTACTGAATATGGTTCTGGAATTGACTTGTGGAGTGTTGGTTGCATTCTATCAGAATTGCTGGTAGGGAAACCTATTATGCCCGGAAGAACTGAGGTACTACTTTTCATGAATCCTTGGATACAATGCACCTTTTTCTACCAACATACACACTATTTTTTACTATCTCAAAGCTTGCTTGTTAAATTTTGAAAATATGCAAGAATTGATATGAGCATATGATATATATTCTTGTTGTTTGATTAAAACTTTTCATAATACCATTGGTTGTTTAGTTGTTATATTACAATTTTACACATTTGTCAGAAATTGTTTACTTCTTTGTTTTGATTTCACATTTTCTAACTAGATGGTGGACAATGAATTATAACTGGATATTGACAATCATTTAATATCTCTATAGGTGGAACAAATGCACAAGATTTTTAAGCTTTGTGGTTCTCCGTCTGAAGACTATTGGCAAAGAACAAAACTTCCTCATGCAACAAGTTTCAAACCACAACACCGTTACAAACGCAATATCTTTGAGACATTTAAAAGTTTTCCTTCTTCAGCATTGGCTCTTGTTGATAAGCTCCTTGCAATAGAACCCGAAAATCGAGGGTCTGCAACTTCTGCACTTAACAGTGAGGTAATTATGAGCAAAATTTTATCCTTTATTCATGTGTTAGCTTTAAAATACTTTTGTTTGTCCCTATAATGAGATATTATTGGCAACCATAGGCCACTTGTTCATATGATCTTTTATCTATTATTGTCTAAATTTATTATACAACCACAGATGCCATTGCTAGTGATGTTCTTGACCATGTTCAAATGTTTTGGTTAAATAATTTGCCTGGTTTAATAAGTTTAGTTTATTTAAACTTAGCTGTTTAATGTTAGTAGTGTGATTTATTCAAGAATATAATATATATGGCTTCTCTAATTGAAGATCCACTGGGAATAACTTATTTGTTTACCTCAAACATTATGTTTTTTTAACAAATAGTATAGTTGGACATCCTCCTTGTAATGTGAAAAATATGAAATCCAATTTCATCCCCCTTGTTTTTCATTATAAATGAAGTCTTTGGGCCTGATGATGCATGTTCTTACCTTATACTTATTATGGTTGGATATTTGTCAGTTCTTGACTACAAATCCCTTACCTTGTGATCCCTGGAGTTTACCCAAGTTTCCACCAAGCAAGGAGCTTGATGCCAGGCGTCGAGACAAAGAAGAAATGAGGTATATATTCTATGATTTGTTGGAAACTATATTACAATTTACATTTACAAGTGTCATTTACATTCAAATATTAAATATTAGGAAAAATAATGAAGCTGTGAAAGGACGTGAACCACTATCTGTTTTAAGAGGAGCGGGAAATACCAAAGTACTGAGATCACCCGAGGGAAATATAACTATACAGGTATATATATATATAATTTTTCTAACATCATTATCATTGGTTCCTAGGACATGATTTGATGGATCTATTTTGATGTTATTTAAGAATTTGTTAAACTTTGAAATTGGCAGGGGAAGTCACATAGTAGAAATTCGATTGTTAAAAATAAATCCCATGAGGATGATGGGTCACAGCATAAGAGGGATCCAATTACAAGAGTATCTGTACAAAATGGTTATACACATTCAACTTCAATGATGCATGGAAGTGGAACAGGACAATCTTCAATGCATAAGTTAGCAGACATGTCTAGGAAGAATCCAGATTTAAGGACACAAAGTGAGAATCACGTAACAGATTTCTCTGCCTCTTCCATTAAAAGGGACCAAGGAGCCTCTGGCCGGGTATTAATGCTGCACTTTCTAGTTTACTATAATCATGTTTACTATAAAACATAAAACGTTAATGCAATTGGTTGTGATTTCAGGGGTATGTGGCCAAGAAAAATAGGATACACTACTCTGGACCATTGGTGCCTCCAGGTGGCAACATTGATGACATGCTCAAAGAGCATGAGAGATTAATGCAAGAAGCTTTTAGGAGTGTCAAGAAGACCAATCATAAAAACTAAAACAAATAATTCATTAAAGTGAAATATCTGGGTGTTCCTTTACATGTAACTCAACATTGAAATTAATGAAAAGTAATATTGTGGGATTCTAATGACAAATATGTAACACACGTGGTTAACTATACTAAACTTTGAAGAGGTTCTTTGGTGCTGAGTTGATGATGATATTGATAGAGAAGAGGTTGTGTTGTGTATAAATTCCTTGATTACACATTGTGGTTGAAGATCATATTATGTAGTTAAAGTAATTTACAATTCAATGTCATCTTATATTATTTTTGCCATTTGCTGTTTCTAGTTATGGATTACTTAGAAATTTCAATTACACAATGTTACAAATTCAATGTTGTTTTATAATCTCCAGTTGAATAGTGTTATATCCTGATATCAATTTCATCCAAAATGCTCTTCTCTCATGTTCCTATGATATTGATAGTATATTTGTTTCTAGTCAATGTCTTGCCTCATCTATTTCTTTAGTCAACAAACCCTTCCCTCATATGTCATCACAAATATCGAGTATCACCTAAATGTTGATTTTGAGTTTGTTTTAGCTTTTTCATCTTATTCTTCCAAGTTTCTATTAAATTAAACAACTTTTTAAAATCCATATTTTTATTAGTAAATTCTCTTTTATACGTGTCACCTTTTAATAGGCTACAAATATCATTTGTATTTAAGGAATTGTACTTAAGTTTTGTCCTTTATTTTATTTCTCATATCAAATAAAGTCTAGCAATCTCATATACAATATGACCAATATTATTTTATATTTCGAAGTTGATGGTGTAAGTTATATTTTGATTCAAATAATTTATATTTTCAAATAAAATATTGTTTAGTCTAGAGAATTAAATCTCATAAAAATTTGAATTTGAATATTAGGCTAAGAAAGGAAGTTGAAATAAGCAGTCATTTTGTGTCATCAAACCTGATTTAGATCAATGGCTGCAGCTGAAGGCGAAGCTTTGGATTTCGAGCCCGAGGACGATGACTTGATGGACGAGGACGGCGCCGTCGATGCCACCGATGGTTCTCCCCGTGCACCTCCTCTTCCCAAACTCAAATCTGCCATCACTTCTTCTTCCTCACTCTCCGCTCCCATCAAGACCAAGGGTCGTGGTTTTCGTCAGGAAACCGATCCCAGCCGTAACACTCGCCTTGCCGCCTCCGATTTTGATTCTCTCACCACCGAGGATGGTCCCGGTCCTCAGAGATGTTAGTTCCCCTTTCACCTCTTCATTTTTAGGGTTAGGGTTTCGCTTTTCATTTTTCATGATATTTGCACATACAAGACTTTGTGATATCGCCACTGTGGTTCCCAATTCAAAGAGATGCAATTTATTTCCTATTTGCATTTTAAGTTCAGGGTTTCGCCTTTACGATTCAATTTCATTTTTACTCGTATTCTTATATTTTTCATGTATCATAGTTTCGATTTGTTTTGCATAACATTTTCTATTTGTGCAGCCATTGAGGGATGGATTATTTTGGTCACGGGCGTGCACGAGGAAGCTCAGGAGGATGATTTGCAAAATGCCTTTGGTGAATATGGAGAGATTAAGAACCTCCATTTGAATCTCGACCGTCGCACTGGCTTTGTCAAGGTGTGTCATAATCGCTGTTTCCGTGGTCTATATTTTTGTTGATTTCATCCTAAAGTGTTCGTTGCTACGGTTTTTTATTATTTATTGAGAAACCTGGCTGGCTTCTGCCTTTGCACTTGAATCCTATGGCAAAACTTTAACAAATTGACGATACTAAGTATAAATCAAGACTGCGTTGATTTTTAAATGATGTGAAGGAAAAAAAAATACAATTCTTCCTAAGGCTGTGTTAGTTGTTGTCATTATTTTTCTGTTTTCGTTTAGGATGATATCTCACACTGATGTTTGCCTCTGTCCTTTCTTTCATCTCTTCTTATTTTATTACATAGAAAATAACTCTCTTTTTATAGACGTTTTGTAAACATAATTTGTTCCTATTCAGCAGAAATTTTTACCATTTTGTGATTCTATGAACATACTGCAATCATTGATGTTTTAAGCTCAGTTTCAGAGGTGGCCAATTTGTTTTTAGTTTTTTTCTCTTTTTCATTTAACACTTTGTTTAGCATATTTTTATCCAGCTGCTTGATCTTGTGAAAATTTATATTTCCGTGCTGATTTATTTTGATTTTAGGGTTATGCACTGATCGAATATGAGCGCGCTGAGGAAGCTCGTAATGCAATAGAGAATTTGAATGGATCTGAGCTTCTTACACACACCGTTGGTGTTGACTGGGCTTTCAGCAGTGGACCTATAAATGATTCAATCCGAAGAAAGAATGTGAGGTATGTTTTTGCAATATATGTTTATGTAAATCATTGCAAATTCAATGTGAGGTATGTTTTTATTTTTACTGGGGAATTTGATGTTTTGCAACATTAATTATTAATCAAATTCCATGCAGTGTTGGTTTGAGTTTTACTTCCTGCATTTGGGTTGGTATTTCTCTTGGTAGAATTTACTTTAACCAATTTGCACTCCCTTCGTTAATGTTTGTAAAGAATATTTGCTACTCCATAAAGAAAGAATGTGTCTTCTGAACTTCAACTAGCTTAAATTTAGTGGTTTAGTTAAAATTTGTCTGACTTATCGTCCAAAGTTATTGAAAGTTTAGCATTTGAATATTTTGAACATTCATTTTGCAGACCATCTCGTGGTGAACGACGCTCTAGGAGCCCTAGGAGAAGATATTGACATGGTACGGATTGAGTACATGGTATTCTGTCTTTGTGTGGGCCCTTAAGGGAGCGTCTTGGTTTCTATCATTCAAGTTGTGGAAGATTTTTCCCATATTTGTGCTACCACCGGCCAAGATACATATTTGTTGCTGAGGATTCTTATCTAATATATCTCTTGTTGAATGAATGACAGTTAACTCTTAGCTTAGTTTATTATGCTGTATGGTGTTTAACATACTAACTAGTATTGCAATGTATTAATGTGTTCTGGTTTTACTTTTTTCCTACATGTAATGGCACTATGTTGAGGATTACTTTTGGATTGCATTCTTGTTTTACATGTGTGATGTGGCTGGGTGTTTCTTTTCTTGCATCTTTATTTCTCAACTCTATTCTTTCCTTCTCCATGTATTTACATAGTATTGGACTATTGGTACCTAAGTATAAATGCCTAATAAAGTTAAATCCAATATGCAACACCAACAATCTTTTAGATAAGTGGCATTGGAGGATATTGTCGTTTGGTAACCAAGCCTGTGAGTGTGATACCTGCCTCTTATTGATCCAATGGGTATGAGTCCTTAATATGCTTTTCATTTTACATACAACGACATGTAATACTATGTCTGTACTTATTAATGGAATCACAATGAGTCAGAAAGCTACAAACAATCACAAGAACTTTCAACAAGCAACTAAAAAGCAATAAAATGATTCACATGTAACCCAAGTAACGTGCATGTTAAAATCCATAAATACTATTGATGAGTTTTTAACGGGCATATAACATTTCTTACATTTTTTCTTTAAAATAACACACAACTCTCTGTGTTCATTTGCTTACATAATGGGTTCTTTTGAAGCCACTAATGTGATTCTATCCAAAATCATAAACCTTGAACCAAACCATGCATCTAAAATCATGGGTTGATGACTCCCAACTTGTTAACTTAGCTTCCACCCCCGACACTCTCGTTCTCAGTCAAATCCCATTTGGGTTTCTCACTCTCTTCTGCTCCTTTTCATTTTAACCCCATTGCAACAACACCATGCATACCAAATAAAGAAGTTGATCCAGCTTGCATTGGTGATACTGTGGGTGAGAAAGGAATGGGCAGCGCAAATGCAGAAGTCGCAGATCTTGGTAATAGGTATTGACCTTGATAGTCTCTATGCTTCACCAACAAAAGCAGTTGGCAGAGATCAATGAGAGTGCTGTATTCTCAACTAGCTAATCTTTCACAAGGACCAAGTTCTCAAGTAATATATATATATATATATATACACTTTGCTCAATTTGCACTGGCTGAGAACTTTCAATGTTTGGATATGATCATGTCCAAGGATACATCCAACGTAACAAGAAAAATAAATCAATAAGTTCATATAAAATGGTAACAGGACCAATGTAATCAGAAAGCTATATTACAGACCACTAAACCTCTCTACAAGTAACATTCCCAAAAGCACTATTGCAGGTTTCAATAAAGGCCACAATGGCAATAGTGTAAATGAAATACAGCTGATAACTGGCAAGGGCATATGATAGATAAACAGTGGGAAAAATTTTCAAATGATACAATACTCCAGTCCAGAATCTTTATCAAATATGCTAACAAAAACAATGTATAACCAAAAAATAGGGAAAAAAATACAAATCATTTTAACCCATGAGAAGAGTCTCAACGGCTTCAAAGAAAAGTGAAGACATTTCGGGGTTTGGAGTCTTGATTGCACATTTGACACCAGGGTTCCCAATCGCAGTGGTAAGTTCAATTAAGAACGGTATCCCTCGAGGGAGTTTAGCTGAGAAATAAAACACATCGTGGTTTGCATTCTTGCGCTTTGCAATAAAGAACATGTTTGATGCAGCGAGCCGGTCCAGTGTTGCTTCGGGACTGCTAAGCACAATAGTTGGGAAGTCCTTGGAAACCTCATTTGAATCTGGAAGAGACCTCCATGTCTGCAGCACAGTTATAATCAGGTTTCCATTTGTACGTTCAGGTATTAATCAGAGAAACTTGCAAAGTTGTTTAATTTGTTTAAGGTTTCATACTGAACATGGCATCCTTTGTAACTTAGATAGCTAATCTGACTAAACAGTGTTGGTCTAAAAAGTAATTCCATGAAAGAAATAAATAGATATTTGACAAAGATAAAATTTTAATAGAATTGTTATTAGGAGCAAAAGGTATACCTCTAAGAAACTGGAACGCTCCATTCTACCATCCTCACTAAAAAATACATGCAATGAGAATTTATCATTGAAATACTGCACGGGCTGTTGGTTGTTTTTCACAGCAACCTGTAAAAGTGAGCTAGGAGGACCTTGGGACATATTCTGGAACATTACCATAGGAAGGAGTATCCTAGCTGATGCTCCAGGTTGTATTTGTGCAACCTGAGGCGATGAATAATCTATTAGAGCTTAATTTGAATTTTGAACAAACAACCAACTAAAAAACATATAAGCAAAATAATAAACCTGCAGGGGTCCAGCAGCTGCAAGACCGAATGTGTTCTTGTTGAATTGAATCATGAAGCCATCAAGTGGAACCTGAGTGATGTTCTCAAACAACAAACTGTAAAATATTTGACCATCTTGTCTAATCAGTTGTGCACTGATTTGTAAACCCTGACCAGTTGAAGCAGGTACTAAAATAGGTAATGGAGGTCTGCAACAGGGTATAAGATATAACTGTTAATTAAGCATGACTTCACAGGCAGAGTAAGTAATCAATGTTTCACAAATTTCTCAGGATGTTGATTTCTTGTTGAACTCATGACCTTGTTTAATATCATCAAGTAGCTTATCACTAATCAATACTTCTATACAAAAGTAACTCTCTTTTCCTCATACAACCACATGCATGAAATGCTTCTAAAACTCAAAGCAAAATACAATTGATTATTTCATAGAAGTATGCTTTGCTACAATTACTTATGATCCCAAGATCACTCACCCAGTAGGAGTAGCTGACTGATCAAGAGGAACAATCGAATTACTATCCATGCCTATCAAATCACCAAGTAAATCTGGCACCAGTGCAGCAGATGGAGGTGTAGCCGGTGCAGATGTTGCAGATGCAGGTGTTGATTGTCTGGCAGCAGGCGGTGAGGTGACACCATTTGCGGGATTTGCAGATGACTCAGAATACCCAGTTTCACTTCCCTCAGGATAATCTTCTTCTTCAGTTCTCTGAGCTGAAGAGAGTGCACGAGTTACAAAAGCTTCTGGGGGCTTGTGATAAACAGAAGATAATGTAGCAATGTTGGCAAGAAGCTCATCCAGTAGAGAAGGTTCGAGTTGATTTGAGTCATCAGTTATAACAGGCTTCTCAGCTAACACAACATCCTTCGCTGCCTGATCAAAACAAAATAGACACATCACATGTACAGCAATACTGGTTATCCTTATCCATGGAAAATTTCGGGAGGAATTGAGAAAACATCTATTATTTGCATGTGGTTAGACGAAGACCATCAATTAATGATTTAAACGTCAACCCTAATTGTATGCTAGTATTTTCACAGGATGATCAAAAAAATTAATCAGTCCTCAACAGAGTCAATATTTATCCAATCTTCTGTTGGTTATGCAGATCAACCAATTGACCTCATGTAGACAAAAGTACAAATAATAGAGATTGGATTCAAATTCAAGAAATCAAACCTCAGGATCAGTTGAAAGGAGACGCCAATATATGTATGCACGATCTCGCAAATCAGGATTATCTGTCTCCACGGTGGCGTTGTTCAAAACAACCTGCAAACATAAGTTATTAAATGAATTTAGCATGGTCTGAAGAATGTGGAAACAACTTCCATGGAGGGAAATAATAAATGATAATACAGAAAGGAGGGTTTCTGAGTCATTAACTAAGATATGTGATGATAAAATGGCAGATTTGCCATTTAAATTTGATTCCAATAATTTTAGAAAACTTTCCAGATAGAATCTCAAAGATACACTATTCAATCATTCAGAGAATTCGTTTTAGGAGGAATAGAAAAATTATGTCTCTCTCGACACATGTACAAATTATAAATTTACAACTACACAAAGTCATATCAGACAGACATGGAATAAACACAGCTGTGTAATATAGCTAACTACTGATATTAAAATTATAAATTGGTTATATATGCCACTTAAAAGGAGGTTTTCATACTTGGTTTAACAGTTCCCCATTTTGATTATGGCATAGAAAGATCAATACATATAGCATGGTAGCATGTTAATCCTATCTATATGAATAAACATGCATTATGAGGCAGGACCTGAATCATCTGCTGTGGTCCCTCGGTTGGCTTCTTAAGGAAAAGTTTGACAGTAGCAGTCAGCAATTGTAGTTGGACTTGCGCAGGTTCTTCGGGGAAACTTTCCAAGAAACTTTCAAGAAGTTCATCAGCATTGTCAATTCTTTCCGCATATTCACCAATAATCCAGATCATTGATGCCTATCCACAAGGGAAAAGGATGAGAAGATAGCATACAAACTAGTGCATAATGACAATTACCAAGGCACCCACAGAAACTAATACCTTGGCTTCCGGCTCATCCAAGGTGTCTAGGTTCTCACAAAGTGTAGCAATTATGGACTCATATCTGCAGAGTAGAACAAAGATTGAAGCAAAGTTTGAAGTGTAATAGTAATCAATAATTGTGCTATTTTCTCAAAAAAAAAAATATAGATGAAAAAATATAATAGTACGTGTTGGGATATCTTCTAAATATATCTTTGATAACAATGATTGCCTCTTGAACCACGTAATTTACTTTTATCTTGATCAACTCGAGCAAAACACTAATGCAACGTTCAGCTGCTCTCTCTAATTTGATGGCACAACGACCAATTGCACGAACAGCCTTTCTAACAAAATCTACATCAACTTCAGTGGCATACTCTTTAAATTCCAACAAAACCTGCAGATATTATAATAAAAAAATGTTCATCTCAAATAAATGATAATGCTGCAATGCACCAGACAATTAGTTTTTCATGTAAAAAATAATAAAAAGAAAAAATATTAATAGAGAGAAATATCAAGGATAAAGTATCCTGCTCAAAATTGAGGGTCTTATCTCCATCACATGATAACTGATTACCATATATTTCGTAAGAACAGTGTTCATTAAAATCATTACAGAAATCAACCCTTGTCATAAAAAATGGAGGGAGGGAAATATGAATTGACAACTATATGATGGAGAAATACCTGGTCTATATTTCGGTCTGAAGCAAGTTTTATCATAATCTCCAATTTTTCCATTTTGACATAGATAGGATCATTGTACTTGCAGAAGAACACCTGTAGATAGAACAAGAGCTCCATAAACATCACACCCTCCACGTTGTAGTAGAGAAGTTCTTTACTAACAATCAAGGGTATTATTACAATGACAAGATGAAAATTAAGATCACTACCTTAATTTCATGAGCAAGAATTGTTGGTCTTCTTTGTACTATAAGATTGATATTCCGCAGTGCTACATATTGAATCTCAGGTTCTGCAGAGAGTAATGTAACAAGAGGAGGGGCCATCTTTTTGAAAAGATTCCGAACCACATCAGTACTGGTGATAAGCTCCATTTGTTGAAGGATCATCTAAAGTTGTTAAAAACAGTGATTAGCAAACCATAGAAAGTATAATATCCAAAGCATCAACGTTGACATATGGTAAAACAGGATTAAAAAATAACCAAAAAACCCACCTTAACAGCTGACAGAACAACTGCGCAATTCGCATGCTGTAACCGTGGAGTAACTCTTTCTACTATATTTTCTGCTTCGCGGGCATCAGCTGCCTTGTATCTTGAAAGAGCGTCCAATATAAAAACTTGACCCCATCTGGCACATGAAGCAAAAGCTGTTAGATTAAAGAAACTAGTATGTGATCATAGATGGACAAAGAAAAGCCAATATAACAGATAAAACAATAACCAATAATTAGAATCAGTAAAACAGTAATAGTTGTAATAAGCGGCGATACTGGTGTACAAAAAGTGTTTGTCATGCACAGAGGACATCCTGTGCTAATATGGACATTGTTGGTATAGATTTTAAGGAACCCTTCCTTCAAGGTGGCATTAAAATTTACCTATCAACATAGCCTTTTCTGTAGATTGTTTGTTATGGGTAAGATAATTTTTTAATATCTAAAAAGCATAAAACATAATTTTGTGAGACTTGTTCGGAATACATGATACAAGTTAATCCATGCTCAATATCTACAGATGTTGAGAAGTGTGATTGACTCACGTGCAAAAGAAAAACAGAAGAATCTAACAAACTACATAGTGATCTACACTTTTCACTACATAGTGATCCAGGCAAATATAATATTAGAAAGTGCTTCTACACTTTTCACAAATTATGCATACCTGCACAAATCAGATGAGAGAAATGTAGAAATGAATGCTTATTGGGATAAAACGGTAACAGATAACAGCAAAGAAAAGGATAAAGAAGCACTTGTACATAATAGTTGGAGTAGATGGAACTACGCAGATTTCCTCAAGTAAATGTCACAATTTTATTATGGTTATAATCTTTACCTAAGATGTGTAATCAAAACATATATTCCTAATGGAACAAAATTATAACTTAAATCAGCTGCAAATGATACACATTGAAATTAAGCAGGTAGGAGGTGCAATAAAAATATTAAAAGTGTTTCCAATTTCAATCATGACGGAAACATACATTACGAACTTACTCTGTACATTCATTTAAAGCGGTAAGGAGCTTTGACAATGTGGGAACAGTGATCTCAAAAATGGGTCTAGTACTATTTTCCTGAATTTCAGCAAGCGCTGCTACTGCATTAGCTACAACCATTGGATTATTATCTGATATCAGATCCTTCAGGGATTCCAAAAAGCCCCTGTCCTCAACTAACTCAGCATTTATGTCATAAAGTTTGGCAACACAAATGGCAGCTGTCTTACGAACATAAGGATCATCATCCTGTCAAAATATCATATAGAAGTAAGAGTTACAATCAAGGCCAAAAAAGAAAAGAACTTTGGTATTGGTGTCAACACGGTAAGAACTAAGAAGTCATGACCAGAGGAATGTCAAAGTTAAACAATAGGCACATATAAGGTATAAGAGCGCTGAGCTATAGTACCTTTAGGCATCTTTGAAGGGGATCACATAGATATTCAGTAATTTTATCAACACGAATGCAGCCCATTGTCCTCACAGCTAAGGCACGAATCAAAGGATTTGGATCTTGTGAATCCTGTGCATCATTTTATAAAATAACGAGTAAAAAATGCATCATTACAACTTCATATGAGAATAAAGGTTGAATATTCAATTTCTAAGATCGGTTTTGCTAACCATTGTTATTAAGGAACCCCAAAAAACAGTCTTTATTGGAAAACTAAAAAGTTGCTTTCTTCATCTATTAAATACAACACTTCCCCAATAAAGACTTCGCTTTTCAGATAAATACCTCTTTTGGAAATAAATATCCTCAACCAATATGGTTATGAATTGAGGATGAATTTCACAGAGTAAAATAATTTTAAAACAAATTATAAAAATTGGAAGCATAAGACAGTGGGGGAAGAGGGGATGTATAGACAGGAAAACCCACAGATCAAAAAAATAAATGATAGCTAAGAATAAGAAAATAACTAAAAAACAAGGTTACAGGATGAAGGAGAACAGTCATTCCAGCTTTTACCTTCACAAATGTATTTACTGCAAGTATTGCTAGGTCAGGCTGGCTCTTTGCATAATTTATCAGATATAAGTAGACTAGCTTTTTAAGTTCCAAATTTTCTGTTTGCATGCAATTCACCACGTCTGTGAACAATGATGAGACATCCTTCCCAACAGTCATTGCAGCAATAACCTTTTTCACAGCATCTTTTCTTTTGTCCTACAAAACATGAAAGAAGTAATGTTTACATATTTTCTCGCATACAAATTTCAACTATATCAATACAGAAGTGGCTACCATTACAAAAAGGCAGGACAAAGAAGTCTCAGAGAATATTTGTCTGTTAAAAGGGATAGCCTGGAGCGCAAAAGTGGAAGATTATTTCTGGGATTTGAACCCGTGACCTCCAAGTCACAAGGCCTTACCGTTTCCCCAAGGCTCACCACTAATACATTTATTTACAACAACTCGAAACTAAGAAATGGTGATCAACACATGCCAGTGTTTAACTATAAGATAAAAAGAATATAACAAAGATAGAGATATAATGTAATATCCAAACTGCCTGTTATGTTGCAGTAGTTGGTAAAATGTTGAGCTATGAGAAACAAGAGGGAAAACAAAAGATGCAAAATCACATACGTTAACAATGAAATTCAAGAAGAAAGAAAAATAGATAAAATTATATTTCTCAAGATGAGTAAGCCCCAAATTCAGTTCTTCAAATATAAGAGTGGCATCAATTTGATTAAAAAACTTTGTGTTGCCTGAATACGGGTACGAAAATGGTAACTGATACGGTCACGGATACAAGATAGAACATTATTAAAAAAATCTAAGGTACGGGTACATCAATAAATGAATTAAAATAAACAAGCATATATAAGAAAGGTACAAATGATCAATGTCAGCATGGACAGAGGATGTGAGAGCCTCATCATAAGAGATTGGGGCCAAAACCAATTGATATGTGAAAATGAAAGACTAATTATGTGACTTAATATTATGGTGTGGCTAAGAAGAAAAATGGATAAAACTAAGTTTCCATGACAAAATAGCATAGTTTGGGAACAATTCACACCAAAGGATTACCAATGAGTAGAGGTACCCACTTGATACGGGTATGTCACCATCTTTAAAGTACCCATGCTACACCGGTCTCACCAAATAAGTCATTGAAAGTTTTAAAGGCATCACCACATTGTTCGTACTAGGAATTAACTAGTAACATTTTAAATGGTTTGGGTAGTGAATTTTACACCATGAGGTAGCATTTTAAAATTTTCCTAAACTTATTTGGTAACACAAATCTTTCACACTAGTATTTGCTGGACTGAATTGAAAGATTACTCTTGTCCAGATTTGTGTACATTCTAAAATCAGAATCCCTACATTTTATATTTACTCGAACCCTAGAATTCAACAGAATCTAAATGAAGGACGAGGTGCATGGATTAGCAAGTGAATAATTATGGTATGAAGAAACAGTGAATTCGTAGGCTCAATAAATGAGTAAAAAATTAGCGATTACGCGATCAATGTTCTGTAATTGAATTAAATTGTAAGAAAATGAAAACACGGGAAGTAGATCTATGGTAGAGGCAAATGCGATGATATAAAATGGGATAAAGAGAAAGAGAAGGGGATCGAATCGAACCTTGTACTGAGAATTAAGTTCCTCTTTGAGCTCAGGGATTTCACCTTTCTTGGTGGTAGAGAAATACTTTGAATCGTTCCTACTCATCTTCTCTCACTTTCCCAGCCAAATCTAATAATCACAACGATGATAACTAAATCGTTGTTTCTTCAACGCCGTCGTTTTACTAGAGGGAACGAAGAGGGCAATAAGGTAAAATAGCAATGGTGGATGATATTATTACATCACCATAGATAAGTCTGATCAATTCAATTGTGGAATAATATGCTTTTTAATCTTTACATTTATAGTAAGGTTTTTCTAACTTTTATTAAACTTGCATTTTATATATTTTATATTGCTTTGACTTATATGAAGGTTATTTGTTTCTAAAGTTTAACATATTTAATTATTCTCTCGGGTTTCTCGTTAAGACAATAACATCCACACAAAAATATGCATTAGAATGGTAAATATATCCAATACCAATATAAATAAGTATGAGCTTAATGTTGACTCTTAGTGTAGTCTTATGATAATAAGAAAATCTTTTGAAACTTCGTCTTGTGTCCTCACTTTAGTCTTGACCCATTTTTGATGAATATATTTGATTGCTTAATTATAGGCAATTTGAACACACTTTTTCTCTCGAGCCTTCATAAAACTCATATAAGCATGTTATCACATGTCTTTTCCAATTAATGAAGACCATTTACAAATCACTTTGGTTCATTTCATATCCCTCTACCAATCATCATAGCAAGTATATAGTTTTCATGATTAACTTCCTCAACATAAAACCAAATTGATATTAGTCATTTGTCTCAATCTCCATTCAATTATTCTTTCACATAACTTTGTGTTGTGACTCATGAGCTTCATCCCCTGTATTTTGCATAATTTTTTATGTCGTCATTATTCCTATAAATAGAAATTAAATACTTATTATGTGAATCACCTAAATGTTATATAATCTACCTTAGTATGTATATTATATGTACTACCGTTTAGTCATTTTCAATCCTTTTCATTATTATTCTATTTTTCCATGTTCATTTTTCATGCATTTTACTTGTTCATAGTAACTTGTATTTCTATGAGACCATTTGCAAGTGTATGCATATTTTATTAACATCCGTATAACTTCATCATATATAATAATTTAATTAAATTTTATATGAAATTTAAATTCTATATCACTACTTAAGAGAGCGGAGACATGTGTTATTTGAACAGGTATATTAATAATTTAATATTACTATTTTATTGAATTTAGATTAAAATCGCATTATCATTTTTATATTTCTTAAGTGTGTGGTGGGTGCCGGTGAGCAAGCACAGCTGGTATTTAGTGGTGGCCAGTTGGCACTGTGGAAATAAATTCCCACCTATCACCGTTTTTGTCTTTCACTTTTTTTTAAAGATTAAAAAATCATAATAATAATAATAATTAGTGTATAATTTTTTTTCTCATTGTCTTTTGTTTTTTCAAAATAAAACTAGTTAATTCCGACTAGTATATGAGCGAGGACGAGTGGCAAAGTCGACAAAGCCTTTATTAAATGACACTCCTGCCGTTTCTTTTAGAATTTCCTTAATCATTTCAGTGAGTCAATCACAAAAATGGCTTAGTCCAGTTAAAAGACAATAATAAAACCCTTATACAAAACAAAGGTCTGCCCAATCTCACTAGGTGAATAAAAGACATCTCAATACCAATGAATCAGGTAACATTTATCAAAACTACAATATAGTTTCTATTGTAATTGAAAGAAGGATACAATTATATGTAAAATTCAGAAGCCCCTTCTGAAAATCAAAGAATGGAGACTAGCAAAACTCATCCCCTTTCTCTTCTTCAAAGTAGACAGGGAAGCTTCTCAGACCTGAGTAAGGAACTCAAATCTAAGCACTTGGACATTTGTAAAGGTTCTCCACCTTCATCCTGTATTCTGTAAAAAAAATCGCAAATATTACTTTAGCTCTCTCATTGATATAAATTTACAAATTCTCACCAACCATATAACAAAGAATGTGCTATTTTTTATACCTTGTTGATTGCTCCAAAGCTGTGCTGCTTCTGGATTAAGCGGTGAGCTAATATTTGGCTCTAAATAAGAGTAATGAAAAAAGTGAGGACATGATATACAGGAAGCAGATTTTAAAACTAAAAAAGAGGGTGCATGTTAGCTTTTGAAGTTACCTCCAAGCAAGCTTTGAATTGATAGAAGAATTGTTCTAACATCATAAGCAGATGACCATTTATCCTGGTATAAACAAAGATGTCAAACAAAATAGAAAGAACATTTCTTTTGAAAATGACACAAAGAAGGTTTCATTTCATATATATACCTGAAGAATGTCCAAACATATATTGCCATTCATATCTACATTGGGATGGAAGCAGGTAGTTTCAAACTTAACCTTTGGAGGCTTAAAAGGGTAATCATTAGGAAATGAGAGAGATAATTTGTACACAGTTCCTTCAAACACAGTATCTTTGCTTCCTGCTATTGTTCCTTTCCAGCAGAATATGTTCTCCTCCTCAGGAAAGGCAGATACACCAGGGTCTCCACTCATCTGAATTTCAAAGTCAAAAATCAATACAAATAATAACTATTTGGCTCCTCAAATTACAATGAAAACACACAAAAATGCATCAATGATGTGGTTCTTACCATCAAAGCCATCAATTCAGACTGCAACCTGATTAATATAGACAGAGCAATAAAACACAAAACAAGATAAGAGTTAAGAAAAAGGTGCCCAAACTGTCCATTTAACTATGCATGTTACAATCTTATTGGAAAATAAGAGCACAAATACATCAAGAATAAAACTTAACATTCGTTTTTAATTTATTTATTATTTTTATAATGGAACCCTAAACTCCATTAAAGAAAATCAAACAAAGGAAAAGATTCTATTTTTTTGGGTGATGAGAACAATTGCAATTGAAAGAAAAGAAAAGAAGAAAGAATAAACCGTTAAGTAAATAAATAAAAAATGGAAAATATAAATTGATAAAACCTTCGAAGAACAGATTGAGAATCAACAGTCTTTGGAGGAGGGAGAGACTGATTTGGGGGAGCAATGTTGCTGTGTTGAGCTGCAGCTTCAGATTGCACGTTAGTTGCAGCCATACTAATCAGTATTAAGGTTTCTTGTTAACGCGGGAAGAGAAAACAAAAGAATTGAGAGAACACAGAAGAAGATTAGGTTTTGGAATTTCAATTGAAATGAGGGTTCTTTATATAAAACGATGCGTGTTTCTAGAAACGACGTCGCACCAAATAATTTGAACGTTACCACAACGGCTAGTGAAGTTAAATTCAGCTGTCTGGAGTTGGATTTTCCTCCACTTTACATTTTCCATATCTTCCATATCTTTTATATTTGACCCTTTCATTTATCAAAATGTATGCACAATTTATACAATGTCACTAAATTATCCATTATTATCATTGACTCTTTTAAAAAAATTAGTATAAATGAATTGTGTATGATATGCTTACTATGTATAAGAGTTTTATCATCATTGAATTTTTTATAAAAGTATTTAATTTTTTTCAATCTTAAACAGGATGATGAAATGATGTACTGAATATATATAAATCTTTATACTAACAATATATAAATATTACAATCTTATTTTATTTTTAATTCCGGGAACAATACACATAGTTAATTAAAATTATATCATTACAATTAATACTTATGGTACAGGAAATGATAGCCAAAATATTTTTTATTTTAAGATAGTCATGGCCTTATGAAATTTGTATGAATACCATTTTCTTGTATTTCAGATAAGAAATGCATTGATTGGGTAGAAATTCAAGAATTTCATCCTTTATTAAAACGAACCAGTTCAGACTCCAGATTGAGGCAAATTGGAACTAAACATCATTATGTAAATTCTGCCGTTATAGAAATTCCTAATGATGCATTGTCATAATACTGTTTTTACACTATGGATCAATCACACACCATTTCAGTTGTCATATATTTATTGCCTCTACCATCACTCATTGCAACAATCATTATGCGCCCAAAATCACCACTTTTCTTTCCATTTAATCCAAACCTGACAGCCTAAATATTTTTATGTAAAAATGGAATAGTGAGTGTCAAATTTGGTATGTTCTAACTCTGCTTTAACTTGCTGCAGGGACTGGCCAACACAGATGCAGCATTGGTCAACTTTGGTGGAGCCTGACTCAGGAATGATGCATCGTGGCTTAGGCGTGATGCAGTCTGACTCAGGAATGGTGGGTCGTGGCTTAGACATGGTGCAGTCTGACTCAGGAATGGTGGGTCGTGACTTAGACGTGGTGCGGCAGACTTGGGACAGGCACAGGAGTCTCGGTCAGAAATCTACTTTGGCTAGGCGCAGGCTTATACGTCTCGGTCAAGCTTGGCGCAGACCTGGACATCTCGGTCAGAGATGCATCAGAGACACATCCTTCGGTCAAGACGTGAGTCAAGTTGGCACTATTGGGCATTCCACGTCTTGGCTTGGCAAATTAAGATATATTAGGCCTAGTTTAGAGACATGTGTTGAATTACTTGTATATGGGTTGTTATGGGTTAGTTGGGTTGCTATGAATTAGTTATGTTTGTTATTTGAACCTTGCTATAAATAGCCTTGTATTTTTCAAAGTTATCAATCAATGAAGTATCTCTTTTTTTACAAGCTTCTTGCCATTTGCTTCTTTAAGTCTCTCATTGCTACAAAGTGAGAAGAGTGATATAGCATGGCATCATCTTTTCTAAGAGTGAGATTATTAAAATGTTATATCCACAAATCATTTAGGAACAAAAGTCTATATCTACAAATGAAAGAAGAAACTAGTATCAGGAGAAACCACTTCTCTTCGAGTTTATGCCCATTGTCATTTTTATTAACTGCTAATATCCTTCTTTCCTTTTAAAAAATATCAGTAGTTGCAATTAATCATGTTTTTTGTTCAGTCCAGCATATTACCAGTTAAACTCTTCAACATTTATCTGTGCATATGATGAATCATATAAACAATTTAAATTCATTGTCCATTCTAAAACAATGATTATGG
Organism: Lupinus albus; assembly: GCA_009771035.1. Taxonomy (NCBI): domain Eukaryota; kingdom Viridiplantae; phylum Streptophyta; class Magnoliopsida; order Fabales; family Fabaceae; genus Lupinus; species Lupinus albus. Next base: position 348,448 of record CM020014.1, read on the forward strand.
TTCAAGGATTTTCAATTTAACCAATACATATCATGTCTGTGTCTGTAACCAGTTATGCAAAGGTTAACCCCAAAGAACAGTTCCTACTCAATAATCTGAATCAGAAATAAACCATTCATTCCCTCACACCTTTCTCTGTCTTCCCATTTTCCTCCATCTTGATGGAGTTTAACTAGGAAATATGAGTATCTCTACACTGATCTTGCTCAATAGTCATTACCATATTGGAATGAAATAACTCTTTCATACAAACAAAGAAAAGAAAAATAAAGAAATAGAAGGCTGAAAACTATCAATCAATACTAACATCTCTATTTTTTCATCCATCCTGGCATGAACTTAGACTTACTTTCTAGACCTCCAAGCCGATATCGAGTACAAGGAGCGGTCCTGCCAGCAAATTACTACACAACCATTTTCCTCCTTTATCCTATATCCCTCACAACCATAGGTCTGTAGGAACCTCCTTGCCTGCAACATGCCAAAATAGCTTAAAGGCACGTTGCCGAATCCGGATGAATCAAGTCTTCGGAACCATTTATCCAGCTTCTCATGTCTTTCCTTTCTTTCAGCCCCTTCACAAGCAATAATGTTCTTGATTTCCTCGCCGAAAAGCATCTTCTCCACCTTGAATCTCTCCAACGACGCTCTTGAGCTGGTTGACTCCAAACAATCAAACAATGCTGCATAAGAATATAGCGATTCTAGCAGCCTTTCCATCAGTGTTGAACCATTATGGTTGAAGTCTTGTTCTGTTACAACCATGATCTTTGGTGACAATCCCCATAAAGCATTAAGAAAGCTCTCTGAGTTAATTGAAGCGGTTAAAGATACCGGTGATGATGAGGCTGAGTCAGAGCTTGGGCTATAGCCATTAACCATATTTTTTTCAAACAAATCACCCGACATGCTTTGGTTCATCAGCAATGTCTTTTGCAGTGAATTTTTTGACAGGAGGGGAGATTTTCTTCGCAAGGCTTCATCATCCAAGGCCAGAAGGGAATGTAATTGCAGAGAAGAACTTATTGCTAGCGCCTCCCCGGTTTTGACACGAAGTTTGTCGAAATCAAGGTTTCCTAATTTACTATACACTGGATTGAATTGGAATGGGATATCCAACTTTTCTGCTTCTTCAGTAAGTTTATGAGCCATCTGATCAAGTATCTCTTTATGCTGATGAACACCAGTAATTCTCAAATGGGGCGGGCCTTCGGGACGTGCACTCAAGACTTGGAGGAGAGCAATCCACTGCATAGGTTCAGTGGCATTGAGATCAACTATATGTACCATTTTCTCCCCTTCCATCGCTTCAACAATAGCCTGATTCGTCAAAATATACGCAACCTTCAAGAACGGGAACAACTCGAGGAAGAGCTTCTTGACAAGAATTTCTTCAGAAACCATAACCATCTTGGTAGAATTGAGGGCCCTGTGGAGGCCAGGCCACGCTTTCAGCATCCGATCAGCGAGTGCTTCGGTAAAGTAAGCAGCAATTCGCTGCATAGTATCACCATCAGGCGAGGCGAGCTGCGAAATTTGCTCAAGTGTGATGTTTGCATTTTCCAGACTACCAGCAGCTACATGGTTAGCACAAGTGAGCAACAAATGAATCAAACACAAACCCCTTTCCTCAGATTTCATTTCTCTAAGCCATGTGTAAGGAGAACCTAAGCTAGGTGAAAGTGACATCATAGAGAAGAATTGTAGAGGTGAAGAAGAGGTTACAGAAGATGACCCTTCTTCTTGAAAGATTGATGATGATCCCATATAACAATAACAATATAATGAGTTTCAAAATAAATAAGTGTGATAGTTGTCAAGGATAGACTATAGAGTAAGTCTTATTGGCAAATTTGATTAAACAAAACAATTTAGGTAGGTTCTCTAATATATCAACATCCCACACTTTACCACACAAGGGATAAGCTTCAATAATAAGAAGAAGAAAAATTAACAAATTCAAGCAAAGGGGGTTATAAAACTAAGATGAATTTCACACTCAAATAGTGCATATCCTACACGGAAAGGAGAGTGAGAGAGGTTAAAAAGAATAACAAAAAATTGATCAGAAGCTGAAGCATCATGTGAGAAACTCAATGATTAAGGAGTTTACACTAATTAAGCAAAGCAAAATTATGAGAAAAGCAGAGTAACCCTACCAAAAGGAGATAAGAAGAATTATGAAATGGAACAAGGAAAAGCTTAGTCCTAGGTGGGTTTTGTAATTGAACAAGGACCAAGATGAAGCCCCATAAAAATTCCAAAGCTTGCCTCTAGGAACAGTCTGAAGAAATAAAATAAAATAAAAAAGAGAAGGAAGGGATAATGGGGTTAGGTTTGATATGTTTTGTTGCTGTATGTATGTAAGTGTGGGAGTGGAATTCAATGTTTGTTTGAACTTGTTAAAGTAAGTTACTGAGGCCACTTGTCCACAACTCCTATTTGTCTTTATTGTTTTGTTGTCCTTCACTCCTCAGTGGAGTGTGTGTGGAATTTGTGATTATGCTGTCTTATTCAATTTTCTTATAACTCAATTACTCAAAATGGTTGGTTGTATTTGTCTTAATATCTCTAAATGTGTCCTTTCTCTATCTAGAACATTTTGTTTCGATACTCACAAAACTTCTACTTTAAACGTTTTCTTTTGTCTTTATCTAGGGTGGATAGGGAATCAGGGCTGGCCAAGGAGTTTTAATATTCCCTAAGGTCACTACGCTCCAAACATGCCTTATCAAAGACAAACATGGTAATGCTTTTATGGGTTAAAAAGCAACAAATGTATCAGTATTATATCTCATAAACTCATTTGTAAATATCATCTCTATTAATGGAAAAATAAATATTATAAAAAGAAAAAGAAACAATGACAAAATATTTTTATCATTTTATGTATAATGGAATAATACTTTTCACATTGAAAAATAATTAAAATCAATTATTTGTCTCTCAATTAATAGAGATGATCCTTGTTACCTTAATTTCAATCTAACCCATTAATATAATTCTTTTTTTGTGAAATCAATGGTGAAAATTACAAAGAGAACAAAGGCACTTTATCCTTTCAAATGCAGTAAAGCATTAATTACTTGGACAAACATTGTCCTCAAAATTGTTTCCCAGTGGGGGTGAGTATGGGAATGGGAAGAAAGGTCCTTAAGATGGTTTTGTTTTATTTTGAAAGGAAATGAAAATAGAAATGGTATTATCTTCATCGATTAAGACAAAGAGACAAAGACACCTCCAAAAGTAGCTTGTGCGTTTATCTCTACTTGTGGATTCTTAGGTGGCACTTACCAACGCCATAGCAATATTCCATTTTTTTTAGAATTTGCCAAATTTCACACGAAATTACCTAACTCAAATAACATGCTAGCTCAATTTCTGGTTAGGTAGCGTGTAATGAAATCCAATAACTATGTTGGAATCTAATAATTTAAAACAAACATAAACTAGTATATTGTATACATATGAAGATAGATGTGAGTATACATGTGATTTACAGAAAAAGTGATGTTTTTATATTATAAACACCAAATAATTGGGGAAAGTAAGTTTAGCACTATATCTCAAAAGTATATTCCACATTTCAATATGCCCTATAAAATTGTTAAAATATAATAAAGTAAATTACATTAATGGAGAGAATCCACTTACTTCAATAGTAAGTTTAAAAAAATTACTTCACATATTAGCTATTAATTTTGTGGAAATCCAATGATAACTAAGATGTGAAGTAATTTTTTTAACTTACTCTCGTAGTAAGTGAATCTCCTCTCATTATCCAAATACCAGCACATAAAAATAGATTTGACCGTTGTAGGACAATATGTTATTATTTATATATTCAATCAATAATCAAGAATGTGAATATTATGTAGTTGAAATCATATTTTAACTTACCATTATGTGTATTAAGTGAGTTTGATATCTATTGTTAAATGTGTTAACTAGTTTGTTCTTATGAGTCATTGAAATTTTTGATTAAGATAGATGTGATTTTTGAAGTTTTTATTTCATAATATAAAGTAAGTAAATGAATGAACCAATAGAAATCAGTTGAAGAATGAAGGGTAAGTGGGAGTGGCCGTTGTATTTCAGTTCCCTCCTATTTGTAAGGCTATCTAAACGCACTAACTTGTACTCTATAATTTCTTATCTTATGACACACGCATTTTTGTAATTTCTTTTTATTATGTTATGATGATGAGTTCTATTCCATCCATCACTAAACAATATTACCAAATGAAACATGAACATTCAACCTCAATATCGATCAAACATCAAACCCAAATGTCAAAGGATATATGCAATAGAAACATCTTTGGCTTCTTCTCCTTGCTTTTTTCCCTTTGGTGCCTCTTCTTTATCTTATACTCCAAGCTTTCTCTTGTTCATGGAATTGGAGGTCCATATTTTCCATTCTTCATGCTTGTTTCATCAACGATTACAAAATATATACATAAAAAAGGGTGTTGCCAAACATTATGAGAATATCATAAATTTTAATTATATAAGGTTTTGTTAAACTCAAAATGTTAATCTTATTCTGTTAATTACATCATTTTCCAATGTTGATTTTGCAATTTCGGGTTCCTTAACCATTGGCAAAACCCATTAATCCATTATTTATTCCTCATATCATGTTTCCTATTAAAATACCTTTTTCCCCTTGCAATGATTAACATGCATGCATGTTCCTATATAAATCACTAATCCTAACGTGTTTTCACAAATGCAGCTATGTTAGAGTTCAATGAAACAGCTAGCTCCAATAGTTTTGGAGGCATTAGTCAGAAACCGGTAACAAATAGAAGATTAGAACAAGTATTTTTGCAAGAGTTTGTTAATAGTGATTTAGTGTGCAAGCTACATTCTAGAGAACACGAAAAGAAACTTCAACGAGTAAAACTTGGTGATGAGAAATTTAATTCTACAAATCTCAATCATGATGAATTTAGAAACATAGCAAAGCAAGAAAAAAACAAGGGTAACGATGACTATGCCCATAATAACATAACTCATAGGCTTGAACCTGATGGTTCGGTGTACAACTATGCCTCTGAGTCCAAAGGTGCAAAGGTGGTGGCTCATAATAAGGAAGCTAAAGGAGCAAAAAATATACTAGGGAAGGATCATGACAAGTACCTAAGAAACCCTTGTTCTGTTGGAGGAAAATTTGTTGTTATTGAGCTTGCAGAAGAGACTTTAGTTGATTCTGTGAAAATTGCAAATTTTGAGCATTATTCTTCTAACTTCAAGGAGTTTGAATTGGCTGGTAGTTTGAGCTATCCAACTGAAGCATGGACAACACTTGGAAACTTCATTGCTGCTAATGTTAAGCATGCACAGATCTTTAAGCTCTCTGAACCTAAATGGGTAAGGTACTTAAAGTTGAGTTTGCTTAGTCATTATGGATCTGAGTTTTACTGCACTCTGAGTGTTGTAGAAGTTTATGGCATCAATGCTATAGAACGGATGCTTGAGGATCTAATTGTTTCTTCTTCTGGAGGATCTATTCCTGACAAGACGGTGGAGCATAATAATAATAATAATAATAATATCAGTGACAATAACACTTCTTTGAAGTCAGAAGCAGGACAAATTGATTGGAAAGGAAAAGAAGTTGAAGGTAAGAACCATACTGTGGCTGCTGATATGTCAAGCAATAATGAGACTCAAAAGTTTGATGTGGAAGTGACAAAAAGTCCAGTTGTAGAATTAAGACAACAACTGAATGGTAGGGTAGGTGGTGAAGCTGTACTGAAGATTTTGATGCAGAAAGTGAGGACAGTGGAGGTGAATTTATCTTTGCTTGAAGAATACATCAAGGAATTGAACAAGAGACTAGGTGTTACAATACCAGATCTTCAGAAAGAGCTTTCGATAATATCAGAAAGCCTTTCACAAAGCAAGTTAGAGATAAATAATCTCTTGCAATGGAACACAAATATGGTATCTTCTTCCTCTCCTTATCCTCTTTTTATTTTCACACCATGTTTCTCTCAGTTTCTAGTATGAATTCACTAATTTTTTGGTTCCTTTCCTTTTTCAGGTAAAAGAAATATCTGAAGTTGAGTCATGGAAAAATGCTGTTTTATCTCAGCTTCATGAATTGACCAAAGAAAAAAGCATACTGAGGTTAGAATCATGTTGATAAATCATTCTCATAACTTCTATTAAAAGCTGTATCCCCTTGTTGGTTTTTAAAATTGATATTTTTGAAATATCATCTGTTACCCATTTCAATTCTTGCTTGCTAGTTATGTTGATGCTCCAATTACATTTGTTATATATATATATATATTCTCTGGTATGATAGCTGACATGCAATTTGTACACTTCAATTTCAGAATAGAAGTTCAAAAGGTTGCAAGTGATCAAGCAAATCTGGAAAACAAAGAGCTTGCTGTGTTAGCAACAAGTCTTGTTTTTGTGTGCCTTGCAATTCTGAAGATAATTTCAGTACTTGTGATGACATTTTCTACAACATGCAACGCAGATAAGGTACGCCAGACAATTAGAGGATGGGTTATGTTATTTGTATGCTGCAGTGTAACAATATTCATTCTTGTTCTATAGCCAACCCTTTTACTTTTCTCCTACAAACTTGTACACTTGTAATTATAGTTTCTATTTTAAGTTGTCACAGTAGAATATTGCAAACTACATTAAAAAGGAAAGTGTTTCCAGATGTGGGTCTTGCCTTGCAAGTATGTAGTAGAAGGATTTTATGCATTGTAGAGGTGAAAATATTATGGTGTTGTTCCATCCATGTAACCAATCCCATATAGTGGGACCAAGGTCTGGTTGTTGTTGTAAAGATATAAATATTCTCTGATGTTAATAACATTTGCCAAATAAAAGAATGGTGTTGTATTTGCATAAAAGAGATAACAATTGTACAACATTGTATGTATTTGAACAATTCTAAGATGCAGAAAAGGGACCCCTATATTATTAAGCATAGACATTTACAACTAATGTGCATTATGTGGAGCATAGAAAAGTAACATCACAAGATCATTTTGCCTTCTGATTTATCATTTTAGAAGCATTACTGCATGCCATTTCTGGTGATAAGCACATAGTCCAGCCATTGTACTTCCTAACTCCACAGCAGGCATCACTAGTAATGTTAAAGCCTTATCACCAAATATAAGTTTGAGTAATAAGTGATGTTAAATATGATCACAGTTCCCAAATAGACTCAGGAATGTTAGAAAACAAAGGAAATTGTTTCTTGAACATCCAAATAAGAATGTGTATAGAAAGAAGATAAAAAGTAAATGAAAGATAAACGATAAATATATATATATATATATATTTATATTGGGTGTCAATTACAATGTTCAAACAACAATAATACTAGAAAAGGAATACCCCTATTAAACTCAATGGACACACTCTCAGTTTTCACTACCATACTCATACTGCCACAAATAGTGAGGAGCACAGCCAAGTGGGGCAATTCCCTTAATCATAATTTTCCTAACGTTTATATTGTACAAGTTATGTCCCATAAAACTAACTCATCATGTTACATGAAAACTTTGAATGTGTACAAAAATACAAGTCTTTGATTAATCAGGGTAACACTACTATTTGTAGAAATTGAAATGATTTCCTCTCCTATGGTTAAAGCATGCATTATAATCAACCAATAATTAAATATAAGCTAAAGCAAAATCAAATTACTGCATTTGTGCCAAGACATATTGGACCCCGCGTTTAAAATATTGAAGACACATACGCCCACTTAACTTGACAATATTTTTACTACACATGATAGATATTTATCATTTTAACTTCGATGTATCTCAACTTCTATGTTGTATTTTTTTCTCCATCATTTTAAATGTTGCAGGTCCATTACTTGCTAATGATGCATGTATGACTTCAATGGCATGACCCAACAGCATTAAACAACATTGGTTTAGTGTTTGTTTAATGCATTCTCTGAATAAAATAGCATTTTGTTAGTTCTTTGGGGTAGTTATGATAAATAAACTAATGCTAAAACTAATAATGTGATAAACTTATTTTTCTAACAGCTCTAACAAAAAAGTTACACAAAACAAAATGCTCCTTTTACTCGTTTTGAGTCAGATGTTTTTTTGTTTTATAGAAAAGCAACGGCTATAACAATGTTTTTCACTTTCTCTCTCTTATATCTCTTATCTTTAGACAAGAAGGGCGAAAAAATCTCACAATGCTGGAATTAGTTCAAATAATTATATTGTAATTCCTTCCATTTAAGCTCATAACTCCACAACATTTGTCTCTGATTCTTTCCCTTTTGTAAGAATCCACTCTCGTCCGCAAATCATTCCTTATAAGCGCTTCTTTCGAGAGATTGGTTTGTTCACAACCCCATATTTTCACAGGTTTTTCGTTTCATTTTTATATAGCCATCATCTTGAAGTAACATAAACCGATAGCATTTCTGGGTGTTTCATATTTTTTCATAAAGTTTCATTTTTTTCTTTTCTTTTCTTTTTTTTCTCCTTTTTAGTTGTGTAGTTTGGGTCTTTTGGATCAAAATTTGATTGAAAGACCTTCTTCTCTTGTTGAGTTGTTGATGGATTCCTTATCATAATTAGTGTTGAATGATAACTCAAGTTAGAACTCTCTAAAGAAAAGAAGAGTCTTAGCTTGAGTTTAGGAAAAAAGTTCATTTGTTGAAAGATGTCGGTTGCTGATGTTGCATTAAGACCGATTTGTATAGAATCGGTGCATTGGCAAAACCAACAATTAGGACTTGGATCTTACCCTGCTGAATCCATCCTTATATATCTTACTGTGAACGGAGCTGTGACCCCAATGCATGTTTTGGAATCTGATTCCATTGCCTCAGTGAAAATGAGGATTCAAACATGTAAAGGAATTGTGGGGAATAAGAAACAGAAGCTGGTTTTTGGTGGTAGAGAGCTAGCAAGAAATGATTCACTCATCAAGGATTATGGTGTCACCTCTGGCAATGTTCTTCACTTGGTTCTTCGTCTCTCCGATCTTATCTTCATTGTTGTGAGGACTACCTGTGGGAAAGAGTTTGAGTTTCAGATTGACAGACACAGAAATGTCGGCTATCTTAAGCAACACATCAAAAAGAAAGGGAAAGGTTTTGCTGATAGTGAGGATCAAGAGCTTTTTCGTTGTGATGAAAAGCTTGATGACCAGAAATTTTTTAATGACATATGCAAGAGTGGTGATGATGTGATTCATTTGGTAATCAAGGACTCAGCAAAGGTTAAGGCTACACCAATTCATAAAGATGAAGATGTTGAGCTTTCGGTTGTGGCAGCCGCTGCTTCGGATAGTGTTAGTGTAGGAGAGAATCAGATTCAGATACCAGCTGGTGTAGATTTCTGGTTGTAACCAATTATTGTTAATCCTAAGATCAATTTTTTTCCTTTCCTATGGGACATGATCAATTCCACATTTGATGGTTTGCAAAATGGGAATCACCCTATCAGGTCTTCTGAAGGCACAGGTGGGACTTACTTCATGCAAGATTCAACAGGAATGGAGTATGTTTCTGTTTTTAAGCCAATGGATGAGGAGCCGATGGCGGTGAACAACCCACGAGGGTTACCAGTTTCGTCAAATGGCGAAGGCTTGAAAAGAGGGACAAAAGTAGGAGAAGGAGCTTTTAGAGAAGTTGCAGCCTATGTGTTAGATCACCCAAAGGCTGGGCGGCGCTTGGTATCCGGTGAAGCGATAGGCTTTGCTGGTGTCCCACCTACTGCTATGGTTAAATGCTTACACAAAGCATTTAACAACCCAGAAGGGTATGATTGCTCATCCAATCACTTCAAAATTGGGTCATTGCAGGTGTTTATGAATAATGATGGTAACTGTGAGGACCTTGGACCAGGGGCATTTTCTGTAGAAGAGGTGCATAAGATTACTGTGCTTGATATAAGGATGGCTAATGCAGATAGACATGCTGGGAATATATTGTTCAAAAGAGAAGCAAGTGGCAAAACTTTGCTCATTCCCATTGATCATGGCTACTGTCTACCAGAGAAAGTAAGTGTTTCCTCACAATTTCATATCCCCTCCATTACCATGTAGTGCTTATTGTATATGTGCTTTGTGTTACAAGTAGTTTCTTTTATATATATTCAAGAATTTAGTAAATGAATCCATTTTGATAACAGGTGAATTGCATATTTGCTGCAACATAATTTTTCTATGCAGGCAATGCCCTTGAGGGTCTTATCAACTAGTTTTGCCAAACTAAGAATGTATGTGGAATAATTGACACATGTTATTAGCTGGATTTTATGTGTTATGGATTGGTGTGTTGCATTGATACATAGAAGTCCTAACCTTACATGTTTATTCTCTGTGCAGTTTGAAGATTGCACATTTGACTGGCTTTACTGGCCCCAAGCATCACAGCCATACTCTCCTGAAACAGTTGATTACATTAAATCTCTGGATGCAGAAGAAGACATAGAACTTCTGAAGTATTATGGGTGGGATGTTCCACTTGAGTGTGCAAGAACACTACGCGTCTCCACAATGTTATTGAAGAAAGGGGTTGAGAGAGGTCTCTCTCCCTATGCCATTGGAAGCATTATGTGTAGAGAAAATTTGAACAAGGAATCTGTAATTGAAGAGATTATTAGTGAAGCACAGGAATCATTGCTACCAGGCTATGAGGAATCTGAATTTCTTGAATCTGTCTCACAAATCATGAATTTCCGCCTTGAGAAGCTATGAAAATAGGCTCTTTTTTTCTTTCCAATTCATAGGTGTATAATAATGTATTGAGTGAATGAATGACTAGCCCATGTTCACTCAAATGACATTAATATTGAGTGAATAACTAAACTAGTTCATGCTCACTCAATATAGTTATATATATTATATATATTGAATGAATGGCTAGCCCATGTTTGTTGTGTAAAATGGTGATGAGTGGCTTGAGATGTTCTAGGATATATGGTCATATAGGTCACCCTGAAGCTCTAGCTTACAATAAGTCATCACCTCTGTGAACTTTTTTTAGGATTGTATTGACATGTTCAACACAAGTTAAAGGTCTAATAAGATGTATACTACTTCTAAGATTTCATGTAGCCATAGATGTATATACTACTTTGGATCTGACTTTTTTGTACATAAATGTAATATGTTGGATCTGACTTTTTTGTACATAAATGTAATATTTTTTATACTTTCTATTATTAAAAATGATGTGAGAAAAATAATTTACAAATATCATTACTTCGAAAAATGTGTGTACTTTCTATCATGTGTTATAATGAAATAGGCACAAGTTTTTCTCCTTTCCTTCTTCTCTGTCATCGGGAAGAGTTAGTGTGTTGCACTAAAATTGAAAACAATGTACATGAATTTTATAAAGATTAATTATCAACTCCAACTTGTCCTTTTGAATAAGGAAAATGTTAACAAAATCCTCTAAGAGGATTAGAATCAAAACAGCTTATCTTATATTAGAAAATGATTCATTTAACATATTAACTTACTCATTTTATATTCCTTAAATAAATTAGTTAGGAGTAAGGATATCTTAACACCACTTTGAATAAATTAAAATAAAACCCATTTTCCTACACACCACTTTGAATAAATTAAAATAAAACCCATTTTCCTATAGTGTTTGAAAGAGTTAAAGTGATATTCCTACTCTGCTCCATTTCCATTTGTTCTCTGATAATAATGCTCTTCTTCCAGAAACTAACAATCCTAAGAACAACTCAATGCTGTGTAATCTACTATCTTCATCTCATAATCAATAACAGCATATACAATCCATGGTTCATGGCCTCCCCATTCTGAAAAGTTGCAATAGCCATTTATTATATAACAAAACTAACTTCACATGGAAAATCACAATCACCACAGCACCACATACTTCAAAGTTTAAACAACAACAACCACTGTTTGGAATTGGGTACATGGTCAAATGATACTATAATATTCTGTTATAACACATTCTGGAATAGATAGGTGCAACCCAACTTTCTCACTAAAGCACACATCGTACAATACTCCAGCACTACATAATGCTATAACTACAAGAACTATTAATTAATATTTGTAGAGCTTGGATTCTAGGCACAAGTCAGGTTTCCACCATTGGTGAATTCCATGAGCTTCTCTAAAATCCCTTGAAGGAGACAAATTAACTGTGAGAGAAGCTGAAGGAATGAGGTGCAATGGTTCAGATTCCTTCCCAAACGCACTCATAACTAAACAACCAATTGAGTTTTGAGTTGCTAGCCTTTCGATGCTTCCTGCGCCAATCTCCTCCATTTTTCTTCTGTGTTCAAAGTATCCCTTATACTCTGAGCAAATAGGGTCAGACGGATTCACAAACAAACATGGTACCCATGCAGACAAAGAATCAAAGGAGGAGGACAAACCCTTCTTCTGCTGCTTAGCCTTCATAGCAATGGTGAGTCCAGCTGTTATGACACTACTAGCAATTCTGAGACCGTGTTTCACTTTCTTATCCTTAATTCTCTCAATTGGAGCAGATACATATGGAGGGTTGAAAAGAAAAGATTCAATAAAAATGCTACTCTTGGCCATTGTTTTCCCAGTAAGCATAGCCATCGCTGATCCTAAAGAGTGACCAGCCAACCAGATATGTGTATCACCAACACTAGCTACCATGTTTCTAACAGCTTGGATAGCTATCTCGGCACGAGAAGTTTGATGAAGGCCATTTCTGACAAAGTGCATATCTAACTCAATATCACGTGAAACTGAGTCTGCCTTGGTTATAGTCCCTCTAAAGGCAATCACATAACTTGGAATTCTATGTAGATTGTCATTGCACTTAGATGATGGAGGCTTGAACTCATAGATTGCACCAAAGATGGAAGAATCAACATCATCAACAACTGTACTGTGCAACTGAAAGTTGAAGAACGCCCACCAAGGTGGTGCGAGAGCATTGGCACCTTGGCGTCGTTCTTGCCGATCCTTTTCTAGAACGTAAACACCTTGGACCAAACTAGCAGCAACTGACTTTCGATGATACAAATTATCCCTGAATTATAAGATGGAACTATAATTTATATTAACGAAAGAGTAAAGTTATTTGTACATCTAAAATGAACATCAACACGTACAACCAAAACCAAGTTCTGAAGTTATGGTGTCGGATGCAGTGTTGGCATTTTGTTGTTCATAGAGTTCGTTAGTGAAATCTCAATAGCCAAAAGAACATTCCTCAGATGCAACTTTTAGTATTTAAAATTATCTTAACCAAGACAGCAATTATTTTCAATATTTAAGCTCTCTGTCCAAAATAGAATAACCAAAAGAAGAAGAAAAATAGTTCTAAGAAAGACTATATCTTCTGATATGTTGATATGAACATATGATTATGGACTATGTTACACCGAACATTTGCGATGTATAATCAAACTGATACGTCAGAAACAGACATGGTGAAGAAACATTTTAATATCAGAACACAAGGCATTTTGAAAAAGTGATATTTATCCAAGTACACAAATTAACAAAGAAAATGAAGATTTGATAGATAGATCTTACCAGTCTATATAGGTTAGATGAAGGGGTCCTGAGAGGTCAAAACTTTCCCTCTCAGAAGCCATTACACCCTATAATTTACTTCCCCTGCTTCCTTCCTTTTTAATTTCTACACGAATTAGCATTGAGGACAAAAAGTTAAAAAAAATGGATCAATAATCAGCTACGTCTGCAAAATCTCCCACTCCCACCCACAATAAATGATGAAATTCATTAAACATTTCATGCCATGAAGAAAAAGTTTAAGATCATTCATTGCCCTGCATTATCCACTATCCAATCTATGATATGTAAAAGAGACATGAGCTGCATGAGAAATGAAAGAGGTAAAACAAATAGCAGGGCACATTCAAGATTACAGAAGGTAAGAAAAAGAGAAAACGCAGAATGAAAGATCAATAGAAGGAGATGAATAAAAAAAAGAGAAGAATGTGAACCTTGAAGAAGAGAATGCAAATGCAGGTTGAAATTAAAAGGGAGAGATCTTATTACTACGGTGGTTGGAAAATGGGTGGTGGTTGCAGAAAACATCACTGTCTTCTATTTATTTATAAGTATTACATGGGGTAGGGACATGTCTGTTTTGGTCATATGGACTTTTCATTTGATAATGGGAAATGTCTGTTTTGGTCATATGGACTTTTCATTTGATAATGGGAAATGTCTGTTTTGGACATATGGACTTTCCATTCTGTTCTTGCAAATACTCAAGTGTTAATAGTTTTCTCAGCACCAAATAATTCATAATAAGCAACAAAATGCGTTTGAGAGCAGCTTTGCTCCTTGTTAATATTAAATCAATGAACTTTGTTGTTGGTAGGCAAAGTCTTTGGTCTGAATGTTATAGAGAGAACTATCTCCTTAATTATGTTACTGTCTCTACTAATCTTATAATGTTTCCATAAGGCATACTTTCCTTCTATTTTTTTAGAGTAGCGCTTGTTGGTTCAAGCATTAAGAAGTCTAATTTCGGGTCAATAGAGCTTTGTCCTTTAACTGTTTTCCTCCCAATTAGTCAGGAGGATCCTGTCCTAGGCCGAAAACAGGTTATTATTGATTTAGGGCTTATTGTCATACATGGAAATGGTATGCTCACAGTTGCAGCTGCGGAAACGACTTGCAAATGCATACAGTAGAGAACCAATGCAAAATTTTGCACAACACTATCTAAAAGACTAAAACTTTAGTCTGGATAATGATAAAAGATTATCTCCCTTAGTAATAGCTTAAATAATTGAATGTTTTCGATTTACAAAACAGGACGCAGTCATATTATAGAACATGAGAGAATCCTCTTCCAATAACCAATAACCAATAACCCAATAACTTTTGAGGCAAAACCTAAGGAACCTTTAAATTACAGTAAAGTAAATCACTACTTATTTACCATGTAACTAAAAATCATAATAACATTGGTTACTTGTCATCTTAAATGGCTAAAAAAGCTTTAGGGGTAACTAAATTCACAAAACCTATGGTGTGGCAGGGTTCATGGAAGAACCCAAAAGGGAACTTATACAGTATTTTATCGTATATTTAACAATTATCAACATCAATCCGTGGAATTCTTCTGAGATCCATAGCCATAAGGGTTTTTGCTAGCCCAGTTCCATTGATCACGGCACATCTCATCAATGCCATATTTTGCCCTGCCCAATATAAATTTATGAGAAAGAAAGAAAGGTTCAGCAAAACACCAAAACCACAGAATTCTTCAATAAAAAGAAAATGCTTCCTAATATACTAGTTGCAAATTTGAAGAGCCTAGATACATGTGACAGTATTTCATTACAACCAAATGTCTATTCACTATCATAGCTATGGTATTCAGGAGGATGGTGATTATAAAAAGGATGATAATGTCCAGTCCTGGCAAGAAAATCAAAGGCAAAGTCTAAATATCAGTTAACTGCCATGAGGCTATTTATTTGAAAGCAAATTAACACTTACTTCCAGTTAAGTTCTTTTTCTGCTTTCTCTGTTGATGCATAGACAATTTCAGCATCACCAGGTCTCCGGCCAGCCATCACAAGTGGAATTTTCTGGACAATTAAGTAATCATACAAATTATTATTCATGTACTGAAGAATATAAACTAACTAAAAATGACATTAAAACCTAAAGATGAGTGCAATAGAAAGAATCTCAGAAGAATATTTGCTTTTCAGAACACATTATTGCTCACTTTTCATGTTTCTATACCATACAGCAAACAAGTAATCAAGACGACAATTGCCCGATATCTTAAAGCAAAGTTAGAGCAACCTATTAAGCCTGGTATTGTTTCTAACCTGTACACAGTTTTTTTCTTTTTAAGGGATGTGAACAAAGTTTTAGCTTAGGGCCGGAACATACAAACACCGAAATGCAAAATGATTAGATTGTGAAGCACACACCACATAACTACACTAAGTTTGTCACACAAAGGGCTACGTTCTTAGCAAAATTCAAAATATCCCTTCCCTTTATTTTTTATTTAAAAAAACAACAATGTGAGCAATAGAATGCTTTAGAAAATGACACTGAAAGTGATAGCAAGGATTGTGGTAACAGATACAAGAACAGAAATAGAAACGTTAATCTATCACCTTTCCAGAGGCCAGTTCAAAAGCTCTAACCATCTCTAAAACAGATGTTCCCTTTCCTGTTCCCAAGTTATAAACCTCACAACCTGTATATGCACACCATGGAAATTGAAGACATAAATTTTACCACAATAATACCAATTTTCCAGTGCCTCCTAATGAAACAAAAAGTTAACAGAGCAAGCTTTTAGAAGTTAATAAGCGCTATAAATAATACCTATATCAGATTCATCTAATTTAAGCAATGCAGCAATGTGCCCATCTGCTAAATCAACAACATGAATGTAATCACGAACCTGAGAAAAAGATAATGTCATCCATTAAGGTCATCTGGGAAAAATCAAAAGTATAAATTCCATAATAAAAAAATAAATACATGAAGGATGAACCCAAGCACTCAATTGAAATCATCCAACGTGGGAAGGTACTTTACTTAAGCAGAAATTCTATCAGGGGAATTCAAATAGTTTGATGGGGAGACATGGGGCAACATTATAAGGCCCAACTGTAATTAAAGTAACTTAGGATGTCTGCATCATCTATGAAATATAACTTTTAAAGAATGAAAATATTCCTAACCAACGGAAATGGCAGGTAGTATGATCTAAGCTAAAACTTCATGCAATTTTTGTAAGGAAAAATCTCAGTGTAGTTGAAACCAGTGAGAACATACCCCAGTGCCATCAATTGTATTATAATCATTTCCGAAAATGGTCAGTGCAGGTCGTCTTTCAACCGCTACTTGCTGGACAAATGGCATGAGGTTGTTTGGAACTCCTTGAGGATCCTCCCCAATATAACCACTAGGATGTGCACCCACTGGGTTGAAGTATCTCAACAAGATTATCTTCCAATCTTGCTCTGCATTGTATACATCGCGGCAAATTTCTTCAATGATAAGCTGAAAGAAAAATCTCTCACCAGATATCATTGCAAGATTCCAAGACAAGCATTAATATCATTAATACTAAAGAGTTTAATTTTTATTATTATAAAAAGGCAAAGCAAATACAACAGGAAAATTACAATATATTTGGAGGATTAGGAAACTCCTTAAAAAATCGTCAAATTATAATAGATATGTTGTACAAGACGCCAAAAGCAGTTGGCAAAGAATATTAAATCAAAACCAATAGTTCTTTAAAGCAGCCATCCTTCCCCATTCCACCATCCAACAACAACAAACACCCTTAACAGTTTCCAATCATACCTTAGATCGTCCATATGGATTAGCTGCTGACAGAGGGAACTCTTCTGTGCATGGAACCTTCTTTGGCCAACCGTATACAGTGGCTGAAGATGAGAATACAAGCTGTAATCAATGAAGTAAATAAAAAGTCAGTGAAATAAGCATAATGTAGCACCAATGCAGTGTAGTACATAACCAATCTCACAAGACACGTCAATCTCAACAAGCAATTGTAACCTAATGGTTTACTACCTTCCGCTATGACAGTAACCCATTAAGGAGCACACATCTTAATATTGAGATTGAACAAGATGGTTCTTCTTCCTATTTCACAAATAAATGAACATCTTGCTTTCTTTTATTTCTTTTGGGAAATATGAAGGGAGCATTAATTCAATATGGTACAGTAAAACAGAAAATTATACAGATGACATGAAGCAAACACAGTCAAGATCATATGACATTGCTACTAAAAAATTTCAAACAATCATCACAATCACGAGAATCCTTCATAAAGTAACAGAAGTTTCAGCAGCAAAAGCAACAACTGGAGTCCCATGAGACAATGTTAGTAAAAAATTATCCATTCATAGCAGATAAGTTCAAATAAATATACAAGAAATATTTAGGCACTTCAGATGGCCAGGCAACTTGTATTCTCCTAGCAATAAGAAGGAATATTCCATCTATGCAGTTAAAGTCTATCATGCCAGACCAAGAAACAAAACATACTTACCTTCTTGCATCCATGGGCAGCCATCACTTCCAATAGAGTGATTGTCCCAGTCAAGTTGTTGTTGTAGTAAAGCAATGGTTTCTGCACACTTTCACCCACTGCCTTCAATCCAGCAAAATGTATTACAGCGTCAAACCTACAAAACAAGATAGGGATCAGAACCATTTGTACCAAGAATGATAGAGTACAACTAAAAGATAACATGAAGGAGCAGTCATAAGGGACAAAGCATTTTTCAGTAGTAGTATTGCAGAAACTTGTGTCATAATTCTTACTTCGTAGAAACAAAAATTTGCTCAAGTGCGTTTCTATCCCGGAGATCTGCCTGCAGTAGGAAAAAATATAATGAGAACAGTCAGTCAACATCATAATAAACTACTTGTAAATGTGCTCGACTACATTAGGAAACATGTTAAATATGGTAATTAAAGTATCTATATTTAGTTTGTCTACCATTGGCTGCTACAATATTTGCAAATAAGGCATGGACAATTATACATTAAATAGCCCAAAGCCCCAAATAAAACCAGCATCGATAATTTACTTATAACGATTTTAGCAAGGAATCAAAAGATGTAAGGTTTTATTGGCAAGTAGTGTATTGGTTTTCCAATAAAACTTTTCCTAAACCTCAATATCAGAACCATATTTACAATTATAGTAACCAGAATCTGTAACTGGGGAACAGTTTTAAAAAATTAGCTTGATAGCAGATAAAAACTACATGATTAATAGACTTACCGGGACAGATGATGTCAACAAATTAAGCTTATATTAATTTAAAAGTGAAAATATAACAAGATTGGATCTAACAAAAAACATAAGCCATCGCCAATATTACATTTCATCAAAAAGTAGATCATGAACTTTTCATATGAATTTGAAACAGACATAGCACCTAATACAATTACTCTAAAACACACCTAAATTATAACGTGTCACCATATCTCTATTAACAACGACCCGAAACATTAACGGACAAAGCCTTTTGGACCCACCGCAATCACAAAATTACATGAATCCAGTAAAAAAAATACACCGAATAAAAAACAGGAAGCACAAACTGATGAACCTAAATGAACAATAAAAAAACAAAACGAACAAGCATAAGAAAAATTACAAAATTACAATCTGGAAAATCACAAATTCTAAAGCAGCAAACACATGAATTGACCTAAATCAGCAAGCAGTAGAAATTATAGTCAACAAAAAACGAATTAAATAATGAAAATTGATAATAAAAAAACAAAGAATCTGAATTGAGAGTAATACGTTATGAAAGGAAAGGTTGTTTCCGAATTCTCCAGCAAGTTCCTTGACTCTGAGAATAGCAAGATGAGAAGAATTATTGAGGTTATCGACTACAACGGTTTTGAAACCAGCGAGAAGGAGGTGAAGAACGGTGTGGGTACCAATGTAACCGGCTCCGCCAGTAACCAAAACCGCTTTGGAAATCATGAAAGGGTTTTGAGATAAAACGAAGGATGAAGAATTTGGTAATGATAGATTTGAAATAAAAGGGGGAGGTGGCGAATTTACATAAATTGAATTAGTAATGTTATTATTAATAATGCTGACGCGTGAGGCCATATTGATGAAAGAAATTGAGGAGAGAAATTTGTGATACGTTCTTCTAAGGTTTGGTTTTTTTTTAATATATGATCATCTCTATATTCAATGCGAATATTTATGAAGGGGAGCAACAGGTCAGCCACGTGGCTTTCCAGTTGTCACGTTTCGCTTTCTATTGCTTTCTCTCTTTAACATAATGTTGATGCCAATCATTTGCCTTATTCTATTTTCCACAGCTTTGGCTTAATAATTGTTTGCTTCGTTAAACCACAATATGTGCGCATATTAGTGCCGACACTTTAACATTTATGTTTTACTACTTATTTCCATATGTTATACTTGTACATAGCTACCGAATCCAGATCCTTTATGCTAGACTTCTTTGTCTTTCTGTACAAAATTAATGATATTTTGTTAAATATCTAAATATGTTAGTATTATTTATTACTAGGCAATATCCAATTTGGTTGGTATAGAGGTATAGAAAACTTTTGATATATAGGATTAGGATAGGAATGGGGATAGATCGGATGGATTTATATCTTAATGAATAAATGAAAAATTATTTACCAATGCATATAAATTTATTAAATTTTATTTTTTAATATTATGCATTAAAATTCATACATGAATTTATATTAATAGATTTTATGAATATCAAATTCATTTAATTTTTTTAATTATAAACAAAATTAGTTTTGAAAACCATTATTTAAATAAATAATCTTTTAATATATTTCTAAATCACTTTTTTAAAAGATAATTTTTAAAAAGTTATTCTTTTGGAAAAAAAACTCTTTAATTTTTTTAAATGGGTTTAAAAAATCATTCTTACAACACTTTATGAGAATATGTTTAAAGTTCTACGTGTAAATTTTTAAGCGAATATTTAAATATAATATGTACTTGACAAAAAAAATAACATTAGCCATATCCACAATATCCTACCATTAATTCTACTATCATCTAAGCAAGTGTCACTGAGAGTTGGAAATTGAAAAGCAAAAGACAATGTTTGTGAATATTTGTTTTTTTTTGGATTCATTGAATATCCATGGATATCCAAGGAGTGTAATTAATGAATTTGTATTTGTCTATTATTAAAATTAGATTATATTATTTTAAATTCTTGAGTTTGATGGCTTTAATTTTCTCGCATGAATTATGAATAAATTTACTATATCTATATAATTGAAAATGGAGTAGGGTATGATTGTCTTTATCCTAAATTATAATACTTTGGCTTTCACCTTTTTTCGGGTAATTTCGACCCTCAAGTTATTTAATAGGGATTGATATAAATTTAAATTTTCTTACATCAAGATATATTGAATTAATAGATTGTTTCTTAAGATGTTTGAATCATTAAAATAATTTATTTTTATTCATAAAGTTTTTCATATACATATTTACTACAATCTTCACTTATTTTCATAGTAATGTTTAATGGGTATGCTCATTTTAAAAGGAGTAAGTAAATTTTTTATCATTTTTATATATTATTTTTATTTAAGAATGTTAATAATGAGTAACATGTGAAAAGGTTTGAATGTTGAAACATGTGCTGTAGAGTAGGACCTAACCTTCACCTTTATTCGTTTCCAATTCCCATCCAGTGGAGGCGCTCGTGCCAACTTATCATATTCATGGAACCTTGAATTATGAGGTGCTAACCAGTAACCACGAGGAAAAGAATCTCTCAAACAAATGAAAGGAATCCAGAGGAATATTATTGCATGAGTTTTTTATTTAGACAGTTAAGGAAGGTAAATTCATTATGTCAATTCTTTCTTGCCTCATATCCTTACCAACTATTTTTTTATTTGTTGAAAGTTTTGTTAAATAAAGATAAAGATATATATATATATATATATCCTTAAACAAATACAAAGATCAATAAATATTGAGTTTACTCCTCAAGAATCAGCTCTTTTCATAAAGCATTTGAGTTCATATCAGGCTGGTGTACTATCCCCATTAAAAAATTGCCCTATTATATAATTTTTTTATATAATATTGGTGCATCATCAACTATTTATATTTTATTATTATTGACTCTTTAAAAAGTAATAAAAATGAATAAACGATATTGAACTGAACTTATATAAATCTTTACATTATTAATTAATAATGTATAGATAATTCACTTTTATATATATATATATATATATGCCGAGTTTTTTCTTGAAGCGTGAAAACCAAAGTATAATTAATCCGAAAGAACAATTAAGAGGTTGAATCATAGGTTCAGTAGAATACTCCAACATAAATTAAGAGTAGAGATAAACGGGCTCTTAATATTTATTTAGGTAAAATGAACTTCATAAAACTATTTTCGGGACAAAAAATATATCTTATATTATCTTTCCAAAAAACAAAGGTCTCCCATGTTTGACTGTATAGAGATTTATTATAAATAACTAATCCACCGACTATTCATCAAAAAGATAGGTTGTTAGTAAAAAATCATTGTAGCTAGTCGGTGGATTAATAGTGTTTGAAAAGGCATTTTCTTTTTTATGCATAGATGAATAATTAAGTGTTTGAAATCAAGTACTAATAGTGTTTGAAAAATGTGTTTATTTCTTCAATTTTTAAACATTGAAAAATATTTTCAAATGCAGTTAAGAATTCACTGCACCAAATCTGAATCCTGCAAGTATAAAGGGCATAACCTCACATATTAAACAACATCATAAGAAATTGGGAGCAGAACATTCTTAGTATATTACTTTCAACAGTGTGGTAAGTGGTAAAAACAAACCTCAGTACAGTTTTATATCAAAGCGAGGATGGATACGCTGTCGTTTTAGTAGCAGGCCAAAAGCAGAATTGAGTGTACAACGATAAAAGAAAGATTCGTGAATATTAGATTTTAAAAATGGTGGAGGTGCGGGGAATCGAACCCCGTGCCTCTCGCATGCGAAGCGAGCGCTCTACCATATGAGCTACACCCCCTTGTTGAGATCGGACTCAGTTAAAGTTTTGTAACATAGGTATCGTTTTATTTATTTTGATCACAATATAATTACTATACTTTTCTTATTTTAAATATTATATTCACTAAGTTTAATGGAAAATCTATTTACACTCCAAAATTTTACTCAATTTTGATATAAAAATATTAAATAATAAGTGCATTACTTTTTTTTTATAAACCTTGAGAAAATATACTAGATATGACACTTTTAAAAGTTGATTTTACAAAAAAAAAAAAATAATAATAACGATCTTCATATATGCAATTCATTTTCTCTAATATTAAACCATGTATTTTCAAGTTAAAACATTTTATTGTTTGTCAATTTGATGGATGATATATAAAGAGGGTTTATATCACTTGTGAATTGATTCCCTAAACTTAGAAGGTTCAACACACTCTAAGAGTTTAATTGTAAAATCAAGGGGAATAAATCAAATAATTGAATAAGTGCAGTTTTAATGTAATAGATAATCTTCAAATCAATAAACTTCAAGTAGATATGTAAGTTGTTTAAGATTAAATCGTCAAACAAGTAAAACAAGTAAGATTTGTAAGAAATTTTGGGTCACCACATGTAATGTTTAAATGTGTTTAGGGTCATTATTTTATTAGCCAAAAATTAAAGTGATATATTTCGAGTAAGGTTTACGGTTATAGACATAATTATCATGAAAATTATTGTGTAAATAACTAAAGTCTTATTTCTATTTTATAATGGGCAAGATGGAAATAAGAAAATGAAGTAGCATCTCCCTTCACGGAAGGGTATGCACGTCTTATAAATAGGGTTATGGTCCCCAATTGTAGACACACTAGAACACACATCAAGTACAACAAAATCATCATTCTCTTCATCCCATTAGAGGAGATACTAAAGCTAAGAATGATCTACAATTGGAAGACCAACAAACCTACATATTCTACTATGAACATGCTTTTGCATACAAGGATAAAGGATGACATTAGGATACAAGGAGATGAAGTTGATGGATACATAACAAAGAATGATATAAGGTTCATTCACCATATTCTATATGAATATTAAGGTACGCTTCCGCTAAAGTTCTAGTTTTATATAATTATTCTTGATGATTTGACATAATTAATATATTTGTTTGATAATGATGTTTAGTATATTGGATGATATTAAAAATTTTCCTACAAGATTGACTCGAACCAAAGTAGAAAACAATTTAATTCCACTATTCATTTATTTTTAAGAAAATGTTTGTAATCAATTTCATTCACGATTTCATATAGTACAACATACCTATAATTGAATAACAATTAACAATTAAATAATACATAGTAGTATTGTAGTCTTACAAACAAAAGACAATTAAACAAGTCTTTATAATATTTGAACTGATCTCATGCCTATCGGTTCACTCCGTAAGCCAATGAACCATTTTCATTAACGATAATGTACAATAATTATATTAGTCATGAAATTATACTGGTTAAAAACTGACAAAAATCAGTCGTACGAATCAATTTTCAATTAAACTGTATTGGTCATATCGAAAAATTACAACAAATATATTAGTATGGGAGATTAAACACTACAAATATATTTCTTATACTTATAAAACATATTGTACTAGTGATACATTTTTGTTTGAATAATTTGTATAAATAAATGTTGTTATTGTGTTATTATTGATTTTTCATTATTAATATTAGTATAAAATATACGTATATTTAACTTGATATATAATCATTAAATAATTGGTTGGAATTGATATGTTTGATGGAGTGTATGATATTAATAATGTTGTTAGACCAACCCAATATAAAACCCCATCCCCTCGCTCCTGCTGTGAATATGACCGCTCTATTTCTCTCTTGAATGTCCCTTTTGATTGAGTAGTCCCAACATTGTCTTCTTCTCGATCACTCACATATTACTACTAAGGTTCCATTCTTTACTCCCACTCCATTTTCAATTTCGCACTTGTTTTCCTTTAACCCAGGGTTTCCTCATAATCCACCGGATCCATGCAATTCACTCGTATATATATATATATGTTTAGTTGTTTTGATAATTTCTATCACTGCTTTGTATTTTAGGATGAATAGTGAAATCCCTAAAGCAGAAGAAATGGATGGTTCATTTGAAGATGATTCAGCTGTTGTTACAATCGGCGAGTACCTTGATGAAGTTGAGCAGCGAGAGCTGGTAAGTCATTTTCTGCACCTTTGCTATAATCTAATTCCCCTGTTTTGAAAATTGTTATATATTTCTGATGCTACCTTTATTTCACTTGTTTAATTAATTACTTGATGCTCATTTGTTTGATTAATCTGTCAGCATGGGTCTATATAAGGGCCATGGCCTATGGCTAAACTAATCCCTCAATTCAGTCACCTAAAATTGTGTGTCATTAATTGGGTCCTTGCAAGATCAGTGTCACCAAATAAGTCTATGCAAGTTTTAAAATGTCACTACATAATGTAAAATTAAGTTGTCACCAATTAAGTCCTAGAAGGACAGGTGTGGTGATGTTTTAAAACTTTCATGGATTCGGTGGCACAAATCTTTTGGCACTAAAATGATGACACTATCATCTTTGGGGGACTATTTAAGGTGTCAATTCCAGTTTTTAGCTCAATCACTTCAAGGTGTTGTTAATGATTGGGAAGGGGATAGGCTTCCCTCAGGTTATCCACCAGAAAGAGCTTTTGATAGCATTATTGAAGAATTGTTCCTTGTTTTACTTTATCTATTTTATTGCTAGAAAATAAGATCCTTACTCACGATCACCTGAAATCTGTGAAGCACAGACACTTTATGATATTCGCCATGTTGTGTTCATGTTGGACATATCAACATTGGATAATCCCGGACATTCCTAATTATATTACAACATTTTATATTTACTTTCTTATTTTATTTTTTATAGCATTATAGATGGAAATATCACAATAAATAGATCTTGGTGGAGAACAGTGGCGCTTATGAAACATAATTCGCTCAATTGACCAGAGAACTGCAAATTTTTTGGTACGTACCAATTCACCATTCTTTTGTGTATTGGTTCTCTTTGGCTTACGCCCCAATTCGCTGAAAAGAATGAACTAGAATTTCCACTCAGATTTGGAAAATTAGGGTTCACATGGTGGCTGCAATACAAAGTTGAAGAAGATGAAGTAGCGCGGAAGATGAAGAAGTATATTGGAAAATAATGTTAGGTGCTAGCTATTATTTCGGCTTCGACTTTTGAGAAGATAACAGTTATTACTTACCAAATAGCAAGGAAAATTATTTAAATTGGAAAATAAGACTGGACGCTAGCTATTATTTCTATTTCGACTTTTGAGGAGATAGCAGTTATTACTTACCAAATGTTGAGCAGCATTTTCACCTAAAAAATGGAGGAACATTAAAGCCTTTGTTTCAGTTATTATCATTTTGGAAAGAGCCTTCTTTCACAACTTTAAATTTAAAAAAATATATGCAAAAGCTAATAACAATGATAAGTCAGTTATTACTGATTAGTTTAGCGATATCCACATAATGATAATGATCAGTTAGTATGCATACAAAAATATTCATAATTTATGCAGAGACATTTTTAATTTTTTAAAGAAATATATATACATACATATCATTAATACATAAAAGTAATCAAAATTATATATAGCAATGCGGCATGTATAGCATAGTGGTTAATAATTTAAAATACACCACAAGCCCAAATAGCCTACCAAATACTTATACCCATATGTACCATATATTTGGTAAAGTAACATACCGTGTACCCGAACCCATACCGAAGAGTACCACTTTTTAGGTAACTAGGTGTAGCGCTGTAGCGCACTGTTGTGGTCTAGCGGTGCGGTCTTGGGGTTGTTATGATGCTATTCATCGGGTCATTTGTGTTTCCTCTTAGCGGGTTGCTATTGTGGCTGCTATATTAGTGAATTTTGTTCTGGTTAGCATCTGCTATTGCGAAACGGGCAGATTTCCAAAAATACCCACATTTTTAGCCCGTTGACACCATGATTATGGGCAGTTTAACCATTTAACCCAAACCTAATGCCAGAATGACAATTGCGCAAAGTGTCGCCACTTTCACGCTTCTGAAAATACTCAGCTGGTCCCCACCTCTCCTCTCTCGTCCTCTGCCCTTCCATATTTGCTGGCGACTTTCTGGCCATTTTTCAGTGACCGCGATCCTGCAGCCTCTTCATTGGAGATTTTTCGATGCTCTTCCTCTGTTTCCAATTGTCATAATAGTTTGCGACTGTTCACTACCCATAATTGTCATAATAGTTCGTGAATTGTGAGATTTTTTGACGCCCTTCCTCTGCTTACATCAACCATGGGCCTGCTATCTACTATTGGAGACTTCGAGTTATAATGGATTTGAGTTATATTGTTATTGAATGTGAGTTATGTTTATGTCATTGATTTTTAGTTATAATTTGATTATTTGAGTTATATTAGTTTTGAGTCATGTCTTCAATTTCATGTATTTTTCTATTTTAATACAAGTTACATGTTTTGTTTTCCTAAATGTTCCACTGGCTATTGTCCCGCCACCCGCTACCATGATATAGCATTTTTGGTCAGTCGCCCCACTATTTGGGTTTGACTACTTAGAAATAGATAAACATTGGCATTTTATTGTTTACATTGACTCATGCTAACTCTTCAAACACTATTCCTCTCTTTTAGGTTAGGATTCATGCTTTTATGTTAATCTTATATTAAATTTATGCCATACTCATGTTGTATCCTATAATTTTTAAAAATTATTGTGTGCTTGTGTCCTGTGTTATATCCCTGCTTCATAGCCTGAAATCTCATATACTGGTGAGTCTTGCATGCGTAGTCTTCAATCATCATAATAGTCTGCTCTTGATTTTGTGGAGTGTGGTTCCATTTTTAAGCTTAGTTCTGAGTATTAGGACATGACAACAAATTGTCTGTCAAATATACATCAATTTTTAGCATATATATAGTTTGCATCTGATTTAAAATTGTTTTCTTGATGTGCACTTTGCTTTATAGGAAAGAACCTGGTAGACTATTTGTTGTGATTCCCGCTTTATAAGCAAATGTGGTTATGCATAAGATATTCCACTTAAGTGCGGACTTTAGTGTTGTCATGTCTTGTTTTATTTTACACAGAATATTGTATATTTATTGAATATAAAAGTACTTCCATGTTTTCCTTTCTAATTTTCAATTTATTCTACTTGTAGGCAGCTGATTTAGTTCTGGGCGGTGATGATGGCAATGAATGTACCTATAGCAAAGGATACATGAAGAGGCAGGCAATTTTCTCTTGCCTAACCTGCACCCCAGATGGGAATGCTGGAGTTTGCACAGCTTGCTCATTGTCTTGCCATGATGGCCACCAGGTGGTTCTTTTCTTATGACTAGAATTTTGGATTTCATTACTATAGAACTAGAAATGGATAAGCATTTTATATTTACTTTTACTTTTTGACAGTGAAATCCAAAAGTAATACACATTGTACTAGCTAATGAACATTTCTGATTTATGTGGGCAGTTTTGAAAGGAAATTCACCTGTTATTGTGTATTTTTGTAAACAAAGCTACTAAATTGGATGTCATTATTTTTTAATTATTAATTAGTCATGTATGACTTTCTGTGGTGAACCTGAGTTGGTGCTCTTTCAATTATTTATTTGTCATGTACTCTAAATATCTCATCTTTAATTTTTGCTCTGTCCCTGATTGCTTGCTAGTGATGCTACCATCTATGCTTTCTTTAACTTAGAAATTACACAAATCATGCAGTTTTGAAACATTTCTCCACACTAACCAGTTTTTTTTTTGGTGACCATAACCTTGCTTATTGGTTGGGAAATCTTTCTTCCATGTCTACCTACATTTGCCATGTTATGATTACTGGGACTGATACTATTTATGAGGAATTGCTTGACTTTTTTTTGTTGCTAAAATAATGGTTATTATTCACTTGAATATAAAATCGAATTTAGTTTTATTTGTATAATCACTAGTTCAATTCCCAAAGCAATAACCTACAATTTCATTATTGCTATGTTTCCAAGATCGTGGAACTATGGACAAAAAGAAACTTTAGGTGTGATTGTGGCAATTCAAAGTTTGGCGAACTCTACTGCAAAGTTTTTGCAGGCAAAGATGCAGAGAATGTTGAGAACTCATACAATCATAACTTCAAAGGTTTATATTGCACTTGTGGTCGCCCCTACCCAGACCCGGATGCTGTAGAACAAGGAGAGATGATACAGTGCTGTCTATGTGAGGACTGGTTCCATGAGGAGCATCTTGGTCTTGAGTCTTCTGATGAGGTAGGTGTCTTTGAATGAGGTGTTTGGGTTTCACCACTTGATCTTTTTTATATTGTGCTCTTGTACTTCAGTCATAAGTGAGATGTTCACACAGTTTTCAAAAATATAACCTAAGGCCTTCTTGTTATGAATTGAGTTTCCAGGTTATATGTTATCAAATGATCCATATTATCTTGGAAGCAAAGTTATATCTATGGGATATAAACATACAGGCTTTCTTTCTTAAAGGCTGAATACCTTGCTGAACTAATAGGTTTAGACTTCAGACCACCATTAGCTGCATGCTTCTGTTGCCTTGAACAATTCATCTTCAGAATATAAAATTCACTGGACCTTGTTAGAGAGAAGACTTGAGTTTGAGAGAGCTTACAATTTAAAATTTAAATGATTGTGTTCTTTCCCCTATATCTCTAATTGTGATTCCTTTCTTGTAACAGAGTATTGTTCTGGAATAGTTGATGGTTTTTTAAAACCCTTCCCTCATCTTTCCTTTGCTCATCACGTATCTATAACGAAAGACTTTGCCCCAGCAAAACTCAGAACTTTACACTATTTGCTTTTAAAAGGAAAATTGTATTTGTAAGCTATGATGTGTGCATTATGTTTTTGGCAATTTAATTTTCAATCACTCTTCCTATACCTCAGTTTCCCAGAGATGATGAAGGAGAGCCTCTGTATGAGGATTTCATCTGTAAGGCATGCTCTGAGGTGTGTTTCTTTCTAAAATTATATCCTGAAGTAATACGGGCTTCCGGAAAGCAGCCAGATGCTACCGTCGAAGTTAGCAAGGGTAAAAGTGTTCTTGAAGCTATGCCTCCAATGAGTGAGGGTTCTTCACACAATTCTCCTAAAACTGATGATGCAAAAGCAACTATTTCTGAATCTATTTCTGGTGGTAAGGATCTGCTTCAGGGAGGAAATTGTCACAACAGTAAGGAATTAAGCCAATGCACAAGCAGCACCAATATGCTTGTTCGCTGCCTCCTTGGTGTTAACATTGTTTCTGCTTCCCCAGTTTTAGATGGTAAACCAATATTCCTTTCCAAAAACTGGAGAGATGCTCTATGCAAATGCAACAATTGTTTGGAGTTTTACAACCAGAAGCGGATTGCTTTTCTACTTGACAAGGAAGACTCAATTGTGGAATATGAGAAAATGGCCAAGCAGAAGAGAGAAGAAAAGTTGCAGGAAGCAGAGGGTACTGAGGTTAACTTCTTTAATAAGCTTGGGCACGTAGAGAAAGTGGAGATCTTGAATGGCATTGAAGAGATGAAGGACGGGCTTCGTACTTTCCTGGTATGTTCAAATATAACTCATACTTTTTTTAGATCATGTGTTTCTTTGCTTGTTCAAAATGGTAAGTAGGTAATGCAAAGGTTCTGTAATTATTTTAATCATAAAGGCCCAAATAAACCCTCAAATCAGACCTAAAACATCTCTAAATATCAGGACTAAAGTGCCCATAAACCGAAAAAGGACCAGATTGGCTGTCATTTGAAAATTTTCAAGACCAATTTAGAGTTTTTCAATTTTCAAGGATCAAAATGTATTTCTGTATTATTTTTCAACGAAGACCAATTTGGGTGGTTATTCTTTTCTGAAAAGTTGAGAGAGGTGCATGGCATTGTTTAATTTTTGCTGTGCCTAATTATGTGTTATATTTCATTACAGGAATCTGCAGACTCATCAAAGCCAATTACTGAGGCTGATGTCCACCAGTTTTTTGAAGAAATTAAGAAAAAGCGTCGCCGTTTACAGTGAGTTTTTCTTGTCTTTGCACTTTAAGGGCGTTGTTGCTCCAAACTTAAGTAGTGTTTATACTTGATTTGTAGTATCTGTTTTTCACCACCCTAGATGCTTTATGAAATTTAAATTACAATGCTTTACTGATTAACTTTATTTTACTATGTAGACTTTTTATTTTGGTATTGGCTTTGATCATGACGTCAATGCATAGGACATATGTTGATTGAACAACAACAACGTCTGCATGCTCTATTACATTTACAAACATATGTCCCTATGCATAGGACATACCTTACCTTATGCGGTGTTGCATGCTAGATGACTTTGACCACTTACTTATTATCTTTTACAGTGGTCAAAGTTTGGCAACCTTTCACCAAAAAATAAATAATTTTGGCGACCTTGTTGCTTAGCTAATTAAATTGGACGAACCATGATAATAGTAATATTCTTCGTTATTTGATAAATAAACTATTATGAATCATTACCCTTTAAAAAATTTGTTTTTCATAAGATATAAAGGCGTGAATTAACAATATAAAAAGCCCTGAAAATATAAATACTTGCCATTTTTAATAAAAAGTGTATACAGAGAAAGTGCGTTCCTTTTTATTTTTATGATAAAAGAGGTGATGTATAAAGAGAATCACTATCTGGGGTTGAGTATTTTGTTTTTGATATTGGATAGTAGAATATTTGGTGAGTATTTTTGTCTTGTGTTAATGTTACAATACCATGGGAAGGGGGCATTTCCACGTTACATCTGGTTGTGACAACACGTATGTTGTTGCCTATCTTTTCTTTTTTCTTTTTTCCCCGGTAAGCAAAAAAAGCTTTATTGATTATTATTACTTTGTTAAAATATCTTTTACTTATATGAGTCACAAAAAGTTAAATGTATATTATTTTTATTCAGCTAAGTTGCTTTATATTTATTTACTTTAAAATAAAGTATACAATACAACTCTTTAAGATTTAGTGTATATTGTCCTTTATATAATAATCAGAAACTAAATGTTTCGAAACACGTTAATATTCATAATTGGCACAACATTTCTTGATAAAAAACTTTCTAAATAATTTTTCTGATACTGTGCTTAAGAAGCACACGTGTCTAACTCATTTTCTTTCACTTTGATGGTAACTCATTAAGTTTTGTAATTATATATTTGATTAGAAAATAATACAAGTCTAAAATTTACCGAGGGAGATATTTATATGTTTGATGTAGCCTTTACGGTACAAAATTGGAGAAGACGTTGCCGTCAACGACATTTTCTGTTTTTATTTTTGCTTGTCTATCTATGATTATTACAAAATTTTGTTTTATGAACCAACCTTATGACTAGTATTATGACTAGTATCCATGAGTTTCTTGTAATAATATTTTCTTTTACTTTTACCAAAGTCGTTGGGAGCACGAATTCTGTTACAGTTTATTTCTTAAGCCACAATTTTATTTTCTAATGTGAAATCGTAGTTCAGTCCAAAAATTTGGTTCCTATTTTCTTGTTAGGGGAGAATAAAGTAAAGGTTACACTAAGTGGAAACTTTAAGTTGAAGTACTTTTTTTATATTTAAAAATAGATATTGTTACAGAAGTGTTACTTTTATTGAGACAGAAAATCATGAGTTATAGTTATTAGGTAGTTGGGTTAATAGATGTTGGAGCCTCGCCACCAAATCTATAAAGATGAGAACATAGCGCCACGTACGAATATCTATGTTCATAGGTTTCCACGTGTTTCACCTTCCCATTTCCCCAAACACAGGTGTCTGTCTTCCACACATCCATTTCATTGCACGCTTCATTCAAATAAATATCTATCTCCTTTTAATTAACTCCTCCTATTATTTGAAAAACATGATAAATTTTAATTCAATTTTTAATAGTTTTAATTATTTATTTAAATAGCTATTATATTTGCTCATATTTTAAAAAATAGTTAACCAATAAAAAATTATTTGACCAATAAAAATAAGAATAACTTATCATTTTTTAGGATAACTAATAGAGTCCTCACCGTATATTTAAACAAAATAACTTTGGAAGTGTGTGACGATCTTTTATTTATATATTCTTTTTTAATTAAATGTTTGATAATGATTTGAGATTAGAGGTTTAATTGAATTTCCATTAACATCTATTATTGATATGAAAAAGTTATACAATAATTATTATTTATCAAATATTCTACCATTTCATGGTTAAAAGTTTTGGTGAATTGAATTTGGAGTTCATTGGGCAATTTATACCTTTATATTATATAGCATAAGAATTATCATATTTTTATAATGTTTGATAATTATCTATCAAACTAAATACATCATTAGCCCTCCTAATACATATTTGTAAAACACGTCAAATAATTTTTATGTCATTATGGAGATCTTCGGTTTGATGGAAAAATTACTTGAGATAAATAGCCTTATCATGTTGAATATATTTAGGGCTCGAACATAATTACTTACTATATATGTAGTCTATCCGAAGAAATAAAGCTATACATTAAATAATATAAATAAAAAGAACAATTACCTCACAAAAGTTATAAACACGGGGAATTGGAATGGTTACCTCCCATATATTATATAATATAAGTGGAAGATCTTTGTTAGTATCGTTTTTCTTTTTAGAATTACGGGTAAAATTATCTTCTCAATATAAATTATCATTATAACCTTTTCTCTGTTTTTTATAACATTGGGGAGATGATTGTAATTAAAAAATATTTGACAGAAAATAAAAAGTTTAAAAATGGAGTGAGAGTTGATATATATAATTGTGTTTGGAGGGTTGATTTAGTCTGAATTGTTGATGGCAACTTTGATGGAGGAGCCAACTAACTCAAACTCTATGCAAAACCAATCCAACATTACAAATCATCACAATAATATCAAAATGGAGAGTAAGAGTAGCACTAACATCATCACAACCAAACAAATTCATCATAATTATCCAAATAATAATAAGAATAAGAATAAGAGAAAGATACCTTATTCTGAAGCTGTGTGTGATGATGTGATTCCCACACTCGATTCCACAAAAAAAACACTCCTCTCTGAATCACACGGTTCCATATCTGTGATAGGGCGAAGGAGGTTGATGGAGGACGCCGTCAAGGTTGTTCCTCATTTCATGCTCTACGGAGGTTGCTACTATGATTTCTTTGCTGTTTATGACGGTCACGGTGGGACGTTGGTGGCGGACGCATGCCGTGACAGGTTACACTTGCTATTGGCAGAGGAAATTAATATGGAGAACAAGGACTTATTGGACTGGCATAAACTCATGGCTTCGTGTTTCTTCAAGATGGACATGGAAATTAGCAAGGGAGGGAATACCATGGGTTCCACGGCGGCGGTTGTAGTGATCGGGAAGGAGGAGATTGTGGTGGCTAATTGTGGAGACTCAAGAGCAGTGTTATCTCGTGGCGGTGTAGCTGTGCCACTTTCACGTGATCATAAGGTGATGTTTAGTTTATTATTACTCATCATTTAGCTTATTTTAAAATGATTCTGTTATTGAATGGTTTTGGTTTGTAATGAAATAGCCTGATAGAGAAGATGAAAAACATAGGATTGAGGCAGCTGGTGGAGTAGTGATTGATTGGGATGGGAAACGTGTTTTAGGTGTACTTGCCACTTCCAGATCCATAGGTACATATCATTATTATTCATATATCACTATATCATTAGAATGAATATTAATTTTTGAACATTGTGCAGGTGACCACTGCATGAAGCCTTTCGTGATATCAGAACCTGAGATAAATGTGTATCAAAGAACAGAGTTAGATGAGTTTGTTGTAGTAGCAAGTGATGGCTTATGGGATGTGGTATCTAACAAATGTGCTTGTCAAGTAGTAAGAAGTAACATCAATGCGCATATGAAGAAGAAGAAGAATGATAAAGATGAGTGTATTACAAGTTATGCACCAGAAGCAGCAGCATTGCTAGCTGAGTTGGCTATGGCTCGTGGAAGCCAAGACAACATCAGTGTCATAGTCATTCAACTCAATACTATCATTTTACCCAAATAAGAATGCCCCAACTAACATTCTTGAAAGACTTTCCACTCATCTCAAGCCTCTCAAGTCCTTCAATTCTCATTTGAAACAAACCCTTAAGTTATAATTAGTTTTAGTTACTATTTTCCAACTTAATTGATTTTCTCTTCAAGTTTTTAATGTTTGGTTGCTGTTGTTTTGTATTGTAAGGATGAGTATATTAATCTGAAAGGGATTTTTATAGGTTGAATATCCGCAAGCACATGATATCGGAGGTCATATGTTTGATATACTTTGTTATATTGTTATTTGTACGAGATATACTTTGTAATAACAAATCGTTGTTCATTATCCTGAATGGATGAGCAGTATGTGCATCAGAGGACATATCATTTGGAGCAACAAATAGTGGCCTTCATGAGAGAAGGTCAAACCGCCAGAGGCCACTCATTATTCATTACAACCTCAGCAGCTTCTTAACTTAAATGACTTCCATGATCAATAATACCCATCTCAAAGGGCTAAACAGAAGCACCATATTGGTTCTTCTCTATGTTATTTGAATATGTAATTGTAGTACAATTAAAATAGACAAATGTTATCCGACAATCCTATATGTATAATGGAAGTTGTAGTATATGCTTCCCCCTTTTCTTTGGTGATAAGAAAAGAGAGAAGTGTTGTTGCGGTGATGATGGACTTACATGGACAAAGGAGCGGCGAGTCCCTAAGCTTGTGGACCTATTTGTTCAACTCCCAATAAAAGATTGTATATTTTTAAAAGCCGCTTCAACCTTCAAGTAGTTTTGTTTTCTAAGACAGGAACGACCAATAATTTTAAGACAATATTATCTCTAAATTTAACATGACTGATTGCATCTAATTCAATCCACTAGCTAGAGTTATAAGATGTCATATAAGGATCACTGCAGTGTTTCAATTGTATCAACTATTGCAGAGTCAATGCATAAGTATACGTGAATAACTGGTTGAAACACATTGGCTTTTGGAACATTATGCTATCTTATAGCACCATTAACTGACTCCTAAGTTCTAACCTAGTGCATAA
Organism: Lupinus albus; assembly: GCA_009771035.1. Taxonomy (NCBI): domain Eukaryota; kingdom Viridiplantae; phylum Streptophyta; class Magnoliopsida; order Fabales; family Fabaceae; genus Lupinus; species Lupinus albus. The sequence goes on from CM020014.1 coordinate 384,184, forward strand.
TTAAATTAAAGAAAAAAAGTAAACAAACGTCACTGGATAATTAATTCAGCTTTTGAACCAAATATATTATCTCTTCATTCTGTACAGGTAGTTCAGTCTCCCTCGCTGATGCTGCTGCTACAAAGAACTGACGCTACCAACTATGGAGATCCTTTGACTGCTTCAGTTTTGCATTATAGGAAGTTTCTATCTCTTTCTGCAGTATTCATGATGAGTAAATGAGTGCTAATCAACAATTCAGGAGAATGCACAAGAAACAGAAAAGAGTCATGTGGAATAACATATTCTTATAAACAATGTTCCACAAGCCTTTTAATTGTGATGCAATCTCACAAGGAAAAAATGACCCATACCTTGCAAGCTTCAAGTAAAGGCTGTAAGAACAATGATCTGAAAAGCCTAATGGCGCTTCCAAGTGAAGTTTTATTCCATTCTGCCATAAAGCAAGGTACTAAAATCATTTGTACTGAATGTCAAGTTGCAATTAGCATTAGAAGGTAAATATGATATGAACAGGACCGTTTCCCCCCAGCATTTTGAATGGAAACACTGAAGAATTATCATATGCATGGCTAACAACATGGTTGCGTAGATTATTGTTTCAGGCAAAAAAATTGTAAAAACGAAATCAATAAACATACCGCCATCAACATCAGCTGTATAGCCCTCTCTATTAAGCTCTTCTAAAAGCTGCAGTTTTCCAACATCAGGATTCACATAAACATTAGAATTTTTCACAAAAATGAATAGCGCATCATCTATATGCAAAAATTAAAACTGGTTCAAGCATCCCTTTTTTAAGGTATCAAAAGATGATTTCACGTATTAAAGCATGTTAGTAGAAAGTAGAACTGGAAGTGGCAACATGAAAGTGTCAGTTACACTAGAGAAACCAACATAATATCCCGCATATTGAAAGTGAAGCAAATAATTGGCAAGGGATGTTTGATCACTCCTACCTTAGTATGCACTGTGAAGTTCAATTGAAAATTATCATTAGAAGCGTACCTGGGAAAGGGTCGGAACTATGGTAGGATCAAATTCCTCACAGTGATTTGGATCGATAGGAACACAAACACGGCCTAGAACAAAGAAGAGACTATCATTAAATACTAAAAGATCAAATTAACTAATACTTTTATCACCAATTTTAAAGGATGGTACATTTCTCTTTTCAACTTTCTCATGGAAAGAGAAAATTAAAGATAAATCATTCTTTAACTGTTAGTGAACAGTAAACACTTAAAAATTCAAACCCAAGCATCCAATTATTCTGATAAAATGTGATACAAAACATAGATACAGACCTGTTTTTGGGTGTACACAGAATGGTGCCTTAAGCAGATGATTCATATGCTTTGAAACCTAAAACATAAATAAGTCTATTGAAATAACTGCAATATGTTTTATATGAAGACAACTTACAAGGAGTATGAGAAACAATGAATGTGTACAAGTTACAACTGAAAGATATTTGACTAAAGAATACAATAAAATGGGCTAGACAAACCTCCATATCAAGCCTGGGGTAAGTAAAAGAGAACACAATCTCTTCAACACATCTATGCAGCCGTTGTGACTGCGGAAAAGAATAGGTAAGCATTAATAACAACTTAAATATCAGGTAATATTTTTTCTGAAACTCTGCATGATTCCATAGCATTTACAATTCAATGATACAAACAATAGAAGCAAGTATATGCTAAAATATGTTATAGCAGCAGAGTTGGTACAACTTAAGCCCTGCTGAGACTTGCGATATTTGCCCTGACCTTGGAATTGGTAAAACCTTCCCTCTACCCTAAACTTCCCTTCACCAAAAAAAGTCACACTAAAAAAGGAATGTGATTTTTATACCTTATATTTTCCCGATTGCAACAATTGTTTAAGCTGTTCCCACCGAACAACATTAATGTCATCTTTGGATGACCGCCTATTTTCTTGCCACTTGCCCCTGAGTTCAGCAGTAGCAGCTGCAAATACAACTCACGGATTATGTTCAGATTATAGCAGGAAAATGCCATGACAAAGATCATGTAGAGGCAGGACAGGTACAAAATAAAACATACATTGATCAGGAATCATCTCTAGGATCTTCTCAAACCTCTCCTCACTAGAAAGTAAATTTTGACTGGTAAGCAATTTTGTCTCAAAAAATTCCTTGAGAACATCACTATATGCTCCCCTGCAGATATGAAACACTTCTTAGGACATGAAATGATAGATCTATTTTAGAAAGCTATTTATTCACTATAAAACTTACGCCAAAAATGGATGAAGAACATGACCCGTTAAAGAAACCTTCTTATAGCTGTTTTCATTGCCCTGGACAGAATATGAAATATATAATAACGGCACTTATACAGGTACTCAAAAACGTGTTCATTAGCATAGCAGTATTTTACCTTGTAGACACGAAAATAGTCAGCAATTGATGACCTCTGCTCATTAGTCAACCTGTAGGAGTAAAGGAGGCATTTGAATTAATACATAGGGACGTAAATAGATGAAAGAAACATATATAACTGTTGATGGTTTAGTGTCTCGTGGCCTTACTTTCTTGCCTTTCCGTCACAAACCCAACAATGAACACCACGTCGGCCACTGAATACCCAGAGAATGTGCTTAAAACCAAAGTCATCTAAATGGAAACAACAAAGAATGAATTAACAAAAACTGGCATAAGGCAATGTAGTAAGTAAACTAACTGACTGCAGAAGAAGGCGTTATTTCCGAAAGACTAACAGACTGCATGCAACAATGGCATAAGGCAATGCAGTAAGTAAACTAAAGCAATAGATAGTGAAATAAACAAAAACTGGAAATACAATTTTATTGGCATGGGTGACAAAGGCTTTCTTGACACATTAGTTTTCATAGCACGGAAGATAAGTTTACTTCAACCAAATTCCCATATTCATAAAAGGTTAAAAAAAACTATGAAGTGCTCTATTTAATGAAAAAATGTAAACTGAAAATTTTGTAGTAACTTTCATTTTTTCACAGTCATGAAATGCAAAATATTACCTCTTAAGGCAGTATGAATTACTTTGATAGCTATTGTCATCAATGGCCAGCAATTCAAGCAAACATCTGCACCTGAGCAGCAGTATCTAACATCATCATAATCTGAAATATCCTACAGGAACAGAATAACCAAAAAAATGTAAAGAAGCCATTCCCAACAGAAACATAAAATGTCACACGTGGACTTTAACTTGAGAAGCTTACTATATCAAAAATCAACTCCCTCTCAACTGGAGTGAAAACATTATCTCCACTCTGGGCATAGGCATGCCTTTTTGAAGGCTGCAATACATATAGAGAACATTTCAATAAAACTCAGCAGAAAAAAAGCAATAAAACAAGAATTTCAGCTGTGGCTTAAAACAATTCTGATATCAAAATTCATCTCAATTCTCAAGATCCTGCATTCTAGAAGTACTTAGTAAGCTCAACACATGCATCAAGATTCAAGGTGATAAAAAGAAACAACAATGTTATTAAGAGAGAATAGGATGTAAATTCTAATCACAAGTAAGGTAATATTAACAGAAATTATTATAACAGCAAGTTGGTGAAGAATGAACTTACATCGACACTATAGACGGGTCCAATGTCTATCTTAAACGGACACTTGTCTTTGATGGAGTTTTCAAGTTCAGAAGCATTGTGGAAAGATTGGAAGCGCACATATATATCATTGTCGAGAGTGTACGAAAATTCCCTTCGGGACAAGTAAGAGAGATCACAACCAGGATGCTTCCCATCTAGAAATACAAAGCAGATAGCAGGAGAATGAGTGTGAGATTCTTATACATTACAGATCAAAATGTTCGTGATTCTTTGTATTTTTATATTATCCAAAATAATTAGTTTTTAATGTGAGTTAGGTTTTCACACAAGTTTATATAGAATTGTAGATCCATGTAACAACAGCACACAGTATATTAATGGAACTTACCGTTACCGTAAGACATCCATTTAAATAGATCAGAATGAGGGAATAGCTTTCCTGAAGGTGGAAAATAGGATAATAATAATAAGAAGAAGAAGAAGAAGAAATAAAAGAAATAGTGAGTATTGAAAAGCAATGAGAAAAGAGAAGAAACCGTAATATAATTTGAGATAATTGGAGTTGAACTCTTGGTCAGGGAGGGTAGTAGTATCAGTCCCTTGGTATCCATCGATTACCATTTCATCTTCTCCCGCCATTTCCAAAACTTGTCACGATTTCGATCTTCTAAGGACCAAGGGTTTCGGACTGTGCTGGATTTTATTTATTTATTATGTTTCCTGTGTTTTAAAACATTCTATAAAATGAGTTTACAAACTATTTTTGTTTCTAATCATATTAAATTTTAATTAATAAAAATAATATTTAATTACTAAGAATACAAAATTAATATGATATTATGCCAGAACTAATTTCACTAACAAATAAAATTTAAAGAGTAATTAAGAAGTAAAATAATTTTGATTGACTATTTTTAAAAATATAAAACTTAGGAGGTTTTATGAGTTTTTTTTTCTCTTTACAAATAGTAGGATTATATTTCAAATTTTAGTTATATAATCCAGAGACAAAACACCTTACTAACAACAAAGTTTAGATTTGTGGGATTAATCGTCAATGCAATACCTCAGAAATGCTATTTCTCATAGCCTTGTCATTTTATGATCTCCCAACTTTGGCCTATTCTATAAGGATATTTTATGTATTTAATTAGTTAAAATTTCATTTTGTTAAACATAAGAATTTCATGTGGGATGTTTACTAACTAAATATCAGACATTTCACTTTAAGATTTACCACAAAAGGAAACGACATAATGGAATACAAAAAGGGTGAGAAGAATGGCAACTCTTTGTTACAGTGAAGATCAGCACAAAGGTGTGCGTTCACATTGCATCATTGTTAACTCTAGGTATATCATGGTTACTGATAGATGTTAACATTATACCTAAAATGAAAAGGAGATCAAATTTTAGAGTTTATATTGAACATTTTTGGAGGGAGGCTAACAAACTAGTTATGAGAAAATATGTATTTTTCTTCTTTGTTGTACTTTTAACTCATGGCTCTCATCCTCAATGCAATATTATGATTTTAATGGTTTGCATCATGGTGTCATTTGAGGCTGCCATATTCCGTTGCAATTGCGGTAAATGCAACATAACTACAACTAAATAATGCTCGAGTCATGTTCTGTTATTGATCCTTGTCTTTGTGATCAGACCCTTGAGATGGTCACAACTTTCGCGATGGAACTCAACAAGAATACAAAGCTGCCTTATGACTTCTCTCTTCTTCTCCCCAAGGCCAACCAAATCCTCATCCCTCTCTTTTAGATTCTTTTCCAATTTTCTAACTTTCTTTTCAAGCTGACTCACTGCCTTCACAAGGTTCAATTTCTCCCCTCCTTCCTTGTTCACACTGGCTTCTAATTCCCATATTTTCTCTCTTAAAAACAATTCCTTATCTTCTTTGTCATTGAGTAATGTTGTAAGTTGATCCACTTTTTCTTTTAGTTGTTTCATCTCACCATTTTTTTTCTTTATCCAATCCTTTGCAGACTGAACCTCACATAACACTTTAGATACAAGGCTCAGAACATAATCTATGTGTTCCTCAACCTTCCTAGCAGCCAAATCCAACTCATCTTGATCACTCACTTTAATAGTCTTTATTTCATTTTCATAACAAGCAATTTTCCCTCCAAGTATTTTGTTCTCTTGCTCATATCTTTGCTTTGTCCTTTTGCAACTATCCTTGTTTTCAATGTTCAGCTGTTCTGCTATATGGATCCTTTGGTGCAAAAGGCGGATATTGTCTTCCATTTTCCTCTTAAACTTCTCAGCCAATTCTTCTATTTTCCTTTCTATAAGTCGCTGATTCATCTTCGACCAAATCTTGGCTTCTTTATTCTCTACACTTATTTGTTCAATGGTTCCCATTAACTTCTTTATCGTTTCCTCCTTGGTTGCTAACTTGTCATTCAAGTTTTCCATTTTTGCTAGGCTTTCTGAATATTCATTTTGCCTTAGTTCATTTTGTAACTCCAACATGCTTTTATGTTCCTGCAAAGTGTTCAACTCAACTCTCATACTCTGTACTTCTTTCGTTAAAGCCATAGTACGCATAGAAGCTTCATTTTTATCGCTCTCATGTTTACTCAAAATAGCAGACATCTCTTCCTTTTTCTGTGTCATTGCTATTTCTAGTTCATATTTTTCATCCTGCAGGGTCTTTCTTTCATCTACAAGTTGACTAATTTTATGAATAGCGCTTAGTACCTGTTCTTCCAAATCACGTTGGTTGCTGCACTGAGTTTCCATTTTTGCTAGGCTTTCTGAATATTCGTTTTGCCTTTGTTCATTTTGTAACTCCAACATGCCTTTCTGTTCCTGCAAAGTGTTCAACTCAACTCTCATGCTTTGCACTTCTTTCGTTAAAGCCATAGCATGCATAGAAGCTTCATTTTTATCGCTCTCATGTTTACTCAAAATAGCAGATATCTCTTCCTTTTTCTGTGTCATTGCTCTTTCTAGTTCATATTTTTCATCCTGCAGGGTCTTTCTTTCATCTACTAGTTGACTAATTTCATGAATAGCGCTTCGTACCTGTTCTTCCAAATCACGTTGGTTGCTACACTCAGTTTCCATTTTTGCTAGGCTTTCTGAATGTTCATTTTGCCTTTGTTCATTTTGTAACTCCAGCATGCTTTTTTGTTCATGCAAAGTGTTCAACTCAACTCTCATGTTTTCTACTTCTTCCGTTAAAGCCATAGCATGCATAGAAGCTTCAATTTTACCGTTCTCATGTTTACTCAAAATAGCAGATATCTCTTCCGTTTTCTGCATCATTGCTCTTTGCAGTTCATATTTTTCATCCTGTAGGGCATTCCTTTCATCTACAAGTTGACTAATTTCATGAATTGCGCTTCGTACCTGTTCTTCCAAATCATGTTGGTTGCTGCATCGAGTTTCCATTTCCAGTTCCAGGTCATTTATCCTTGAAAGAAAAAAATCTTTCTCTTTTATCAAACCATGCTCAATCGAAGTCGTTTCATCTAATTTCTCCTTTAACTTTTCCATCTGAACTAGGCATTGAGAAACTTGTTCCCTCCCTCTTTCTAACTGAGCTTCTAATTCTTTGTTATGACTGCATACCAAATCCAACTTTTCTGTTAAGTCCTTCTTTTGGGTTAACGCTTCATTTCTATTGTGTTTTAACTTCTCTTCCATTTTTCCTTTCTGGTTCCTCAAAGATTTCGCTTCCAGTTCGAGCTTGTTGATTTGTGCCATCAATTCAGCATTTTTGGATATTGCCTTATCCTCATTGCTTTTGAGTTTTCCCTTTAAGACATATACTGCTCTTTTTGTCTCTTCCAATAACAATTCTAGCTCAGTATTTTCTGCACCAAGTTGCTTAACTTCATATGCTTGGCTTTCAACTTGAAGTTCAAGATTCCTTTTCTGCCAGTTCAAGCTCTCCACCTCTTTCATTCGAGAAATTAACCGATCCTCAAGCTCATTAGCCATGTTGTTAAATGGTGCTTGAGTCTTAACAACTTCATTGGTATTATAGGCAAGATTAGAATAACGTTCCATTTCTGTGGAGAAAAGTTTATGGTTGAGGTCATTGACTTCTGTACTATTATTATTAACAAGTTCCAGTTCCTGCTTGATTGTGTCATATACTACTTCCTCTGAAGAAAAGTAATCTGATTCTGAGCTAGAGGAAGAAGATACTGAAGAAAATCTCTCTACGCTGCGAGGAATAACTTTGACATACTCTCCAGTAAGACGACCATACAGTGCATACAATGATTGGTATTGATTGTAAAAGTCCTCAATTAGTCCCACAAGTTCTGTTTCTTTCCTTGAGTTCCCATCTCTTTTGCTTTGCTCTTCAGTCTGAATAAGCTTCAGGACTCTTGTCAGGTTGTTTTCAATATCTGCAAAAGGTGGCAAATCTTGTCTCCTTATATATTTAATCATCACTAAAACCTCAATTTCAATATCTACAAACAATGATTGATGCGCTGACTGTGTATTTTCTTTATACTGACAGTATATAGATATTTCACTCTTTGTACTTTAAATCATTAAGTTCATAAATAAATCTAATAAAGTTTATAAATTTCCACTTTGTCCATTGGGAACAATGTGGGGCATAGATTAACAGACTTGAATACCAGACCCGATCAACAAGAGTGTGCACTATCAAAGATTCACGTGTAACAAGAGTGTGCATGTTCATATGAAAGAATCTGCACCTGTTTTGGTTCTTTTGAGTTCTTCAGATTTTTCAGGATCAATTTGACTCCCAAAGGACCTGGTGAATTCCCTAATACGGTGCTTCATCATCCTTTTGCTTTGGGTCAGTCGCAGATATTAAATTTAGAAGCACATATCAAACAAGGAAGGAACTCTTCATTTTCTCCACAAATGACTAGGAATACTGAAATTGACAAGTGAAGACAGACATTACAAATTAAAATTGACTTTGAAATATTGGCCTACGCATATAGCATTGAAATGCACACTTCTTCTGTCTCTACCATGCATCATGAGAAATTATCATGTAGTACTTCATCATGTTGTATATTTCAATAGAAATGTACACAATTGCTATATATATATATATATTATGTTTTTTAATAGGTAAAGATGATATATATTAGTAATAGGGGTATTCTGACTTAGAATTAAACCAATGTCATTACCTAACTTGGATCAAATCCAAAAGCAACATCATATCAAAAGGAACCATCATTTAATAATAACATTACTTTTCAATCAAATAGACAAAATAGCAGTCGTCCAAATTAATAACTCAAACTTTTGCGCATTCTTATTATGGATAATAAACATGTCAGGATAAGCAGGCACCACAGTTTCTGGATTTTACTGGGTGTGAATCTAATATATTCAACTAACAGATCTATGTCCAAGAAAAACATATTAAAATAAAATAACATATTGTAATCATAGAGCATCACAATCCAATGTACAAGAGAGGATACAGGCACAAATTCCATATACAGGGTGATGAAATACACAGACATAACGCCAAAAAAAACAATGTTTGTGTAAATGACAATGTACTAAAAAGAACAACCAAGGTTTATGTTCTTTTTGTATAATTTGCAATTAATTAAATCTATCCTCGAGTGTTTAATTCTCTAATTCTAGTCACCTTCTATAAATGATGGATCATAACAAAATTTAATTCATAGATTCATAAAAAATAAAATAGAAATTTAATCCAATACAGGAATTTGATGACACTCATCTCAGGCTATTGTTACATGCAAATCACGTAGCAATAGATCCAATACATTTTCGCAGGGATATAAAAAGAAAGCAGTTATAGTACCTGGGAATGTAACTCGATTTCCACCAACACGATTGGATTAGGAAATTTTGAAACGAACAAATGGATGAAAAAATAAAGTATTATGGGGGGTGAAAAATATAAGCAATTTTGGGGGAAGAATTTAAAAAAAATGTTAAACAATATCTAATAATAAACATCTTTTCAGCTTCCCACTTGTGTTTCTTGACTTTCTTCCGATAAAAATGGCTTCCACCTCTTCAAATATTAACTATGCAAATCACTTGCTTTTATCATAATCGCTTCGGCTCAAATAAAATATATTAAGTTGGGTTTGACTCAAAGCATTTCAAATGTTGCCATTCTTTTGACCAGAATGACAAACTCTATGATTTAGTTTTACTCTAGTCACACTATACAACTAATGTTACTAAGAAATGATCAAGTAATTTAAAAAAAATGGTTTGTTGGTTTTCGAAGTGAAATGGAAAGAAATCCGAGTTTAAATATTAATATACTATGTATGAACAATTGGGGTATAAGTAAATTTTGTTATATACACATATATAAATTCGCTGTAAATTTAACTCTACGTGATATGAATGACATTATGATAAATCAAAGAATTAGGAAATATACTAATTTATGTTGAAGGAAACATGGTAACTAGCACATTAATAATTTACGAAAAGACATGTATTTAAGTTTCAAGAAGAGTTTAATTTGGAAATATATTATTTATTTTTTGATCGGCATTTGGAAATATATTAACCATATAACCTTACTTAAAACCGACATGATTATGAAGAGTTAAATTGAAGTGGAAAGTTAAGATGTCCCTTTTAGTAATGGAAGTCCATTTTGATTTTCAGACAAAACCAGCAAAAACCATTTTCAGTTAAAAGTCAACAATATCATCACTGTTTCTCCGACAACCATAAACCGGTCTACTTTCTTTTTATCATCCGATGGGTAACAGCTGCAGCAGCGGCGGCGGATCCGGCGGCAGCACCACCCAACTGAACTCCGAACCCTCCAATCCTAATTCCAATGGCATCTCTGTCCTCCCTCCTCATTCAAAACCCTCACCCTCCAAATCACCCCTTCCTTCCTCAACAACATCTTCCATGGGCCGCATCTTGGGTCGGCCCATGGAAGATGTCCGTGCCACTTATGTCTTCGGCCGCGAACTCGGCCGAGGACAATTTGGAGTAACCTACCTGGTCACACATAAATTGACCAAAGAACAATTCGCGTGCAAGTCAATCGCCACGCGCAAGCTCATCCACCGTGACGATATCGATGATGTTCGCCGTGAGGTTCAGATCATGCACCATCTCACCGGTCACCGTAACATTGTTGAGCTCAAAGCTGCTTATGAGGACCGCCACTCCGTCAACCTCATCATGGAGCTCTGCGCCGGCGGCGAGCTCTTTGATAGGATCATCGCTAAGGGACATTACTCTGAGCGTGCTGCAGCGAACTTGTGCCGCCAGATCGTGACGGTGGTGCATAACTGTCACACCATGGGAGTTATGCATCGGGATCTGAAACCTGAGAATTTCTTGTTTCTCAGTAAGGATGAGAGTTCTCCTCTTAAAGCTACTGATTTTGGTCTTTCAGTGTTTTTCAAGCCAGGTTGGGTTTCTTCACTCTGCATTTGTTACTGATTCAATTTGATTAAACCCTTAGTACAACACTTGAAAGATCACAGCACCATCAATTGAAAGATCTGTGTAAAAGTTTTAAAACTTGACCATGTTGTGACACAATAAGTCCCCAAACAATCTAAGCATGTTCTATCACTTACTGCACTAGTTGTTGAGAAAAGGTGCTTTTAGCTAAATAACTCAATTAAGCTCTTATTTAAGAAAGCTTTTTTTGAATCAGCTAGACATGACTAATTTTTTAATCTTCTCTGATGATGTCTTGTAAAAAAATAGTTTTTGACCTTATTTTCATAAGTCTTATAAGCTTCTTTCAAGGAGGTTATTGAATAAGTGTTTAATTAAGTTACCGCTCTATGATTAAATTTTTTGAGGGCATATCAATACAACTAGTAGTGATGGTTGTTGTGGTTTTGAGAACAGGAGATGTATTTAAAGATTTAGTGGGGAGCGCTTATTATGTTGCTCCTGAGGTGCTGCGGAGAAGTTATGGACCTGACGCCGATATTTGGAGTGCTGGTGTTATCTTGTACATTCTCCTCTCTGGTGTACCTCCCTTCTGGGCAGGTAAACCCCCTTCCTTTCTAACCTGTATCATTCAATTCTAATATGCATATCTTGATAGTTCACTTGGTGTTTGCAATGCATGCAGCAGAATAAGTCAGGAGGTACTTACTCTTTTAAATGGATACCAGCAATAAAAATCATATCTAAATACCTGCTACCCTGGTAGAGTGTTCTTGATATTAAAAAAATCCGAGTGTACAAAGACTACTTTTTTCAATGGGGAGGGGGAGTGCAACTGCACGCTTAATGTCCCACTGCTCTACCAACTATGTGAACTATGTGTATCTACACTGAGACCAAGCATTGTTGTCAACCCTTTAAACATTAGCACATAACTATTATAGAAGAAGGGAACTATTACAACCATATTTTTATGTGTTGCAATGCTTATATATATATAAGCACACAGACACAACTAGTCCTACAAACTTGGAAGAAGCAGTCAACCTCAGATGACACATCATCAACAGATTATATTCTCAGCATTTTCTAAAATCTTTTTTTTTTTTAATCTTTTAGGACATCCGAAAACAATTTGACAATGACAATTGTTCCTTAACAAACCTATATGTCCATTGTCAATCTTCCCCAACCTATTCTGAATAGGACTTGGTTTGAAAGTTGCTCCACGTATTATTTACATTCTTAGTGTTAGCAAAGAATATAGTAATATTCCATTTAGGAAATTTTATTTATTTGATTAAATTAAATTGTCTAGTTTAATTTAAATAATAAAACAATTATTTAGTAAATATTACAACAATTGTGTGAGAATGACCCTGTAGATTGAATACTAAGCTGCTAGTAAATTAGTCAAACAATTGTGTGAGAATGACCCTGTAAATTTACTAATCAAGGTTAGCATCTAGCAACATTCCTAACTTCTTATAGCTTGAACAAGTATCTTTTACTTTCGAAAACCAACCTTACAAAGAGTAATAGGATCTTAATGGATGTAAATGTGTTTACTGGATGAGCTCTGTGCTTTATTTTCCAGCATTAATTTAGTTCACATCTTCTAGGTCAAATTAGTTTTAATATTCATGTTTTCTTTTCTTCTCCATTATTATATACTTCATACCTTACCCATATAAGAGACTACTGTACCTTTCCAGAATTTCTCACATTTTCTTTTGATCCTTTTTGAAGAAAATGAACAGGGTATCTTTGATGCTGTTCTTCATGGACATATTGATTTCGCATCAGATCCTTGGCCTTCTGTATCAACTAATGCTAAAGATCTGGTCAAGAAGATGTTACAAGCTGACCCTAAAGAACGACTTTCAGCCGTTAATGTCCTCAGTAAGTTTAGCTCTTGTAAATATATTTTAAGTTGTTTTTATGTCAAAAGTTTCAATTTTATTTTAATTGCGTTGACTCTAAGGACCAGCCAGGCATTGTTTTTGACATAAATCTCTAACCATATCTTTTGAGATATGTGAACTATGATGACAATGCGGTGGTGAGGTTGTGATATTTCATTTCATAGAGATTAGACAAAGTTTTACATTGGTTGTCGATTATCTACATAACTTTCACCTTTTATTTGGGCTTAGGACTGACCATGTATAGCATTAGACACATAGAATGACAATTTTGAAAGAAGCTGTCAGTACTCAATTGATTGATTCATGACACTGTTAAGGATACGGTGTACCATGTCTTATTTGACAGGATAGACAGAAAAATGGAAATTAATTTTAAAATATCTTCACACACTTCAATCCGTCTCCCAAAGAAAGAAGAAAACGTAGGTTGGAACGTCCGAATGTCTGCAATCTCTTCTTATTGTAGATGCCATTCAAGATGTGCATCTATTTCCTTAACTCAATTATTGTGTCTGCTTATTAATCGACTTCAGTTTTTCACTCTGCTTCTTCTATAATGTGCTCTTGTTTTGTCCATTGCCACAATCCCCTCGTAACATTACTTTTAACTTGATGCATATTTGGTTTCATCTGAAGAATGGTATGCACAAGTTTGTTCCACAATTAATATTTTGCTTTCAAAGTGACTGCCACCATGTCTCCCTTTGCTGGCCCTTACTTTTTTAATCTGTATCTATATTAATGGAAAATTTTCTACTTCTTACTTAACTGACTAGCTCAAGGAGCATAATAATGATTGTAATATATTTATTAGAGATATACATGCTGTTGTGCATGCTTTTTCTTGTCCTCCTTTCTTCTCCGTTTCTCAGGCGTGAAGCATTTGAGCTGTAAATTTCTTGGCAGTTACCTTATTTGAATCATTCAGTCATAATAAAATATTGTATGTACTCCAGATCATCCATGGATGAGAGAAGATGGAGCATCTGATAAGCCTCTTGATATTGCTGTTTTATCCAGAATGAAACAATTCAGGGCAATGAACAAGCTAAAGAAAGTAGCTTTGAAGGTAAATAATTTTTTATCTTCATTATTGTTGTAGTGATCATGGCTATCATAGTCAATGGTTTAGTAAAATATCTAGAATTATCATTATATTGAAAACCTAGAGGATTGAAAATAATATATAACTATATATTATTGAAAAGTCCAAATAAATCATTAAGCAGATAAATATGGAAAAGTAATTTATAACTGAAGGATTAAAGGAATATATATGAAAAATATTGTATTTTGTTACAGGTTATTGCCGAAAATCTTTCTGAGGAAGAAATCATTGGCTTGAAGGAAATGTTCAAATCCATGGACACTGATAATAGTGGAACAATCACTTTTGAAGAGTTGAAAACTGGTCTCCCGAAATTGGGTACTAAGCTTTCCGAGTCTGAAGTGAGGCAGTTGATGGAAGCGGTAAGATTTCCTTATTTCCTTGTTTGGTTATACCCTATCTTCATTATTTCAGGTGGTTTGGTCTCCTTTCTGTGATAACTGACAATAATGCTTATTGGGTAAATAACACTTCATCCTACTTTATATTTTGACCCGAAACACTTAAGCAAGATACTAATCTCATCACATAGAGCAGATAATCTGTTGTATCAAATACTTACTTGACCATTACATTAGTTCGTTCGTGGACAATCAGAGACAAATGCAAGATGCACTTTTGGAATATCATCCAACATATTTATACCTTTTATTGTTCTGTTACAATCTCAAACTTGTATTTCAATGGCCATAAATTATGTTTGATTGTAAAATAGTATTACTTTGAAAAAATGTAGTACTCGGATCTTATCTCAGTGTTATATCCTTTCATGTTGTTTCCCAAAGTTAACTCTGTATATGTCATATGGTTGGATAAATTCATTCTCTGGACTTTCATCTTGTTTTATTGGCGATTATCTGCATCCAAAATTCGAAATGGTGATGTATGCTTTGAAATTAGAATGAAGTTGATTGTTGGTGCGTGAATATGATGCATTTATAGGGTATAACTTCATTTTCAGTGATGTAGATATACATATAAAAATGCTGGGTAAATAGTAGGTTAAAGCTTCTTAACAATTATTGTAACACAATTATTATCTGGTTGGCAGGCTGATGTAGATGGAAATGGAACAATAGATTATATCGAATTTATAACAGCTACCATGCACATGAATAGAGTGGAAAGAGAGGACCACCTATATAAAGCCTTTGAATATTTTGACAGTGATAGAAGCGGGTAATCTCTCATCTCTTTTTTCATATTCCTAGTTTTTAGTTTACCGGAATTGCTCCCTTACATGTCAGAATCATATGTTGGCTTCTATTTTTTGTGGTAGGTACATCACAACGGAAGAATTGGAATCTGCCCTTAAGAAATATAATATGGGTGATGAGAAAACAATAAAGGAGATCATTGCTGAAGTTGACACAGACCATGTACACTGCTTTCTTAACCATTTTTTCTTAATAATTTATGATAGAATATTATGACATCCTTCGATCTATGTTGTTGTTGTTGTTGTCACTTGTCTCGTCTTTGTTCTCATTTTGGTAGTGTGAAATTTTATGTGTTTGTATATTTTGTTTAATTGTGACTTGCAGGATGGAAGAATTAACTATGATGAGTTTGTAGCTATGATGAGGAAAGGGAACCCAGAGTTGGTAGGCAACAACAGACGTCGCAAATGAATATAACTTGGACATAAATTCAAGGCATCATGCTTTACACTTTTTAGTATTACTACTCCTTGAAATGTTCTCACTCACTGTTTCAAGAGAGCATCGTACTTTAACAAAGTATTTCTTGCTTCGGCTTCTTTGTCTGCTATTTGTTAGCAGATATAGACTTGCAGGTCTTATGGGACATTTTTATGTCCACCGATTGAGTACAGAACGTTTTCCCACCTGTGTAAAATTGTTCTCTCACTACTAAAATTATCAGTAATCGATTAAACCTTATAATTTGATGTTTCGCTTAGATTTATAATTAAAAATGGTATGTTTTAGAGATGGTAAAATGGATCGCCCCTAAATATTAACATGTCTACATTGTCTTAAGTAGATATGAACATTTATATATTGTCTTATCGAATAAAATGTATGTTATGCCCCTTTAAAAATGGTTATAAGATAGCTTGTGGATATTGATAAATAACATAAAAATAAAAAACTAAACAAAAAAACAAATATGGTCATGGACATTGTCAATGTTTTATTTAATATTTATATTCAATCATTATTGAATCAATAAAAATAATTCAAATTAATGAATAGTTTACTAAATGTGTATATATTGTATAAATATTATGGGCGAATTTTGTTTAAATGTAAAGTCGGTTTGGCTCAGCTTGACATCCTAACATGTAGAAGTCGGTTTGGGCTATATTATCTTCGGTCCGTATAGAAGTCGGTTTGGGCCTAACCGACTTCTGTACATATTGGGCCCAACCCGATATATTTTTTCCCAAACCATTGTTCTATATAGAAGTTGATTTAGGAAAAATTAACATAAACACCCGACACAAATTAAAGAGTTGTTGTAACTTTTCTTAAACCGAAGAAAAGAACTATCGAACAATAATATAAGAAATTTTTCCACTAAGTACTAAATAATGCGCTGACTGTTTATAATATCAATATATTGATACAGTCTCACTTCATTGTAGTTTCATATTGCTGACTCCATTACCAACACAAACCTTTACTCTTCCACTTTCTCTCTCTATCGAAAAACTAAACAAAAAACAAAAAAGTGTTGGGCTCTCCCAACCATGGAAGCTTTTAGCTTACTCAAATACTGGCGAGGTGGTGCTGGACTCCGTCTCCTTTCTTCTTCAACCACCACCACCACCACCACAATCCTCACTGCCGCCGATGATGACTATGACGCCGCCGGGGACGACGGTCCTTTCTTTGACATAGAGTTCACGTTACCCGACAACCACCACAAACAAGAAGAAGAAGAAGAAGAAGAAGAAGAGTCTAAGTTAGTGCAGGATGATGAAGACCCTAACATGTCTCTCTCTCCTTCCCATGAGTTTAAGCTATTGCATGTTGTGCAGGATGATGAGTACCCTTCTTCCTTACAACCCAACCCCACACCTCATCACTTTAACTCTTCATTCTTCAAATCCACCACAAAGTTTCGTGTCTTTATGTCTTCTCTCAAGAAATCCAAGTCAGCATCATCATCCAAGGATGAACATATCTCAACTAAGCCTCTCTTCACCGGAGATAACAACAACAAGAAAGACTCGTCACCGGAAGAGAAACAACGTTTCTCAAAGGAGGCAATGCAAAAGTACTTGAAAATGGTAAAACCTTTGTATGTTAAAGTTTCTCGTAGGTACGGGGATAAGTTAAGTCTTTCTGGTCACTTCAACGAGAAAAGTGCACCATTGAAAGAGGATAGTAGTAGTAGTAGTAGTAATAATACAAATAACAAGAGTCAAAAAGTGACAACAGGACTCAGAGTTGTATGTAAGCATTTAGGGAAGAGTCGGTCGGCGTCTGCGGCGGTGGCAGCAGCTCCTCCGATACTGTCGTCTTCCAAACGCCGTGATGACTCACTGTTACAGCAACAGGATGGGATTCAAGGTGCCATTTTGCACTGCAAGACCTCCTTCAACGCTTCCATACGGAACAGTTAAGTTCATTTATTATTACTTTTACTACTTTAACCAATGTTATAATTGCACCACTTAACTTGTTAAACTAGACTTTCGGTTCTTTTTGAAACTTTGTCGTATATGGTGACTAACTCATACTTTAACCTAATTAATTAAGGGTACAAAAGTTGGTTAACATATTTGTTTATTTAATTTATTGTTGAAGCAGAAAGCGAGATTCCTCGTCAGCTACCTCGTTGTGTGAGTGAACCGTTACACGAGAAATGAAAGCAAAGACAAGTGTGTTTTCTTATGCATACAAAACTTGTTCCTTTTCGATGCTACCAACCGTATTTGTAAAAAGGAAAGGGTTATTGCTTAGTATTTAAATTAATTACTTACTACTACGATTTTTAGTGATCATTAGCTAAGTATGTGCCTCTCCTTTTTCTTCCCTGGTAGTGTAAACTGTAAAGCTAGCTCTGCTTTTCGATAAAAGTGAAAGATCCTTTTATGTGTATATACATATCATTTGTGTGTCTGTGTAACATATCTACTCTTCTCATCCAATACCACCCATATTTTGATGTGTGGATTTTAGCTCCGTTAATTTCATATTTGTGTCTAGATAATTGATGTTTTAAATAATTTATTCAAAATTAATTATATTATTTTTATTTAAAAGTCAATAATAATTATATATATATATTTATTTGTAATGATAAAAGTTGATTCAAGTAATAATCATTTGATGTTGAATTAATGGGGAGCCAAGTAATATTTTTACACTTAACTCAAAGTTAAGGATAAAAATGTCATTATATGTATAAATAGAATGACATTTGTTTTTTCATTTTCCTTACAAATTACTTCTCTCTCGTTTAAAGAAAAAATTCATACTCTTTTAATAATATGGGGAGTATCACAATATTAACGCGATACGAGGAAAAATGCGGTCAGAGAAGTGGGAAAGATAGAGAAATGAGCAGTGAAAGTGTTACTTTTGTGTGAAGGAAAAAGTGTTTGACTAAAAGGATAAGTAGGCAGGATAGAGTTGAATTGGTTACCATTCTAATGAATGAGTAATGTTTTGATGGAAAGAAATGAAATAGTTCAAATGCAAATAAAAATAGAAATCAGAAAAAATTGCCAAGCACTCGCCAAGTCATCAAAAAAAATTGTTTCCTTATGCCACATTTGCCGCATATCCTCATCAGGGAGAAATTACATTTGAATTTGTAACGTTGTTGGGTTTCTTGGCCTATTATTTGGTCCCACTTGTGTACATCAAATTCAACTTTGCCTGATTTTTGTTTGTTTTCGAAGGGAATTGGAACAATACTACAATGAATCCAGAACCGGTTACTTCAAATACTTTATTCAATGTTAAGCATGTTTAAGGTTATGATAAGTTACGTGACGGATGAAGAGACTTTACACATAAGTTTGGATATAGATGAATTTGATAAATTCAAATTTCGTTTAAATATATTTATATTGATTAATAAATGACATTTCATCCATCTAAATTCATCCATTTCTCACCCTTATTTATCATCGTGGTTTAAAAAGTTCAAAACTAACTATTTCTATAAAAGTCGTAAAGCTCCAAACTTTAAATTGATCTGCCTTGGTTAAAAAAAAGGACCTGCCGTGGATAAAAGCATACGAAGGAGAGGGCTCCTACAGCAATATACACACACAAAAAGATAAATTTTCTTGTATTATATTTTAGAGTACATAAAAATATAGTGAAAGATACAGATAAATGCATATTCTATGAAATATAGGATGTTCAAAACTCAGCAAAAGAAGAGTGTAAAGTGATTAACTGCACTAGCATCGACTATGATGAATTGAGTGAGAAGTGAAGTTGAGATTCAAAATGCAATCCATCTCTATGGTCTTCCTCTTATTCACAATCTTCATCAGATGGACCGTACCACTCAATTTTGCATAGCTTCTGAATTTCAACATCCCTGAATTGATCTCATTAATAAGATTATTCCCACTTACTAATGATATCTTACTACACCACATGTTCACCACAAAATTGATATCTTTACTTTTTCTTGCTTCTATTCTAGCGCCACTTAGCTCTCAAGCACCATCATCACTTACAACCCCATACAATACAGTACTCACTGAACCATTCCCATAATTGAAGTCACCAAAGTTTGGCTTCATAATTGTCATGGTTGCAATCATTGTAATATTAAAGGAAGGTAGTGGTGAAATGTTATAGCTAATGTGCATCACCTTTGCTGATCTTAGTTCTATATTGGGATCTCTCAAACGTAGTACAATAGATGAAAAAACTACCCAAATTGTTGAGTAAAAACACAAAGCCACTGCTTAGTTTATGATTGCAGAGAAACAGAGGGAAGAAGATTCAGGGAAAGAAGATAGTGTGAGTGTTGTTGCGTGAGTGAGTGACTGAGAGGAAAGTAAAGAGAGTTTTTGATAATTGTGGGAATGGATTTCTCAATGATATTTATTATCCAAACACCATAAAAGTATATATGCACATATTAAGCACATGTGCTTTTTAACTAACAACTAACAATTAGCCACATGCTAATAATAGAAAGCTTTCTAACTAACCTAACTAAATGACTTTCTCTTTTTGGATTACTTTCTAACATCCACCCTTAAACCAAAAAGAGTTTACAAACATCAAACAAAGTACACTAAGCTAAATGTCAAAACCAAAAAACAGTAAGCTAAAAGAACAACAATCTGCAGAAAATTTAAAGTCTTCAATGCCTTCAAGCAATGCCTTCAAATCAAAACTTCACCACTCCTAACTTATTCCTTAGCTTCTCAAACCTTTCAAACTTCAATGGCTTTGTCATTATATCAGCTACTTGAAATTCAGTGGGACAATGAACCAATCCAACTCTTCCCTTACTAACTTGATCTCTTATGAAGTGGAATTTGGTGTCAATGTGTTTGCTCCTTCCATGGCTTACTGGATTCTTTGCTAAGTTGATGGCTGATTTATTGTCTACCATTAGCACAAACTTTTCTGCATCTCACACACTTCAAATCTGCCATTAGAGAGCTTAGCCATAGACCTTGACAGGTTGCATTGCAAGCTGCAATGTACTCAACTTCACAAGTTGAAAGTGCCACCACACTTTGCTTCTTTGAATTACAAGAGATTGGTGCACCACACAAGTAGAACACATGTCCAGAGGTGCTTCTCCTATCTTCTTTGTTCCCACACCAATCTGAATCTGAGAAACCAGTTAGCTGCAAGATGCTTATTGTCCTCTGTTTTGGGAACAAAATGCCATAGTTCAGGGTTCCTTTTAGATATCTCAATATCTTCTTTGCTTCAGCCATGTGTGCTTGTGTAGAATTAGCCATATGCCTACTTATCAAGCCTGCTCCATAAGCAATCTCTGGCCTGCTATGACACACAAACATGAGACATCCTACTATTTGCCTGAATAAGGTTGCATCAACTGAATTTTGTTTGGCCAATTCATCTGATTTCATGCCTGCTTCAACTGGAACTGCAGCATGGTTGCAATTTAGCATCTTAAATATGTCAAGCACTTATGTTATGTACTTCCTCTGATGCATTATGATTCTATTGCCTATCTTCAAGAATTCAATGCCTAGGAAGTATGCAAGTTCACCTAAATCAGTCATTTCAAACTCAGATTTGAGTTTATGTTTCAATTCTTGTATGTCTGCTTCACTGCTCCCTGTGATGACCAAATCATCAACATATAGACATAGTAGGATTACTCCACCTTCACTTTTATTGTGCACATAAACTCAATGCTAAACTATGCACTTTTGGAAGCCAATAGAAGTCAAGAAGGAGTCAATCCTTCTATTCCAAGCTCTTGGTGCTTGTTTTAAGCCATATAAGGCTTTCTTCAACCTTAACACCTTGTCTTTATCTGAAATCTCAAAGCCTATAGGTTGAGTGATGTAGACTTCCTCCTCAAGAGGCCCATTGAGAAATGCGCTCTTGACATTAAGTTGTCATAGCCTCCACCTTCTCAAGCTTGCAAGTGCCACAATCAATCTCACTGTCTCAAACCTTGCAACAGGTGCAAAGACTTCGGAATAGTCATACCCTTCTTGTTGCATGAATCCTTGGCAACTAGCCTTGCTTTATGCTTGGAGATGGTCCCGTCAGGACTTAGCTTGACCTTATATACCCACTTGACAGCAATAGGTGACTTGCCAATGGGTAATTGAGCAACTTCCCAAGTATTGTTCTTCACAATAGACTTGATCTCCTCTTCCATAGCCTTGAACCATACATTTTCCTGAATTGCTTGGTTGAAGGTAATTGGTTCTGTTTCAGCCATGAGTGCTAGTTGAATTATATCACCCTCATCATTGATTGCATCATCTGTTAGAACTTCAAAGTCACTCAATCTGGATGGTGCTTGTCTTGCTCTTGTAGGTCTGGATTCAGTCACTTCTGGCCTTGGAATAGAATCTGCTATAGGTAGATCTTCTTGTATGTCTTCTTCTATAGGAATTAGAGCACCTGCTTCCTTGTGCTCAATTCTTTAAAGAAGTTCATTTCATGTGCTCATCTCATTGAACTGCACATCTCTGCTGAAAGTGATCTGTTTTGTCAAAGGGTTATAAAGTTTGTAGGATCTAGTTGGATTGTAGCCAACAAACACCATAAGTTCACTTTTGTCATCTAGTTTTCTTCTTAGTTGGTCTGGTATGTGTTTGTAGCAAGTAGAGCAAAAAACTCTTAGATGCTTCACTGATGGCTTCTTACCATACCATATCTCCTCTAGAACTGTGTTGCCAAGGCTCTGAGTTGGATATCTATTGAGCACATAAGTAGTTGTTGAGGCTGCTTCTCCCCAATGGTCAAGAGGTAGCCTTTTACACTTGAGCATACACCTTACCATGTTCATTACTGTTCTGTTCCTTCTCTCAGCCAATCCATTGTGTTGAGGTGTATATGGAGCAGTCACCTCATGAGCTATGATTACTCTACTATCTTCAAATTTCACATTGCTTCTCCTTGTTGGGTCAAATTCACCAACCACTCCCTATGACCTGTCATGTGATTAGAACACCCTGAGTCAAGATACCAAGACTCACTGCCACAGCTTCCTGTTGTCACCATGAGTTGCACAACATTGTTGTCAACTTCATCACCATCTTCCTTGGCAAGATTCACTTCTGTGTCTTCTTTCTCATGGTGATGATATTGATTCTTGAAAGATGCATGACATTCTGATGCATAGTGACCTATCTTGTCACATTTAAAGCATCTAACCTTCTTCTTATCTGCTCTCTTTTTCCAGTTCTTGGCTTGTTTGTCGTAGCTCTTCTTGCTCAAGAACTCACTTTGATCTCGAGGAACCACATTGCCTACTCATGAGTCTCTTCTTGAGCCATTATTTTGTTCAAATGGCCTGTTATTGTTCCTTCTTGACCATCTTTCAGAACTTGAACCTCTTCTATTGAATTGTGCTTGCAAAGCTTGGTGAGAGTTTCTGTTTGAACCTCTCTCAATCATCCTTTGCTCATGAGCTTCAAGTGATCCTTGAAGATCTTCAATCTTCATCTTCTCAAGTTTTCCAGATTCTTCAATAGCTATGACCACGGTGTCAAATCTTGGTGCCAATGTTCTGAGAATCTTGTCAACAACAGCAACTTCCTCCATTTTCTCACCACAAGCCTTCATAGCATTGATTTGAATGAGAACTCTAGTGAAGAATTCAGAAATTCTTCCACTCTCTTCCATTTGCATCAACTCATACCTTCTCCTCATAGTTTGCAGCCTAACCTTCTTCAATTGTGCTGCTCCAGCATAATGCTTTTCAAGAGTTTCCCAAGCTTCCTTTGAAGTTGCAGACCCTGCAATCTTCTCGAAGTGTGCATCATCCATGGCTTGATGCATTAGGCAAAAGGCTCTGCAATCTTTCTTCTTGAATTGCTTGTAAGCATTCCTTTGAGCTTCACTAGCTCATTCCTCAAGAGTTGGGAAACCTTCTTCTACAGCTTCTGTTACTTTTTGGCTACCAAAGATGGCCTTCATTTGAATGCACCATCTTGACCAATTCGTACCATTAAGTATGGGTACATTGGTTGCATATGTTGCTGTTTTAACTAACAACTAACAATTAGCCATATACTAATAATAGAAAACTTTTTAACTAACTAACTAAATGACTTTCTCTTTTTGGATTACTTTCTAACACAAATGCCCAAAAGGGTGGTAAATGCAGCCAAAATGTATACCAAACACTTGCTGCTTCGTTTTTGTGATGATGCTTTGTGTATTTGGGACTGAGAATTGAAGATGATTGCTTCTGTTGTTGAATATGTGTGTATAGGCGATGATGTATGTTGATAAGGACTTTGGCAAGATTGTGCCATTTTTTTTGGAAGATATAAAACTCAGAGTTGAAAGTTGGTATAGTTCTGCCTTTATAATTGGAAAACGGGTGTGGATTTTCAATTGGAGAAGCTAAGATAAGTAGTCATATTTTTTGGAGGATAATAAAGGGTTAGTCACATGTATATATTGCATCCATAGTGTTGAGATTAACATCCAGAAAGGCATATTTTTTATGGGGTATTCCTAAAGCGTTAAAAAAGACACAGATAGATTAGCTTTCATTAAAAAGACACATGTAGTACCTAGCATAAAATATTATGCTATGCAACACAATCTTTTAGATTTTCTGGTGACTTGTAAATTGTAGCTAGTTTTTCCAAAATTAGCATTCAAAACTACAATTTGGTCTTATATTTTGCTCACCAAAGAATTGTATGAGAATTTTGACTAAACATAGCTATAAGCTATTATCTATCCAACTTAATAACGTGGCAGATTTTGGATGTACTTAAAATTTCACATTTTTCTGCTTACATGCAGAGCACTTTAATTTCTTCTTACACAAGTAATTAAGCATTCACATATTATCTTTTCAGTATCCCTTTTCCAGTGAATAGATTCGTGTTTTCCATAGTGGCAGAGCCTTTTTATATTTTTGGACATAAAGTGAAAGATCCAGCTATGATCCGTCATTATTTGCGTTGGATTGCTGTCATTTTGAAAGTTTCTTCTGCTTTTGTTGCTTTTGTTGCATGGGGTGGAAAGTATTCGGATCTTAAAAAAAGTTATGAATTGCATGTAAGTAGTTAATGGAATTTCTTACTAAGCAGATTAACCTTCATTCAATCACACTCATATTAACAAATAAATTGGAAAAACTTTTCATTAAATAATTTATTTTCTCATTTACTACATCTAGATTTTTATTTAGCACATGTAGGGAGATAAAAATAAAATATATTTTGTTTGAATTAATTTAAATAAAAATATGTCGTTAAAAAATAATTCCCCATGTGTTATAATCTTAAACTAGCACCGTCTGTCCATGGATAGAGATAACCTATCCCAAACGGTGTTTCAATATCTGTCACGAGTCAATAAGAATGTTACGTTTTGTTTTTAAAAAAATTCTTTTATTCATATGATAATATGTCATTGGTCCGAGGACACAATGAATGAAATGAGACACCGTTTGAGACATATCATCCCTTAAAAGGAGAGACGATCCAAGACTAGATTATTAAAGAGAGATAAATGACCAAATATTAATATAAATTTAAAATATTGATTACATTTCTTAATTTATATGCTGAGTTTTGAGTCAAAACACGCTTTTGTTTGGCATTGCGCGCCAACCATGTAGTAAAAAGAAATTTTGAAATTGAGTGTGCGCAATGGATGATGTTCAAAATTGGAAGCTAAAGTTGTTCTCAGATCAAGAGCTTTGTTACGCCGATATCATTCCTCCATCTCAGGTAACAAAAATCCTCTTCCAATCCTTCTTTTTAACTCTCAATATCAATTTCGTTTCATGCATCAAAGGTTCGCGCGAGAATTGAAGTATCGGTCCTCAACTTCATCAAAATATTGAATGCTCCCAAACCTGCTATTTCTCATTTGCCTCTGGTACCTTCACCATCTTTATCTATGTTATTTATTATAATGTTTCATTTTAGTAACCCTAAGAAAATGAACAGATTAAGAGAAATTTGAGCAACAGCAGAGTGAATCATGGTTTGTTGACTGAACTATCATGTGTTTTCCTCTCCCATTCAGTATCTACGAGGTCTCTTATGAAACCTAATGCTGCAAAGGCCTTTGTTAGGGGTACATACAATTTCATTACATACATTCTACTACAATTACACCTTTTCAATTTCCATTGCAATTTGTCACGTGCAGTGTGGAAGGTGATGGAGATGTGCTATCAGATATTGCTTCAGGAAAAGTGTGTCACGCAAAGGGAGCTTTACTACAAGCTGCTCTGTGATTCGCCACATTTGTTTCCTTCTCAAACAGATGTCAACAGAACAATCCAAGGTTTATGACTCTCTACATTTTTTATTCACCTTTAAGGTTTTGAATGGGATTATGATTAGTTACAGTTACGGATTCATTCTCGTCCCTAGATTTTTTAAAATTAGTTATATAAGTAGTACTTTTTTAACTAATAGTATCGCTACATGTATATATGCATTTTATGGATTTGGCCCTACTTTTGTTGTTTTATGGATTCTTACCTGATTTGACGCCAACCAGATGTTGTAGCATTGCTTCGTTGCAGCCGATTCAGTCTTGGAATCATTGCATCTAGTCGCGGACTCATAGCTGGCCGCATAATTTTGCAGGTATTTCATGCTGTCATCAATCTTCATTCAAGGATTTACTTTATGGGATTTTAGACAGAAGCTTAGTGCATTGTATGTGGAGTGTGATGCAATGTCCTATGTCAATGTTTGATGAAATGCCATAAACAGTACTAAATTCCACTTTCTAATTTTTCACGCACAGGAACCAGGCAAAGAGGATGTTGATTGCTCTATGTGTGGATCTTCTGGACACACAATCTCTGGTGATTTCAATTTGTTACAGAAGCTCAGTCTATATTCAGATGCACGGTACATTATAATTGTGGAAAAGGTGAGTTTATGAGGTAATTTGGTTTATTCAAAATCATTTTACTGACCAATATCTTACTTTGAAACATTCAATATTTTCCAAGGACGAAAGATTTTTTTTGATACAAGATCAATTGGTTCTGTTTAGCATGCAATATTCCAGCGGCTTACTGAGGACCAATTTTTTCATCAAATTCCAAGCATTCTTATCACAGCTAAAGGTTACCCAGATATGGCCACGAGGTACTATGCACACCAGTTTGCAGGATAGAGACTTCAGCTACTTGGAGCTTTTATGGGATGCTTTTGAAAATGTTGTTTTGTTCATACTTGACACTAACATACCATATATGGTAGTTTTGATCTACTGAAATGAGTGGTTTAATGTCTAAACTTTTAAATTTCAATACAGATTTCTTGTTCATCGAATCAGTCGAATTTTTCCAGACTTGCCAATTTTATGTTTGGTGGATTGGTAATATTCTTTGCCTCTCACCTTTGTTCTGAAATACAATTTTCATATGTATTTTAATTTTAAGGATGCTTATTTCCCGGGCAATAAACATTTTCCTTAAACTTTTAAAGGAATCCAGCTGGATTAGCTATTTTATGTACCTTCAAATTTGGAAGTATAGGAATGGGCCTAGAAGCTTATAGATACGGTAATCATAACGCAAAGCATGCAAGCTCTAACATGTTGGAAATAGAATGAAACTTGTACTTAAGAAATGTTTTTATGTACACGATCTAGCTTGCAATGTGAAGTGGTTAGGCCTGCGTGGACATGATCTAGACATGGTGCCTGACCAATCTCTAGTTCCTTTGAAGCCAAAGGATCTTCAAATTGCTGAAAGTTTGATCTCCTCGGGAATCTTACAGGTAAACTTCCCCCAACCCTAAACCCTAAATCCTAAGTCCTGATTAGTATTTTTTGCACACCACTTTCAGTTTCATAAGTTTTGTGCTGTTGCAGTTCTTGCACTGAGACATTTTAGCATAAGATAGTGCTATTCTGATTTGTACCTTATGGTAGATCCCACATGAGTACTGCATTCTTAGAAGTCTATGCATGAAACTTGCTTGCTCAAGATGTGTACATTTATTTTTTGGTGTTTAACAGGAGAATTACAAGGAAGAGGTGGCCTTAATGGTTCGGAGCGGCAGGAGAGCTGAAATTGAGGCCCTATACTTTCATGGATATGATTATTTGGGGAAGTACATAGCTAAAAAAATTGTACAGTCCGATTATATATAATTAATACTCAACACTATGGTTGTCAAATAGGAACTTAAAGAAATAAGGAGACCTTCCTGTATTACAAAATACATGAGTAGGAAAAGTTTTATTTTTCAGTCTGTATATAGGTGACTGTTTCTAACCGTACAAAAAAATGGCAACAGTATACAATAACTCTTGTTAAATTTTAAGTGAGTTACCTAAAGTTCAAATATTATCATGTGCAGAGGTATAGCGAGTATTGTTCAACTTGTTATGGGAATCGATTTGGCCAAGACACTACCTCATTAGGTCACTGGTTCACCAATCAGCCACTAATTGATTGGGCCGTGGCTGAATGTTGCACTTACTTGATTTAAGAACTAGTTTATTTCCTAAAAGAATTTGACACTGATTTACTATTGTCTTACAAACTATGTTAGCATTTTCAATGGATTTGTCTCTTCTTTAATGAAGATGATCATAACTTCATTTCTAATAATAACTAGGTGAGTTCCTTTGTTTATATAATTATTAGGTTTGCTGTACCCTGATTTTTGACATTTTTATTACCATTTTTCTTTTTATGATAGAAATATATTTATTTAAAAGTAATCAATCCCTTGCCTCTGCGTTCAGATTTGGTGCATTATCGTGTTAAAGATTTTGACCATTACAATCGACCATCCTTTTTTAATATATTTTTTGTTACATTCACCTCTCCATCAACAGTAGTTAGTTAAATGTCATGAATTAGTAGGATTATAGCCACTATTTCTTTTCTATGCCTCGATTTATGGAGAATGTGTGAAAAACATGCAAGTATTGAAAGATTTAAAAAACAAATGTACCTATATTTATCCTTCAAAAGATGTGGAGGAAAGTCGTTGATGTTCTATTAAAAATAGAAGAAGAATTTATGGAGGAAGGAATGAGATCCATCCATGTATGATATCTGGCTTGGAATAAATATCGGATCATACACAAGTTTAATATACAGTAATGTAACATGAAATGTCACCCTTTCATTTTTATCTTCATATTTCATTCATTCCTTTTTTTTCTCTACCCCATCTAATTCTCTTTATATGTGTGTGTGAAATCTGTTGAAATTCAGAATAGTTTTCTGTACATTTATCATTTCCGATAGTGAACACCAAATAAAGTTAGAGTTAAAGTTACGTACGAAGTAGTCCTATCAGATTTCAGGTTCATTCGTTGCCCTTTAAGTTTCATCATATTTGCTCGTATTTTCCTATAGGCACGTAAACATACCCCTATAGGAAAATATCCAAGTCTTTTTTTAAATAAAAAACTTGCAAACAATTCTTTAAATAAAACAAAAACAAAAACAAGATAAAAAACAATGCAGTGGGTATTGCACTTAGAGTCGAGATCTTTCATTAAGTGTTGAATTTAAAGTTTAAACTAAGATTTCTGTTTCTGCTAATCTAGATTGGTATGTGATGCATATTGTTTTCACGTTGGGTTAATAATATTTAGTTAATGCTCATTCTCTGTATATATGCACTAACAAGTTTAACTAAACTCTGTCA
This sequence comes from Lupinus albus, assembly GCA_009771035.1. Taxonomy (NCBI): domain Eukaryota; kingdom Viridiplantae; phylum Streptophyta; class Magnoliopsida; order Fabales; family Fabaceae; genus Lupinus; species Lupinus albus. The sequence continues at coordinate 413,480 of CM020014.1, forward strand.
TGAAGTTATCATGGGGTACTATTTGGCTGTGATGAACGTTGTACTGCTGTTGGGGTGTGCTATGTTTGGCCATAATGTGAATGCTGGTGGTCAAGTAAGCACTAAAGCAAGTTATAACTATCAAGATGCTCTTAGCAAAGCTATCATGTTTTTTGAAGGACAACGCTCTGGGAAGTTGCCTTCCAATCAAAGAGTGAAATGGAGGGGAGATTCTGCTCTCTCTGATGGCAAGCTTGAAAATGTATGATACTATAATTCTTATATAATAAGGTCTTATGTGTGTTTCATACATTTATTTTATATTATATTATATATGTTTTGTAGGTGGATTTGACAGGAGGATACTATGATGCTGGTGATAATGTAAAGTTTGGTTGGCCTATGGCATTTTCAGTCTCCTTATTGAGTTGGAGTGCTATTGAGTATGAGAGTAAGATATCTTCAGTGAATCAACTTGCCTATCTCCAAGGTGCAATTCGTTGGGGGGCAGATTTCATAATGAAATGTCACACTTCTGGATCCACTTTCTACACACAGGTATATTCTAGACACACACATATTTAATTAAATGTTGCATTTATGTGTAGTATGGTAATTATATTATCCTTTGTGATAGGTGGGAGATGGAAATGCAGATCATCAATGCTGGGAGCGACCAGAAGACATGGATACACCAAGAACACTGTACAAGATATCATCTAATTCCCCTGGAACTGAAGCAGCAGCTGATGCTGCTGCTGCTCTTGCTGCTGCTTCAATTGTCTTCAAGAAATCAGATGCTAAATATTCTTCTACTTTATTAGCCAAGTCAAAATCAGTAAGCATTTCAAGCTGCACTGTTCATGTTCTTTCATGAATCACAATCATTAATTGGCTCTATTATACAGAGAATCATTACTAAGTTATCATAAATGCCACTGAGACACGAATGTTACACCTGTAATTTAAGTGCTTCAACCTAACATTTTAAGTTTTTAAGATAGGTGATACAAACATTAACTTGTAAACAAAGTGATACAAACATTACTAAGAACCTATATGTTGACTGCATTTTGCAGCTGTTTGAGTTAGCAGACAAGTACAGAGGAAGTTACTCGGCTTCTTGTCCATTCTATTGTTCCAACAATGGGTTCCAGGTAAATATTGGCCCAAAAGAAAACACTTAAACACAAAACATATTTAAAATTTTCATAGATCATTGATGGAAGGTTTGATTTTTTGAATTATGTACGAAAAGGATGAACTGTTATGGGCTGCTGCATGGCTATACAAAGCAAGTAAAGATAGCAAGTACTTGAACTTTGCTGTAACCAACTCAGGTCAGAGTCAGGCCATGAATGAGATCAGTTGGGATAACAAATTTGTTGGAGCTCAGATGTTACTCACAGAGGTCTTTTATATATTTAATTACAATATAACTAAGGTCCATTCTTTTAATTATCTTTCATCCAAACTAAATACATAATTCTTCTCTCTCTCTTTTATTCCTCTAGGAATTCTATCGCGGGAACCAACGTTTCAATATGCTTAAGAGTCATGCTGATCAATTTGTATGTTCTGTCATGCCAGGAAGTAGCTCTGTACAAATTAAGACAACTCCTGGTATATACATAATATAGTTATATCTAATAGTACTTTACAACTTGTATATGTATTCATAATCATGTATAAACTAAAGGAGTGTATTATTGTTTGCTCAGGTGGGCTTCTGTTTATTAGAGACAGTTGTAACTTGCAATATACTACAGCTTCAACCATGATGCTATTCATCTTCGCTAACATCCTAGACAAAAACAAGGTTGCTGGACTCAATTGTGGTTCTGCACATTTCACTACCTCTCAAATTAGAGACTTTGGGCAAAAACAGGTCCAACACTTATCTCACTTTTGTTCTCTCAAACATTATTTAAGGCCAGTCTGATGTTATGAGGTTAAATACAGGTAGACTACATACTAGGAAACAATCCACTGAGGATGTCATACATGGTGGGGTTTGGAAATAATTACCCAACTCAACTACATCATAGAGGAGCATCCATTCCTTCATACAATACTCAGCGATCAAAGATTGGGTGCCAAGATGGGCAATCAAAATATTTCCAACCCTCTAATAAAGATCCAAATGTTCATGTGGGTGCTATTGTTGGAGGCCCTGATGGAAATGACCAATTCAGTGGTCAAAGATCTGACCATTCTCACAGTGAACCTACCACTTATATCAATGCTGCTTTCATTGGTGCAGTCGCTCCTTTAATTGGTGGAGGCCAAAAAAGCTCTTCTTAAACTCTTTACTAACTCAGTAAATACTATATATCAACCGGGTTCATTTCATTTTCCCTGGGTTGATGGTACGGCTAATAACTATAAATGTTAATAAAATCTCACTCATAGTCACTGAGTGTGAGATTAGTAGTATGATATGAGTGATTTATAAGGATGTATTCAAACTATTCTTATTATTATTATTATTATAAATGAAAATCTCTCTTTTGTGAGATGTTATTTATTTTAAAATCCTGCTCCTCTTTGTATTTGGATTCATTACATTCTTAGAACTATGGTTAAGACTAAAATATAGATGTATATGAACAAATGTGTATTTAAAGACCCAATGGTAAAGACATTTGAACACATTTGTATTTAAAGACCCATTGGTAAAGACATTTCATCCATCACTTACTAACTTAACCAACCACACTTATAAAGCGAATGTCGAATAAAAATCATATGTCTTAAAAATGATGTCTCAATATGTCTTGATCTACTAAAAAATTGTCATGTAATTAATTTAAAAATTAAAAAAAAAATAGAAAATTATTTTTTTTACATTACTTAGTGCAATATGATTGATTTGGAACATGGAGACATAAATTTTTTGGGACAGGTGTGCCAATGTCCTTATTCCTTAATGGCTTTTCCTACCCTAATCACTTGTTCAAAATTTCAACCTTCAAGGCCCACATACCTTCTCCTTAAAGCTAAATACAATCATTTTCCCTTTTCAATTCATTCATCCTAAAATGTCTATTTTTAATAAATCAAAATCAAAGTTAATTTCAGCTTGCGATTGATACAAGCAAATGTCACTATCCTCTGTTTCACATCAAAGTTGGTGGTTCATTTGCATCCCTTTCATTGCTCCCCTTAACTATATATATTCCATTCCATGTACGTATTAATACAAACGTTTTAAATGCCATAATAAACAAATGCCTTCATAGTTATAATTTTTAACTAATCGAAGCCACTCCAACCCAGACATAAAGGCATCTTTCTTCAATAAGCCGCAAGATATTACTTCATGTGGACATTTTGGCCTTGCATTATAAATATTATAATTTCCAAAAAGTGTTTACCTTTACTCAAATAGTAAGTACTTGTTTTTTTATTTCGTTATTTTGATCTTGAATTTTCATAATTTTCTTGAAATTAATAAAGTTTAATTGAACAAGTTCAATTATATATTTTTTATAGATAAACATAGAAACTTGAATGTTAAAATTAATTGATTTGCATATGCAACTAGCACATGCCGTCTTATCAAGACAAAGAAATCACCTTTAGAATTCACTAACATATTTGCAAATATTGCTGAAAATCAAAATATGCTTATATTAGTGGTTCACTGCATGGTGACTTTAAGAGCCAATGTAGTTGTGCAATAGCAAACATCATCTCACGTTCATAACTGATAGGTCTTTTCACAACATACACCATGATAACCTTACAACAATAAATCTAAACTATGCAAATACATTATAATCAAAACTTATTTAATAATCATTTAAATAAAAATCATTTAAATAGGTCATATGCATTTATCTTTAAATTTTATTTATATCTTATGTTACGATCTAACCTTAGTAATGTACCCCTTATTAAAGTGTCCAAGAGTCTAGTATACTCACGTTTGCATATTATACTTTATTTCTTCTTTCTATTTCTTTAGACAAACAGTATAGATATAGTTTAAGTTGTCCTGAAAATAAACTTAGACACTCATCAAAATGAATTTGTATCCTCTCCATTACTAGAGAGTTCATTAACATGTTAGGATTATGACATGTGGCAAAAATAAAAATCTAACGGTCCTAATTTTAAACTATTTTTAATAAAATAAATTATAAATATTTGTTTTCATTTATAATTCAGTATTGAACTATCCAGTATTGAAGAAGAGTTAGACCTCATCTAAATCAGTATTGTTTAAATCCCCCATTCCTGCGTGTCATGTCCAGGACTAATAAGTAAATGTCTGGTTAGAGTTGAGATTATTAAGAAGTCTTAGAGTTGAAATTATTGAGAAGTGTTAATATCAACAATGATTATAAAGATACAATTTCAAGTTTACAGCTTCTATTAAGGCTATTAACTTTAATTGACGTCAATCATGTTAACTATACACGTTACTCCAACAACATTAATGAATTTATTATTCCTTCTTAATTAAATGAAGACAAATTCAAGTCAAAATAATTACTAGCTTGGGCTTGCTTAATCATTAAACAAGAAGCTGCTTTTTCTTCTACCCTCTCTCTTCCTTCAGGCTGTTCATAGGATGTGGTAGGACAGAATTATCTATGAACTATCATGTATAATTTGATTTCAACTTTCCAGTTATAGTTGTTTAGTTGAGGCCAATATTTAATAAATCAAGTGAAGTCACTTATGATATTTATAATTCTTTATCACATTTTACACTCATTTATTAGTTTTAGTTTATTGGCTAACTTTACCAACCATTCGAAAGTGAATTATTTTCTCTATTATAAGCTTTTAACCCCTAACATTTCAATATTTTTAGTTAGTTTTTTTACAAGTTTTACCAAACACACCCTTAAACATGACACAATTGCGATCAAACGTTCACATAAACTAACAAAGAATGTTCTATAGTTTAACTAATAAATGTATATGGACACAACTACACTAAATACGTGATAGAAATAGTTTTTGAATTTATAATTAGTATTGACAATTTAAGCGCATATTAATTTAATTAATTGATAATAACTTAATTGATGTTCACATTAAACACACTTAATTATAACTAAGCCTAATACCTATAATATAATTTCAAAAACTCAAACTCATTATAACTAACATTAATTGTTTCGAGATAATATTATAACAATACATAAATATTACACTCTTAATTATAACAAAATCTAATATATCTATAATATAATTTAAAAAACTCAAACCCAACATAACTAACATCTAGACAATATTAGAACAATACATAAATATAATACTCTTAATTATAACCAAACCTAATATACCTAGAGTATAATTTCAAAAACTCAAACCCATGATAACTAACATTAATTGTTTCGAGACAAAAGTAGGACACGCAAGTCTTGAACAGCGCTGGTGTCACCACATGTATAATGTATTGATTTAGAGGATTCTATAAGAAGCCACGAAATAAAGGTAGAAAATTTAATTACTCTCTGAAAATATACATTATCCCAGCGTCATCAATACAGTTAGTAAATTTCATTAGACTTTCTAATAACCAAGAAAAGGATATAGAGATGGCGTCCCCACATATCTTGAACAGGACAATCAACATGTTTAAAGTTTTAAACTAAGCTTTAAGAAAGGTCTGCATGATTATTGTCGTCTTATAAAAAGTTAATGTTGTTATTTGTATATACAAGGTAACATTCATTTTGGAAAAGAAAACGATAGTATTTGTTCTCTTATAGTTGTATAATTTTTTTTGTAAAATGTTATATGTATAATTACTTTGACATCACAACACCCCTACAACTTTCTTTATATATAGGAAAATGTAAGTAAAGGTGACATCAACATTATATGAAAATAAAAGTCCAGATTAGATTTCTCTGTAATTTCCCTACTGATGTTATTACGTTGGTGTCAAATTTAATTGCTATTCCTCACTGTAGAGAAGGTAAAGTCTATAAACTGAGCTGGTCTATATAAGAAAAGTGAGCTAGTGTATTGCAATTTGCTTGGGAATTATTTCTTAATAATAAATCCTTCTTTATATCACTTTCACGCGACAAATCCACCAGCTACTGATGTCATATCTGGCTGAATAGTGCATGAAACAAACGACAATATTATTCAGAATTGTTTGCTTGATGCATGAAATCCTGAATTTTATAACCGAGTATATGACTCAAAGGTGTGAATAGAGATCTTATGTAGTTGCCTTTATTGATATCTTGGATTAATTAAAATATCTGATATAATTTAATTCGATAAAGAAATGAATAGAGACAATTCTTTAGGACAGATGATCTTATTATTTATAACACATGTACTTTATACTATAAAAGGATTATTTATAACACAAATACTTTATACTATAAAACTCAAGGTTGTACAAATTATGGTTTAGTAAAGTATGAATAACAAACTCATTATTTATTTTGGAGCTTGGTTACGTAGGTACTAAACATGTACGTAGAACATGGTGATGAGTAAAACTAGCTATATCTAGAATAAAGTTGATGGAACGTCATTGTAGGGCTATATGTCCCTTACATGAGGATCCCACCTGAAGTTGTAAATGTCGGCTTTGCCTTGTACTTGTCCTAAGTTTTAAAGGAGGGGAAGAGAGCGAAACCAAAGCATAGCACACAAATAAATAATCCTCACATTTGATCTAGGCAATACATTAAAGGCCACTGAGGGAACAAGACTAAAAGACAAGAATTGAACAAGATAGCACTATATCATAAGCTAGCTAGATGGGTCACCATTCTTGCTGTAACCAACAGAAGGTTAAGAGAGGCCTTTGGTCCCCTGAGGAAGATGAGAAACTCATCAGATACATCACCACTCATGGCTATGGCTGTTGGAGTGAAGTTCCTGACAAAGCTGGTTTGTCTTCTACTGTTTTTCAATTTTTTCCCACAAACTTAGCTTCTTGATCATCTCTTCTTTCTTCCTTGGTTGATGATATAATAAATCTTAACCAATGTTCTAAATGCAATGACAATTGTGGTTGGTTACAGAAATAATTCTGTGACTGACAAAACTTTAGTCTTTTTTAGTTTAATGTATAAAATATATAGTTATTGTGTGTGGCATTCAGGGCTTCAAAGGTGTGGAAAGAGTTGTAGACTGAGATGGATAAATTATCTGAGACCGGATATTAGAAGAGGCAGGTTCACACTTGAGGAAGAGAAGTTAATTATAAGCCTTCATGGGGTTGTTGGAAACAGGTTAGTTCATTTGAATCACACACTAGATCAACCATAGTATGTGGTTTCAGTGTGAATCGAGACACTAGCTATATTAACTCAATACTGTACAAACAAACCATAAGGAGATAGTCTTTATTCTGTCTGTTGAAATTTACTTGTCTGTTTTGATAGACTTTATTCCCACCCTCATTACTTCCTTCATTTATAATACATGTTTCTCCTAATCCTTTTTCTTAAGCAACTGAAATATATTATCTTATTTCTTGCCACGTTTTTCTCCACATGCATGCTTCCAATTAAATTGTGACTTTATATATGTAAGGTTATCATACATAAGGCCATGCTTATTAAGCATCTCAATTAAAAAAGTTAATATAAATGTAAGATTTTTTTGTATATACTTAATTATATATGTTGTTGTAATTTGGGAATGCAGATGGGCTCACATTGCTAGTCACTTACCTGGTAGAACCGATAATGAAATAAAGAATTATTGGAATTCTTGGATAAAAAAGAAAACACAAAAGCATTCAGCAGTGACTTCATCCAACCCCATTGCACAAAGTGTTGATCATCCTCACCAGTTCAATTATAATTCCAATCAAGAAGTACTGGATCATCAGTTTGTTAACCAAAATAATCTAACTATAACAGCAAAAACACCCCTTCAAGAAACCTTATTTCCTTCCACTACATGCCCCTTATTTATGTTTGACACTAGTTCATCAGATACTGGGAATGGAAGATCAGAACAACTCTTTCAAGATACTACTAATGATTGTTTGAGCTCCCAAACATGGACTTTGAGCCACCATCAAGTTCAAGCACTTCCTCCTCATACACTACCTACTTTCACACCATCTTCGGTTATGGATAGTGCAAATTATCTTCCACCATTGATTGAGAACATTGAGGACATGGTTCCAAATGATGAAGTACATCATTGCAGTATAGATGAGGAAGAAGAAATAACACTGGAGTGCCTGCAGAGGCAAGAGTTTAATCAATTATGGGTGGAGACACAGCAACAATGTCCCAGCTTTCTTTTTTGGGACAATCTTGAAGGACAACTTGGAGGGGAAGCACTAGTGCCAACTTCATCAAATATGGAAATAAACACACTTTCTCCTTTTCCTTCTACTCTCTGAGATGACAATTGTTGTGAAATTCTCCAAATCTTTTTCTGTGTGCATTTTTATACACGATTAATATTATTTGTACATGTGGTTTGTATATCTAACCTTTAAGCTTATGATTTTGGGAAAAGGAAAATGAGTTGATGAGATAATGTGTTTATTTTCTTTCCCAAGTTGTAGGTATTGGGGTTAAATGTACAAATCAATAATATTAACTCTTCATATATGCGATCTCTCTAACTAGGAAGAGCTCTCAGGAATGGTTCAGGCCTCGGCTGAAATTAGCAGAGATATTGGTGCATGTGCTTTTGATTTTCTCCACTTCTGATTGCTGATTGGAAAGAGTACCAAGAATGAGTGAATATAATATAATATATGTGTTTATATATAACCAAGGCGTGAAGTTGTTTATTGAGTGTTTTGATATGGAACAGCAACAAAATAAAGGTGATTGTTGCAACAAACAGGGAAGTTTGGTTATGTGTACACGTTGATGTTTTTTTTGAATAATAAGAATGGATTTACCTTCTACATTTCAATATTTTTTATGAAGGAGGATTTTGTCTATAATAATAAAATAAAAATATAATTTAATTATAATTGAAAGAGTAAATGTATTATTGGAAGTTGTATTTCACTTTATTTTTATAATTATTTGTCTCTCTATTAATATAAAGTTTTACTACTCATTTTTTATGTAACAATCTTGTCTCCTAAAAAAGCTATATAGAAAAATAAACGATTATATGTTCTAAAAAATTTCTATGATCATTCCAAACCGATCACATTACACCAATTAATATAAAAATAATAATTTTATGTTTTTGTGATTTTTATTTTTAATTAAGAAATACTCAGACATAAAAAATGATTTTCACATTCATAAAAAAAAAACGCACCACATGCAAGTTCCAATAGAAGCCTATAGGCACAAAAAGAAACTTAGAATAGATAATTTGTCCCAAATCTCATCCATGCAAGAAATCACAATATTCGAAATATATGATTGAAAAAGGGTGGGAAAAGCCTTATTAGAAGACAAAAATAATTAATAAAAAAGAACGCTTTCCTGGAAGGCCTTGGGATGTAGTAATTACGGGATGGTTGAAGGTTGGGCTGAAAAGAGGCCCAAAAGCGAAGCTTTAACAGGTAGAAAAGTCCATTATAAAATAAAGAGAAAGCGGAATTAGGGTTTATAGCAGCAGCAAAGAGAAAAGGGCGTGAGAGAGTTGTGTCGTTGAGCTATTTTTCGTTGCCTCCTCCACCTTTGCAATCATGGTATATCAACAACACAATCTTCTTTATTTTGATTTTCGTCATTGCAAATTAATATTACTTTCCAGTTCTCGATTTTATTAATGCATGTTGTTTTATATTTGTACAGATCATTTCCGAGAAGAACCGTAAGGAGATCTCCAAATACCTCTTTCAAGGTAACTCTCCTTATTTTCTTGTACTCTGTTTATGATTTAATGTGCTCCTTGGTTTAACAGCTTAGTTCAATGTTTATTCATTTAAACTTCATATATATTCAAGTCATAGCCTTATCTTTTTAGCTGCATTTTTTCTTTGTGGGGCACGTGTAACCAGTTTAGTTGAGCGCTTAGTAATAATTTTTCCATTGAATTTATGTATAAATAGCTTATTATCATGAGATTCCTTGATAAATTCATTGACATTAGATAAAATAAAAGTGTTTATGGATAAGCTGTTCTTATAATCCCAAGTAATATTTTCGTTGGCTCTTCGAAATCCCTCTAATTGTTGATGGTTTGATATTCTAAAGAGGGAGTTTGCTATGCTAAGAAGGACTTCAATTTGGCGAAGCACCCAGCGATAGATGTGCCAAATCTGCAGGTGATTAAGTTGATGCAGAGTTTCAAGTCAAAGGAGTATGTGAGGGAGACATTTGCTTGGATGCACTATTACTGGTTCCTCACCAATGATGGCATTGAGTTCCTTAGGACTTACCTCAATCTCCCTTCTGAGATTGTCCCTGCCACACTTAAGAAGCAGGCCAAGCCAGCTGGAAGACCCTTTGGTGGCCCACCCGGTGATCGCCTTCGGTAATGAACATTTTCTTTATGGTTTCTTTTTGTTCAGTTTATTGCAGTTTGTTGATTGGCTAACCTTTTCTTGTGTTTATTATCAGGGGCCCACCCCGCTTTGATGGAGAAAGAAGATTTGGTGGTGACCGTGATGGATACCGTGGGGGTACCCGAGGACCTGCTGGTGACTTTGGAGGAGAGAAGGGTGGAGCTCCTGCTGACTACAGGCCTTCTTTCGGGGTAATGTTTTTTGCATTATTTTTGTGTCTTTTGTTTTATGCATTATATTTAATTTTTATACAAGGGTTGTGTTCAAATACTTATCCGATTTTTTGGAGTTTGCTTATTGGTTTTGGACTAGCAACTATACTTCGATGATCTTGAGACTAGTTCTTGTCATTTACGTTATGTTATTAATATTCTTCTGTTAATCACACTTGTCATAATTGTTTGTTTGAAGATACTTCTTGTGTTGAATGGATTCATTTTTTACGGAGATATGGTTCTGTTTTTTATTTTTGTTTTATGATTTTCTGAATCAGTTTGTTTTCCTTTAATATTGTGCAGGGTCCTGGTGGAAGGTCTGGGTTCGGTCGCGGTGCTGGTGGCTATGGAGCACCACCCCCTTCAAATGCTTAAATGTAATAATTTCTGATCCAGTTTTTGCGTTGCTAGTTATTCTGGCTGCCACTGGAGTCAATATATTTCCCTCCCCCAAACTTTGTTATCAGTTTGACACTTTATGTATTTTAGTATTTGGTTATTTATGCAATGAAGTTTTTGGGATTCTTGTATCAATTTACTCAATTTCCGTCGCATTCTAATGCTTTATCAAATCCTAGACTTTTTAGGGAAAAAGGTGATTATGGATTTAAATGTTCTATTTTACAACACTATCTGTAATGATCTTTCTTCGGTTTAATCATTTTTTAAAGAACTAAGATTAATTGACAAACTTGATATATTTTACTGCTTAGGACCACCCTAATTCTATGCTAGCTAGGTTTATTATTCATCATATTGTAAAGGCTGAAGAGTATTTATTTATTACTTTGGTAAACTTGATATATTTTTAAAGTTAATTATAACTTTGTAAGTGATAACATTTTTAGCGTTAAATGAAGGTGGGTAGCGACTTGTTGTCCCCATCCACACCATTAATTCCTGATTATTTAGTTTTATCAAATAAAGATGTAATGGCAGTGACACGAAGAATATTTCAAGACTAAGCCCTAGTATTATAATGGATCATAGGGACCATTTATATATGTTCATTGCCCAAAAGAAAGTAAGTCTGCAAAGGAATATGCAGATAAGTTTCAGATATTGAGAGAGTAAACACGAAATTGTTACCCCTAAGGTATCCCATATAAGTGTAAACTGCTAAGTTTGGTGATGAAATTACGGCCAAAGAAACATCATTAAGTAAAACTTCCTGCATAGCACACTTTATAGATAAATTTGCATTGCATTTATCATGAGACATCGTATTAATCTTGAATTTTGTAGCAGTGACAACATAACAGGGCCATTGTCGGCATTGGGCAATTCTGGCATCAGCCTAAGGCCCTTAAAAAATATTTATTTGTAGTGCTCCTTACTAAAAGTAAGGCTTTTACTATTATTTTAGGACCAAAAATATTAGACAAGTTACTATTTAAATACTTCTCTTAAAAATCTCTTTAAGCTTAATTAAATATATAGGGTGGAGATTCACTTACTCGTAAGTTTTTCATACTTACTCAAAATCTTAGTCATCAATTCTAGGAAAATTCAATGGTTTAGATCTATCCACTAATTCAAACCATTGGATTTCCCTAGAATTGATGGCTAAAATGTGGAGTAAGTTTAAAAAACTTTGGAGTTAATGGATCCCTCCTCAAATATATATATTTATGAATTATAAGGTGGTCAAGTAGTAAGAGTGTAGATCTTAAGAAGTGAAATGGTATAGAGGTTGAAAGTTTAATTCTCACTCATCAGAACAATTCTAACATAATGACATTTGTCTATTAAAAAAACCTACATATATATTCGGCAGCATCTAGACTAACCATTTCCCACTCCTTCCATCAGTGGCCTCCTTGATACATTAAAATATATAGGGATGATGTTAATTCGTTATGAAGGTAAAATAATATATCACTTCTCAATATAAACTTTTGCTATTTGCTTCCCACTTACATCAACTGGTACCCCAACGGGTACCAAGGCAGTGGAGCAAAACTGTAGAGTACAGTGATTAGTGTTTCAATACATCATAAAAAGAAGAAAATGTGGACACCATATATAAGGGAGAAAGTGCAGATACGTGTGTGTGGTCCATATCTGCAATATCACTATGTTTTTTTCCCTTTAGTTAAACATAAAACATTTTCTATATCACAGATCATAAAATGTGTCCTCACATGTCAATTTTAATAGAAGTTAAGGAGAAGATAACAGTGAGTATATGACTATTAAATATAAATATGTTCAAGTTGTTGTTAATTAAAGAAGAAAAAAATATCTGACAAGCTTGGTTAATTGTGTGGAATTTGAGTCTCCAACTTATTACTAACTAACACAGCTTGTGAAAGTGATGATTCGTTTGTTAACCTTTGAACATAATGGCAGGCAGCATCTGATACTTAAACTCAAGGTTTTGGCACTAATATCAAACAAAATCGGCTTGTAACTTAACAATTACCTAATTGACTTGGCATTAATGACAAGTCAGGATATAAAAAACCCAAGTGGGAAACAAATGACTAAACATTGATTCATGTGGTTGGGTTTAGGAACTTGTTAATCTTATACAACAACGTACGGCTAAGCATGTCATTAAGTCTGACCACAAAAGCATATATGATATATGCCTTTCTACATAAAGACTAGTGATCAAACTTAAATCACTAATGAAATTAAACAGCTTCAACATAATTCATAATGTATTCATTGTTATGGTCATGTATGAATAGGTATCACATGAGATATATAACAAATATTCATTGTTGTGATTCATATGGGGTGAGGGTAATGTGGGTATTAGTGAAAGTAGGTGAATTAGGACTTAGGTGTATGAATAGTGATATAATTATTTTGAAGTGACTCAGGAACAATGGTTGTGGACCAAATAATGTTTTGGAGTTATAAGACAAGAATGTGAGAGTAGATTAGGATTTAGGAATACTATTGCCACCTATTCTCTTCCTTCTCACATTTCATACCTTTTTCATTTCTTTATGGACACCTTATATTTTTATTATAAATTTATTCATCACTTTTCTAATGAGGTCCTAAAACATAGATAGGTTAATTAAGAATACTTAAAAAGAAAACAAAATATTTAATACATTGAAATGGGTTGTTTTTAGTTTTCCCATAACAGTCTCCTTAAGCACCCTTAACACATGTCATAGGGAACGTATTAAAAAATCTTTTATTGAATGTTGCTACTAGTAGATGGATCTATCCAATAAATCTGTGCATTATCAAATGATTTACATCTTTTTCTTTCACACCTTCTAGGCAGATTTAATTGAAAAACTTATGACATACTCTCTAAGTTGATTTACTCCTCAAAAATATATTATCATAATACCTGCAAGTATTAAGATGAAAAAAATAGAAGAAAGATGGTCTGAAATCAAAGCAGAAAGTCCATTTGAGATGTTAGTGATGCCCCAATAGAAATGGGACAAACAACTCCATCAACAGTGACGGGATAAAAGGGTCCCCTATTATCATGTCTCACATACCCTACCATACATAAATCATCTTCCTTTCTAATTATTTCCCTCATTCCTCCTTCATCACTCTAGTTAGCTAGCTTCTTATGCTCTTTCATTCCATTAGTAGAAGTGTAGAACCACTTCCCTAATATTTGTCAATTCATTAATGATGAAAGATTGTTACTCGGATATTAACTCAATTAATTAAATATGGCATAATTATAATTATCACATAAGTTGTACATGCCTCATTGTCACTGACATATCACATATCAAAGCACATCGCGATACAATAAGTGAACATTATATGCTCTCCCATCACATGGTCCCTCCCTAGTCTTCTTTTAGAAATATTTTGTTACTATTTATGCATTATTTTGAAGTTTGAGATAACAATAATTAATTTAGAGTGTAATATATGTGTAATGTAAGTGTAAAAAATTATACACAGTTATTATACTGTCTATTATTCATTAATATTAGTTTTTTAAAGAGTTAATAATAATTAAAAATGAATAAAAGATGATCGACTAATATAGTATTTTTTTTTACCACAAACATTTTTTCTCATTAATTTTTATGCCAGCTATGTTCTTACATTAATTACACGTTTTATTATTGAGAAAGAAAAAACAATTATTGTTATCATTATTGAGAGACAGAGAGAGCAAACAACTATTATGTGGGACAGTGGGAAGAGGAAATGGACTTCACTACATATGGCTTCCACGTATCATACTTAATAAATCATACTTTTGTTTTGTGTTTGCCGACCCGCTATATTAAGTATTCAATTTTTATATATTTTATCTTATATAATTAGAATATTTTTGTATTAAGAGTATTTTATGTTAAAAAATGTATTTATTGTAATGTTTAATTTAAGGCGATATATGTGGTTAATGTGCTAATGATAGTTACTTAAGATTATATGATTTTTTTGTATAAATTAAAAAAATGTAAGGGCAAAATAAAAAATTTGAAATTACACCATGAGATAGTTATTTCATGTTTTGTTTTTATTTAAAACCCTATTTTCTAGACAAACTTTTTTTCTTCTTTTCGTTAAACAATGTTAACGGGTTACGGGTACTTCTTAATGTTCTTGTAATGGTATAGTAATTTAAAAGAACCAATTTAACAACAACGTAGTAATTGTCCCAACATTAATATGCAATTGAAGTATGATTATCGATCAATAACCGAAGGGAAAGTGTAGAGAAGATAGTAAAAGGACGGAATGAAAAAACAACAATCACAAATTTCATTGTCAAACGCTAAGTGGGTTAGTGATTGGCCCCACAATTGACATGGCCAAGAAGAAAATGCAAGTATAAGATACACACTGATACCATTGATCCCATTGTTTACAAGAAAATATTACATATAATATCAACCATATTTAGATTATTAATTTGAAATAAGCTTATTTGATTTAAATTAATTAATATATCATCAATAATAGAAATATGATTAATCTTAGATCACATGATAAATTTTATTGTTTACAAATTACAATACAACATCTCTCACTCCAAAAACAGTAGGTTTGTCTTATTTCTCAATAATTTTTTTTTACTTTTTATTCTTTATTACTTCTATGGTTTTTTTTAACAAGTGTCATCTTATATTGTTTATACAAACCAATGAAATCAATGGTTTTTTTTGTTTTAAACAAATTTGTTATTGTTTATCTTGTTATATCATTCTCAATTCTTCATCTCATTTTATTTTACTATTATTCTTTATATCTACACGATAATGAAATTAAACAATAATAGATAAAGAAATAATTAATATGATATTAAACTTTGAAAATTATGGGGGGAAAATTGACATGGAACATGTGGTGTATCTATTATTAGCTAATACTATAATTGTATGCACGTTGCTTTTCGTGTAAGCTACGGTGAAAACAATGTTGAGACAGAATGCATCCCGCAGGTTATCGAAGAAAATCTTATTTGTTATCATGAACAAGGATTTGCGTGATTCTCGGCGTTATTGAAAACTGCTACATTCTGTGATCGCTCCACTCCTTATTTTTAGTTGTTACTACTTGCTATCACTGTAAGTGTAAATAACCTTCTCACTTGCACATGTGCTGCACTTAGTGTATTGAGGCCTGTATATTCCATAAATAATAATGATAACAATAAATAAAAATCTAAATGTTTTATTGTGTATCAGTTAATGTTTATATCAAAACATAATATCCCGTCTACTATATATAAACATAAGAAGTAACACGTCTCTCTTATAATATTACTATACCGTTTTCACCAAATCTATTGCTTACTGTCTATATAAGGTAGGCATAGTTTATTTTGAGAGAGAGGAAGGAATAGTGTGTGAGATGGGATTTCCAGAGCTTCTAATTCCAAAGTTATTCGTTCACATCCTTTCCTTATTAGGTTTCATAAGAAACCTTATCCTCATCTTCTTTCGCTATCTCGGCCTCCATGATTTCCTTGAACCCGACATTGTCTGGCCCCATCCGCCACCACAGTTCCAATCTGTATCAGCCTTACTCTTACGGGAAATTCTACCGGTGGCCAAGTTCTCGGAGCTGGAGGAGCCTTCGGCGGAGAGCTGCGCCGTGTGTCTGTACGAATTTGAAGCGGATGAGGAGATCAGACGGTTGAGAAACTGTCGCCATATATTCCATAAGGATTGCCTAGACCGTTGGATGGAGTATGATCAGAGAGCGTGTCCCTTGTGTAGGACACCCTTCATACCTCATCATATGCAACGTGCTTTCAATGAGACCTTGTGGCTTGCTTCTGGGATCCCTCAATTTTACTCTGAATATCCTCACATCTCTGATTTCTACACCTTTGTCGAATACTAATCTCTTTCGCCACAAAGAGATAACAACAAAGATTTTGAAGGACAAAACAACTATAAGATCCAGATTCAGGGGGTTGATTGTGTATGTATATATGTTATACGGAAAAATTCAAAGAAAATGGAAATCTGAGAATTAACTATGTTTGCACATGAATTTTGTATGAAGGTAGCTCAGAGTAGTGTTGTTTAGTTTTCAATTGCGCAGCACTCTTTTACTCTCTGTTTCTAAAAGCAACAAGTTGCGAGTGAAAAACAAGAACCAGTATCACAAGTATTGGAAGAAGAGAAAAGCATAAAAGTCCAAATTTGCTCATCTCTCTTCACCATAAAGTCATAAAGGTAGTTATATTATGAAAAGAATCCAAATAATTTTTTTGAGAAAGTCGGGTGGAATTTTGATGTTATGTAAGAAATTAAGAATCTCTAGAAAAGAGAGGTAATTGCTTGAATTTGAGAATACAAAATGAACAATAAAAATGCAAGATGGGGTTAAAGGCTACATGGGAAGGAAGGGTTGTGAAAGTTGAGTTAGGGATGGCAACTTCCACGCATCCCAATATTTTCATCATTCAGACTCCTCAAGTTATCATTTTTAATTCTTGTAATGTTAATATAATTGATATGAATATATATCATTTCATTTTATATTTTCTTTGTTTTTTTACATAACTCACTCCACCAATTTATGTTTTAATCGTTTAAGAAATAAGATAATAAAATGAAATAAAACCTGATATATTTTTTCTTACCTTTCAATTGGGATACACGATTGATTGATTAGATGAAACCAGTTTATGTTTGAGTTAATTTCACTTCATTCCATCATGAAATATTGAATTAGTTGCATGCCAATATAATTTCATTTATCATTAAATATTAGAGCATAGTGAAGCATATTTATATTTATAGAGAAGCTAATGAATGTGTTGACAACAAGTTTTCTGACATGGTTTGGTGTTGATTCTATGAGAGTAAAAGAAGTCCAAACATAGCCCAAAAGAGAGTAGATTGAATAAGTTTGGGCCAATAAAAAAGTTAAGGTGCAGCATATCTGAACCCAATTACCCCCTGCACCTGATTATTAATTCTGGCACACATATCCTGCACGATACAGTATAATAGAATAAAGAAATAAAAGGTACGGGTGACCCCGGGAAATACTGAAACTTGTTCATTTTCATTTTTCTTCTTCTTCTTCCTAAAGTTTTGGTGAATTTGATTACCCTTTTCTTAGATTTGAATCTCACCCACTCACCCTTCTAAATCATTCTCAAGGTACTTTTAAACAAACAAACAAACAAACGAAACAGTTACCTCACTTAACTTTTTTTAGCTGCTCAACTATCCCACCCAAACAAAACCCTCTCCCTCTCTATATCGATCATCCTTTTCAATTCTTTGCATTCCAATTCCGTATCAGGTTTTTACGTTTCTCTCTCTTTTTTATTTAATTCATCTTTCTATTCTCAATTTTAATTTAAATAATTATTCTCAGTCCAACATCTCTTCTGTCTTTTTGTGCACCAATTATTATTAATAAATAATATCCACGCTTGGTTATAATGATAATTATTTGACCTAATTTATATTGTGATACAGCGAGTGGTGATAATTGGGTGACGGTGGAGATGGGAGGTTGCTGTTGTTGTTCATCGAAGGAGATTCAATTGAACGCTCAACCTCGTTCTCCATACTACTACGTCAGTATCCATATTCTTATTATTTATTTTTCTACCTTCCTTTTCTTCTTACTCCTTACATCATATCACTGCTTATTTCATCTAATTTAACTTACATATCTTACCACTACTTCGTCGATTCTCAATAAAATAACATCAAAAACTATGCGCCTTCTCTAATTTGTATGATTTTTAGGAATTACAACATGTTTGCTTGTATTAGGTTTTAAAACCATGCTAACTTTCTGTGATTGCTGCGAGTATGTGAAATTGTGATCGAATTGCTGTCATTACTTGCTGGCCTACCCTGAATACTGTGGATGCAATTGCGGTCCATGTTGGCATAAAATCTCAACTGCAATTGTGTCAGTGTTGACATAAAATCTCAATATTGTCGCTGCAATTGCAGTTGCGGCTTGTACCTTTTCCCACAATAACTTAGTTTTTCATCCTATTGATGGAAGATTTCAGAGTATATTCAACGTATTCTGTTACTGTCCATGCATTTATTTTCAAAGTAATCAATTTATGTTGGACCTCTAGCCTGAACAGTGGGAATTTTGAGCGTTCACTGCATTGAGTATGAACTCGACTTTCCATCAAATTTGTCAGACTCTAAGTTTGTTGGCTTCATTTTGTTTTTTCTTTCTCTATGTTTTGCATGTGTGTGCTTGATGCTATACATAGCCGGTCCTAACCCTGGATAGAAGGTGAAATTTGTGTTAAGCAATCAACAACCAACGTACAGCTTTGTCGAATCTCTATGATATATGTTTTGTCTTCTTCTTCTTTTTCTTCTTCCCTTTTCCAATGTGAGGATAAATGTTATTCCTAAAGCTTTGCTAACAGTATAACTTTGGCATGTTAAGCATGTGTATTGTTGCTTGATCAGCTTCACTTTTAATTGAGTTTAGAAAGATGTTGATAACCCCCCTTGATTGGATTACTGTTGCAGAATTATAGCAATTAAATTTTTTGCTTACATTCTTTCATCGAACAAATGCAGAATCGAATAGTAAATAACACTGGGACATATAACGTGTGTGCTTGTTTTTCTTTGTTTGAAAGACCTCTTTGAAGTGTACTTGCAATATAAATTTCTTATTCTCCTATGGTGTGCTATCGATCACTGTCATACCATTGCTCTGTTTGATGCATTCTCTGTGCAGTACCCAAGATTATCAGAGGAGCATATCCCACTATCATCTCACCACAATGCTGCCTCTGGTTTTTCTGGAGGGCTCTTAGTTGATACTAATCTAGACACTTCAAGTCCTGATACTTATAGACCGCCTCCTGCTCCTATCCCTTTCAATGTTATTTTAGGTGTCACTCAAACACCACCTGTTGCTCAAGAAATTTGTGTTGACAAGACTGATGCGTCCCTGCATCCTGAAAATTCTGATCCAAATCAAGAAACAGTTACTGGGGACAATCATGGGGCCTCAGCTAAGGCCGGCGAACTGAAGGAATCGGAGTGCAAAGTTCAAACTGCTTTAGAACTTGACTCAGCAAAGGATTCTGAAGTTGAACTTCCAAAGTTGGCAGAACCTATCAGTTTTGTGGAAGAAGAGGATACATGCCCAATTTGTTTAGAAGGTGATGTTCTCTTGCCTTCTGTATTCAGCTTCATTAGCTTTCATCATTAATTAAGCTTTATGTGTGATACTTATCCTCTTTTGGTTGGAATTTAGAGCTGTTTATATATTTCCATCTTTTTATCCTAGCAGAATATGATGCAGAGAATCCAAAACTCCTCACAAAATGTGACCATCATTTTCACCTGGCATGCATTCTTGAATGGATGGAAAGAAGTGAAACTTGTCCGGTGTGTGATCAGGTTTGTCTCAGTCATTTCCACCTATGTTGGCATTTCTTAAATACACATTGTCACATTCTTATAAATATGTATGTTTATCTTATCATGCAGGATATGGTTTTAGACCTTCCATTAGATTGATAGATATCAACAACTCAAATTTTATACAACAAGAACCAACTCAGTTCTAATACACTGATATAATATTTTAGAACCAGGTTACAAAATCAAATGTTTTCTGTTCTGGCAACCCAAGTTTATGGTTGTATTTGGTTTCTAAAGTTTCCTCTGTTTCCCAAAGATTAATTCCATTTTTTATGCCTAGTCCCTTTCGTTGAATACGAGTTAAAGAGAAGCAGAATTTGCCATGGCGATAAAATGGGTTCCAAAGGAAGTCTCGTTCCATTTAATATTTCTTTAATTAGAAAGTTGAAGTGATATGAGTAATTGAGTATACTATACGAACTGGTGTAAATAGAATTTGTGATGATTTGCACAAATTATCTGTGGAGACATGTCTGATACAGAACAAAGCGGTCATTATGTTTTTTCCCTTCTTTTGTTGGTGTGTCTGTCACTATTAGAGATTTGCTTTCATCTGTTATTTTTGGGTGTTGTGGTTTTGCTGGTATGCATTGAAAGGAAATGATCGAATGAAATGATATTCACGAATCACGTAGATTAGCAGAAGACAAACAATAGTCAAATCAAATAATTGAGCTTCCTTTTGTGACCAACATTTGTTTATGACTAAGTGAATTTATGTTGTGGCAAATGCTTACCCATTTTTAGTGAGATTCGCAATTTTGTGTTTTATCAAACATCACATGTAGCTCTATTGTAATGTCTAAATAAACATCTGCATTGTTCCGTAGTTATTAAAATTCTTTGTATCAAGTTTATGATGTGTGCTTTTATTGTTCCACCAAGAGTTTTGGTTTTGTTTGCATAAGGTCTTTAGTTTAATCCTTTGTGGGAAATCAAATCCACGATTTTTACCCATCCAACCACTGGAATGAAGCCCGGGGCTGAGTGTGGATCCTCTTCTGATGCGACAACTTGTCGCATAATACATAATTAATGGCTGATTTAAATAAAAAGTATCTCGAGTTGAGTTTTGGACGGAGAAATAGAGAGAAAAATTATAAGTATATTTTATGTTTCATAAGCATTCATTTTCCTTTAAAACCTAAGTTAAAAGAAAAATATATTAACTTTAGAAGTATCAAAGATGAATAGATGATGCACACTGCCCAGGCATTAATTGTACTTATCACACAATCATATCTATTGATCATACAAACAAAGAGAGATAATCTCTCGGTCCAATATAGTTTTATGGTAACTTATTTTGACAAGATATTGATAAGCTTGAATATAGATTTAAAAAAGATAAGAGTTTCAAACGGGTCAAGCCATGCAAGGCTAAAATCTTATACTTTTAAATAATTCAAGCCGAAGTGAACATGTGATTGACTTAGAGAAAATGATTGCCATGATTCACCTCACAAATTAAACAAACATGGCAATGTGACAACAAGATTTTTAAAAGAAAATTGTTAGGTTATTTTAAAATCA
Source organism: Lupinus albus (assembly GCA_009771035.1). NCBI lineage: Eukaryota > Viridiplantae > Streptophyta > Magnoliopsida > Fabales > Fabaceae > Lupinus > Lupinus albus. The sequence goes on from CM020014.1 coordinate 435,487, forward strand.
AAGTAAAACTATCAATCAATCACTATTAATATACAAGCATTCAAAAGTGATATTTTTTATCTTATTTAACCGGACACTAAAGAAATTCACCAGAACACAACATGTATTCAACAAATAACTAAATATGATTTGCCATTCATTAAAACTCGAGTTGATCCAATAAGAACGGCTCCTCTAAACTAAAGTGCATAAATCTACTCATATAGAAGGTTTCAGTTTACATATCCAATTTGACTTCATTTTTTATTCCCATACTTATTATATTTATATGTACAATCTTATCTCCGTCGATAAAATAATGTGGTGTCATCACCATCTCGTATAAATGATTTTTTATCTCTGTCGATGTTATCAAATCCTACTATATTTATAGAGTAAGTTACTACTTGAGAATATAGTATCTATAACTATGGTTAATTTTGTGTATATTTCAAGATTAAAAATGGAATTTGTAATTAGATACAGAAGCCTTTATAGCTCAGTGGTAGAGCGTCAGTCTTGTAAACTGAAGGTCCGTAGTTCGATCCTGCGTGAGGGCACTTTTTTAATTTAAGAATGATTATGACTATATTTCATTCCTTTAAAAGAAAATGGGGTTGAAGTAAGTGAAAAAAACATACTAAACAAGAGTGTGGGTAAAAGGTGAGGTACTATTAAGAAAATGGGTTTTGCATTTTCCTCTCTTCCATCCCAATCTCAAAAGGGTTCCTCTATCAAACCATCATCAACATCTAACTATATCATAATAACTATTAAGCTGTTTTGCATTTTCCTAAATTATTTCATTTTTTAATTATCAAAGGGCTGTGGGTACTTTGGTAAGATTTCTTTTATATACAGCTGGTTTGTACTTTATGTAAATTATATCAAGTCATTGATTTAGAGCTTCATCCTTTTTTCTGTTTTGTTGGAAAGAAGGTGGAAGTGACTCTTCTTCATCGTTCTTGGTGGCTACCTTAGTGAACCACCCCATATGCATGTTAGTCCAAGCTTCATATGTAGCCCCACCCTATTATACATAGAGTCTAATATTTATGCACCCTATTATTATACATATGCAATTATATTTAAAAGTATATTGTTGAAACAAATGAAGACATGAAGAGACAAATGTATCATTTACATAAAGTACAAACCAATATTTGCACACATTCAACTACTTTGTGTTGTAGGTCTTTTTTTGGAGTGCAAAACCCTCTATGAGTGCTACTTGGGCCTCATTCTCCCTACCCAGTGCAATAAGAGCCACAGCTTGTAAATAGGATGCAATGTAAGAACAAATGAATATAAGTTGTGCCTGCAATGCATCATTAAGTGCTTCCTCTGCCATATCCATCATCAGATAACATAGACTACGACGTGCAAAAACAGTCGGAGAAATCGTCGTTCCAACATCAATGAACTGCATTCAACACCAATAAATCCATATAACATATTTATATCCTGTTATTACATCCACCAAGCAATAGGAGGACAGAAAGTGGTATCATACTTTTAATATTTACTCAAATATAATCAAGTTACTAACCACTGTGTATCTTTCAATTGCTGTTTTAAAGTCCTTATGCCGAAAAGCAGAATCACCCTTCATCTTTGAGGTCAATGAGTCCTTCATCTGGCTAGTCCACATTTGGAATGACAGCTGACATAGATTTAAATAAGTATTTAATGATAAAATAAATCACACTTAACAGAATATAGCTATTCAAAAGAAATGAAATAAAGATGGAAAATGAATAGAAATGAATTAAAGGGTGTACAAATAATTTATCAGAGTTGCTATTATTCATGTATCAATAATAAATCATTAACAAACCTCAGTTGCAGTACCCTCATCATCTCTGTACCCAATCTTCTCCATCATCTCATGTATAACAGTCAAATCCATTCGTAGACAAGCTTCGGCAAGCGGAGAAAGAGACAAAGCAGCAACATCATGTGGTATACCCATCAGCACATGAGAAGGAACCTGAAAAACAATACAATCCAATTTCATTCCAGGTCAGTAAAATATGATTGTAATTCTCAACAAATATCATAGCTGATGGCTTTAAAACATAAACAGTTTTCAAGCATTCCTCAATTGGTCGCTCTCATTCAAAGTATGAAGTTCATCAATGCTTATGTATTAGAAAACATATGTTGATCCAGTTTTTAGAACACTAACCTCGGAATCCTTTTGTAGATGTGTTAAAGCATTGACCAATAACTTAGGATTTGGACGATCTTGCGGCTCAGATTGTAAACATCGTGTGGCCAGACGCAGTAATTCAGTCCCCTCATCATTTGAAAATTGACCTTCTAAACTAGAATCTGTTAGCACCTGAAGATTCCTGTCCCTAATCAACTCAAGTGCCTGTAACATTATTCAAGTAAATGTTAGAGGTACAACTAAACAAAAACCGGTAATGACTGCTTGAGAGCAAATAAACCAGTACATTCAATCACCATAAAAGTGGCAATTTAATATTATTATATACAGGCTGAATTTTGAACTTTTTAAGCTAGATAAAGGAGAAAAAGATGTTGATATGAAAAGCTAAGTTACAATGAGAAGATAGAAAAAGTATGCATTTATCACTTTACAAAACCTTTTTATCTAGGCAAAAACTTACACGGCTTGGAGGAATATGTTTCCCACTGACAAGGTCAAGCAAAAGCGTCCCGAAGCTGTAAGTTACACTTTCTGGAGAAATTTTACCTGTATAAACAGGGGAAAATAAGGAAGGGACTTAGCCATCAATACCCTTTATGTTGTAAAAAAACTAGATTAAAAGGTAGGATGGCCAGAAATATCTGAGGAGAAGAAAATTCAATTAGTTGTGAATATTCTTAAGCATGTGCTGAAGTTCAACCACCAAGCACAGACATAGAAGGTCAAATAATATACATTCCTTAAACAATATTTCTTGTTTAAGGGGTTACCTGTCCTGAGATACTCAGGTGGAGTAAATGCCAGATTTGTGCTGTAACTTTTCCCATTTCGACTGTTTTTCATCAGACCAAAGCATGATAGCCTAGCATTGCCTTCCTGAATAAAAGGAACAAAAATGAGGGCAGTCAACACTAATTATTCGGGGATTAATACATGAAAGTATAAAACAGTTCCTTCAACCCACTGGGCATTTCTTAATTATAATTCTCGGTAATTAAGAAACCTTGAGCAATAGTAATCACAGCATTGATAAACAAAATGAGCTTACATTATCAAAAAGAACTCTGTAAGCATTTAGATCATGATATATAGCATGTCCTTTGCTGGTACAGTATTCTAGAGCTTGGGCGAGGTGTAAAGCAACTCTCAGTCGCATTGCCCATTTCATGGTCTGAGCTTTCCCTAAATAATCATGTAAATGTGTGTTAAAAGAAAAGTTACTTAACTATATTCAGAATAAAGAATCATATCTACAGTTCACTGTGTAGCATTGAAAGACAAAAAAAGTGTTAGAAACAAAGTTTCTTCAATCCAATTCTTAAAGAGACATCTGCAGCTTCATTTGAGCCACACCTTTTAGAAAGTTAGCCACAATCAGAACATGACCAACAAAATAAGAATAAGAAACCAATCACTCACATGTTACTTCTGTTAGTGGCTTTCACAGCTTGCATAAGAACATCAGACCATGTATTCAACAGATTCAAAATATTATAATGTTAATGCCTTTCACTACTTTATTATAATATCTTAAAAATCCATCCAGGGAAGACCTTTTGATCCTCGACAGAAAGCCAAAATAAAAAATGGATTGTACTGCATAGTATCTGCTGGGAATTGGCATACATGATTGCCTAATGAAACCAATTGCTTTTGGCCACTGCTTCGATCAGATTTCATTTAGAATAAGAATGTAGCTATTTGAGCTCTCAGTTACCTATATATGCTCGGCACTACCTAATTTTAGATTAGAATGAACAAAATAATTTTTTATTCAAGTAAAAAAATGCTATATTCTCCTATTGGTAAGGGTATATATAATTGAGGGAAAGTTGGAAATTACAGTTAACAGTAGATAATGATGAGTCATGAGTACCCCACCCCAACCTTAAAATAAAACCAAGTAAATGTAAAAGTTAGTTCAGGGAAAATGAATTACTTGACAGTTTTGTACTTACAATGGAACAAGTGCTTTACCAAAGTATCATTGGGCATATATTCTGCAACAAGTAGCTTCTCATCACCCTCACAGCAACATCCAAGCAGATTTGTCAATCTTTGGCTCCTTAAGTGACCAACAGCCCTTGCTTCTTCCTAAGGGGGCAGCCATTTTTGTCACAATGGTGAGAACACTTAAATTGGCACTGTATTTAAGTCTCTTACATGAATAATCGTGTCATTGTCAAAAAGATAACTTTGCAATCTTTTAAATAAAATATCTACCATTATGTGATAGATCTTGCACATTACGTACTAAAATATCTATCACCTATGAAAATATTAGACACCAATGAAAAAGAATTAAAAGGGAACATAAACAAAGATGTCAAAAAGGCTATTCATGATGCTGGAGGCATCTAACCATGTAAAGAACACTTAAGCTGGACTGTCTAATATTTAATTATCATTGATCGAGAACTGCAAATGTGTAAAGACGACAGAGGTGTGCACAAAACAAAAATTAATTCAACATTTTCACCAACATACACAAGATAAGACTGCTGTTTTTCCTTGGAGGATCATGATTCATGACTGAGGCAAAACCAACAAGAGATGGCGATTTACTTAGTAAAATGCAGAAGACTACAAGAAAGCCCGAGACGAGCGCTGATAACAAATCTACCAAGATGAATGACATATACTTACCAGAAATTGCCTGACATCTGGCCAAGCAGAACTATTAAACCGCTTGACAGCAATTTGCATTTGATTAGCAAGTTTCCCTTTATAAACCACATTTGGAGCCTTTTCTCCATGCTCAGAAACTATATTTTCTACTGCAAAACCAGAGGTGGCCTTCCAAAGCTCGTCAAAGGTATATTCATGGAATTTTGGCATGTCATTGGGGCCACCTTTATCTTCATTTTCTGAAGAGGAAATATAAACTCAGCAGTTGCAATCACTTAGCATGAAGTATAAAAAAAGAAGCACACAACAATCACTTACTAATATCATTAACTTGGTCCTTGGTAACTGGGAATTTTTGCCCTGCACCCCAACAGCGTGCTAAGAACTTAAAGAAGTTGTAACTCATCTCAGTCCTATAATTCATGGGGAAATACAAATTAGTCCAATCCAGACAATCAATCACGAAGTTCCTTTTGCTTAGTTAAAACCATACAACAACAAGGCGTTGGTCTAGTGGTGTATTAGTCCATTAGATCACCAGGATGACCGAAAGGTGGTCAATGGTTCGATTAATGAAAGTGACACTTGTTGGAAGGACAGTCATGTACCCAAAAATGATTAGTTCCTTACAGACACTAAATTACATTAAGGGCGTGTTGAGTAAACAACTTAAATCAATTAGGCGATTATTCAATAAAGTTTTTTAAAAAGCTTATTTTCATGTTTTTTCTGATAAGCTTATTGAAGTAAGAAAGAAAGAGCTTATAAGAAGGTAATAAACTTCTTGCATGAGCTTATTTTCATAAGATTGTTCTGAGTTCTAAAATCACTTTTGTTCCGATGAAACGTTTACTAAGTCAGGAAGGGGTTCAGTTAACAAATATTATTATTTTCATTAATCAGAAACATTTGCATGAAGAAAAACAATAAATAATTTATAACTGTGAGTGCAATGGTGATAAAGTTAAGTAACGAAAGAGTTGAAGAAAGCAAACCTTGTAATGAGGAAAGGAAGAATGAAAAAATGAATAAGAATGAAAAATGAGAAAGCAAAGATGAAGAAGGAATAGCGAAGCGAGTGAGTCAAAGTCAAAGGGGTAAGAGAGAGAGAGGATTAATTTAGAAATGAGAAAGACAATAATGAAACGTAATTAGTGGAGGGAAGTTCATGAGCTTCTTTCAAATGTGAACCAAGTTTCATTTCATTTCATATTTGTTAATAATGATAATGCTCAATTGCTCAGCTCAACAAGTTAACGTGTGTAATGTGACATTTCTTGTGTAACACAAATAAACAAAGGTTTTTGCCTCAGAAGGATGGTGAAGGCTTTTGACATTTCATGCCAACTCAACATCAACATTTCTGTCAACCTCAATAGCCACGATTCAAATTAATTATAAATGTTGACTTTTGTTAACTCTTCACCATTTCTGTTGACAAAAATGTACTTACCATACGATATGCTTTACTATCAAGTTAAAACATATATTATTTTGAGTTCAGAATGAAATTAACAAAATCAGTATTAATTTTTTACTACTAATAAGAGGGTTGTTTTTCTTATTAAACAATCACTTAAAAATATTTATGTGAAGAAAAAGAGATAAAATTCAATTTTAGGAGAATTTGAATTACTATACAAGTCAAGGCCTTCATTGATGACTTCTCTAACACCAAAATGAGAAAAACTTATTGGAGACAACAACAACACCTCATGAATGATGATTCATTAAATGGTGGCCCCCAACTCCACTAATTGAGCTTTTTCTTCTTCTCTAACATGAACATTCAAATAAAATTATCTCCTCTGTAGTTCTGTGAAAGCCCTGGAATTTTCAAATATAACGTTTTGTTTTCTTAATCTGTTCCAGATATTATTCTGGAGCTTCCATCTAGCTAGTTTGAGTTTTCTATGTTCATTCCAACCTCCTCATTTTTCTGCATTTTCCTTCCCTAACCTCTCTCTTGATTTTTCAATGCTCATTCTTTTTCAGCTCTAAAAGCACTTCCTTTTTCTATTTGCTCATTTCTATCTCATCCTTTTGCAGGCTGCCTTGAGTTCCCTTATCTTTTTCTTTGCTTTTTCGGCTTAAAAATCTAATCTTTTGAACTTGAAAAATAGGTGCCATAAAGTTACTATGTTGTTAATCGTAAATTAACTAAATCTGTCATTCATTGCATTGCAGGTTAAGTAGCAATCTTCACTTATGCAAAAATGTTTGGTCAAGGCATAGGGATATCAATGTGGTTTTGTTTTTCTAAAATAGCTTTTTTATTATCGAAAAGGTATTAGCTAAGATGCACACACACCCGACGCACCCATAGCGACTGCACTCTGGAGTCTAAATTATGTAAGAAATCAACATCTATGAATAGCAACAACTCTGGAGTCTATATTTGCATATAATTATAAATAGATACCCAATTTCATAAAGATGAACCTGCAATTCAGAGATACATTAACAACTGCTCAGTACATATAAGGTGCACTAATATCTGCAATACATTTCTTATTCATGATAATATTCCAATTATTGTAATTTAGCAGCAACTCCAATCATTCATGCATCCAGCAGCTTCTTTATGTCTTTCTGCAGAGATATCAAACACGATTAACATTGTATTAGTAACTATACTTTATTATTAATCCGGACGATAAGAATCTTTTATACTATCATTACATCAATCATGTGTTAATCATCATGGACTCTTAACTAAAATAATACAAATGAGTGATGAATGATGTGTTAATAGTATAAAAAACTCTAAATTTTCTAGATATTAAGAAAATCTCTGCAGTGTAATAGATGAATTAATATTGTAGAAAAAATAGATGAATGAAAGAGAAGAGTGTTTGATGATGGGAATGAAGAATAAATGGTAGTTGAATAAGGTGACGAGGGAACAATGTTTGGCAATGAGAATGAATATATTCTCCAAACCACTGTGTCTAACTGAGATGGACAGTTAGACACAGTCATTTTAAAGACACTCATTGGTAAAGGATATTGTTCATGTCTCCACCAGTCCACCCTGTTTTCTTCTACCTTTGTTGTGGCTGCCACTTCTACGGAATCTCACCCACCTTACATCATGTAGCATGATGGGTTCCTCATCAATAAAATAATGGCCAGTGAATTGCAATGATGGATGATGGAGCATGTGGATGCTGAAATTGTTTGTAATCATAGATAGATAGATAGTATGATGGTTTTGCAGCTGGAACCATGGTTAAGTGAATAGTGAATACTAACAGCATAGTTAGCCAAAATAGCTAGTTGGGGTGGGGTGTTAATTTTTATAGAGAATGTGGTGGAGTGTCATATCCTCGAATCTGAAGGGGTATGATTGCAATTTAATCAATATACTATTGGCACTATGTCATCATACAAAGGGTCTTTACCTCAATGCTGAGGGGAGAAGTTGTAGGTGCATAACGTTCAACAACATTTCCTTCTTTATCAACAAGGAACTTGGAGAAGTTCCATTTGATACTATCTCCAAAGAGTCCACCTTTGCTTGATTTCAGAAACTTGTACAGCGGAGTAGCACTGTCACCATTCACATCCACCTATATTAAAAGAATTTAAACACGGTTTGAGGACATACTTACTAGTATATAAACATATCGAGGAGGTAAAATAGTTGTTCTATATCAACTAGATTTAAAACAGGGGAAATACCAACCAATGGCATCAGGGTTCAGGCTCAGGGTAACAATTTCCATTGAAAAATGATGTAGTTATAACATCTAAAAGTTACAAAAAAAAAAATTATTCCTTAACCAGTGGACTGGTTAGTGATACCCTTAAAACAGTGCCACGGAGTAGAGTAACATCAGTGATAAGGTTGATATGCTCAATTTCTTATTCCATTTTATTATTTCAGCAATATTCCAATTGACTTAACAAACTATAAAAAATTCTAGACAACATTCAGCTTTCCATTCATAGTCCTCTGCCACCTCTTTACCTAAACCTACATCATGTCACACACCTCATTGCATCCATCAACACAAGGTGTGTATGCTTATAGACTCCACTTGAATCTTAACTCCACACACTAACTTGATCCACCCAAAAAAATAGACTAACAGAGAATCAAATAGGATTATAGGAATAAAAAGTCATAAAGCCAATTTAATGCATCTCAATATAATTTAAAGGAAATTCCAAACAGATTCCAATAATGAAATCAAAGGGGTTAAGAACAAGGATAGCTCCTACCTTATCGAAAATGGGAAACTCAGCTTTGAAGCGAGTACAGGCAAACTCTACTATCTCTTCATTAGATCCAGGCTCCTGTGCTCCAAATTGATTGCATGGAAATGCCAGAATTTCCAATCCTGCATAAAATACCCTGCCTATTTTAGGAATTGATCTTTCAATAAATAGGAATCTTATCTACAGTTGATAAATATGACCTTAACCAATAAGTAAATAATGATTTATCAAGGATGTCATTACATATGTCAATCGGAAGAGTTTGCAACAAATTGTATCTTACTATAAAATTGCAAGTCAGTATGGCAGTACCATGAAAATTTATGAGAAAACAAACAAATGACAGGAACAAAGACACATGAGAGAAGGGAAGTATACAACAATCAAACCTTAATAATATAAATAATGTTCATTGACAGAGAAGTAAAATATGATATTTGAAAAAGAAAAGAAGACAAAAAACACACCTTTCCCTTTGTATTTCTCATACACCTGATTCAGCTCTGTGTAGTTTGAATTAGTCAACCCACTGCATGCATCAAATATTGAACATCAAACCATGTATATATCATAGCAAAAAGGTTAAGAAAAAAGCCCAACATGGTATGTAATTTTTAAGTTTGTTTGACTAATGTTGGGGTTAACCAAGTTTACGGTGTGTGGCTACCCCTCCCAACAAGTATACCCGGATCGAATCACCTTTGGCCTTGTCTGATACCCAGATCTGGCAGGCCACAAACTCCTTGTTGGTGTTTGTTTGACTAATCGTTTTATGTTATATTTAAAAAAAAATGTATAATCTAAAGTTTGCAAGTATGAATAAAGGGTTGGGTGTAAATTGAAAAGGAAAGAAAAAAGAGAGAAAAAATAATAGTGAGTACCATTGGGAAGCAACATTAACGATGAGAAGGACCTTTCCTTTATAATCGCCCAGATTAACATCATTACCCCTCGCATCCTGTAAACATATGATGGGAATTAAAGGGTGGAAAACCATATAAATAAGTAATAATAAAAGATTATGTATGTATGTATGTACTTTAACGGTGAAATCATAAACTGAAGTAGGGGCATTTGATTGACTAGCCATTGAAGATTGAATATCAAGAACAAGATTTACTTCAAATTATATAGCGTCTTCATTCCGCGTATAACACGTGCTCGCTTTACACCTCCACGCGTGTTGTTCCAACTCCCACCGACATAACATACTAATAATAATCTACTTAACAAAAATTACTCTACATTAATCATACTAGAAAAAGTAAAGATTAATAATGTTGTTATAAGTTTATAAATTTTTATACTAACATTATATATATATATTAAACTCTAATTTTAAAAAAAATCTCACACTCATAATATTTATGGAAAGCCGTATGTATTAAGTTTTTATGGGTACTCAATATTATATATATATATTTAATAATTAATATATATAATAATTATTATATGAATAATAAATTTTAGGCTGATGTTAAATATATTATTATATTTTAATTATTAAAATTTATTATAAAATATTTAAATGAAAAATAAATTTATAGAATGTAATAATTCAGTTAGCTACAGTTTTTAGTGCCCTTCAAAAACCAAACCGAATACATTAGAAACTTATAATAGTTCAATTCAGTTCTTGTTTTTTTTTTGGATTATAGAAGGGTTAGGTTCCTCTCTATTAATGGAGAGGCAAATACATCAAAAACCAATAGAAAATGTAATGTTTATTGACATATGTATCTTTTTGATTGCAATATAATTACAATTTTATCATTAAAAAACAAAGAAAAAAATGCACTTGTCTCTCCATTAAATTAATGGAGAGGATCCTAATTCAAGTAGAACCTAATCAAACGGGCCAGTTCATCCGTTTATTTGTTTTTAATGTAAGATGCTTGGCCTTTAGGTCATTTTAATACCGAGTCAAATCCAATGTTAAGTAGAATGTCCACTTTTATGCATCAACATAGTCATATCATTGATGAAGGGTTGTTACAAATATTGTTAGTGAGTTGAATATAAAAAAATCATAAGGTCCAATGATAATTTGTGTTGCATGAATAAAATAACAAAAATAAACATAAGGAAAACACAATCAACCCTTGTCTGATGCTTCTAATATGCTAACCCTCTGAAGCAGATTATTGATTGTAATATCAAATGCATCCTGAAACTTCTCCAACTCAGAATTCTGATCTCTATATACTAATCCAGGCAATAGTTCATATACAATAAACCTCCTCATGTTTTCCCTCTCTCTTGAAGAAATATTGCTTAGCCTCTCCACCACATTCACATTCATTTGTTTTATCTCTTTTTTGTCTATAAACACTGAATACTTGTCATGGTCCTTAGGTAAATGCCAAGGATATTGATAATAAGCTGTGAAAGGATCAAAAAGTACTGGTATGCAACCTGATATAAGGGAATCAAAAACAGATTTCCTTGTAGGACTATCCCCTGGGGGCTGCATGCAGAACTCAGACTCCATAAAAAGTTGTGTAATTGACTCAGCCTCATCACACTTGGCAGAACTACAATTCAGAAACTTGCACTTACCGTTGTTATAACTTGAAGTGCATTGGTCTATTAACATTGACCTTATGTTGTCCTTCGCTTCAGGTCGCGCCGCTCCAGCGAAACTCACAAGGTTCTTGCGATTCGATCGGATGATTTTTAGTTGCCATGAGACTATATCATTGTCTGACTGTGGATGGAAATAAGTTGGATGGGGAATTCCAATGTCATTTACATGCCATGGTTGTCTTTCAATCAAGAGCTTAATTGAATTTTGCATTTTATGAAGCTCTAATAATCTAGAACCCCATGGAGACTCATTAGTCCTCCTAAAATCCCATGAAATTTTACCTAACACAAATACATGATCCTTACCTTGATTGTTTTTCCATGGCCTTTGTCTCTCAAGCCACTTCATTAACTCCAAAGCCAAAGTGTCCTTAACATCATTTGACACATTCTTGAAATGCCATCTCAAGATATCCAAACCAGCATAGACTGGAACATAGAAAAGCTTTGCTTCATTTTCATTATATACCCTGCATGGATGCTTCAAAACCCTGGAATGAAATATGAGTTCAAGTGAGTACTGATGAGTTTGATACCATCCTTTACCAAGATTGGCTATTGGCTCTCCTAACCCTTCATTACTGAAATATCTGCAGAAATCTTGCCACGGAACCATGTCGCGGCATTGACCTACCAAGTCCTTGTTAAACATGGATGGCATATCATACACATATATTCCTCTGCCATCACACGCTGCATAGTTTTTGTCTGACCTCCACGATCGATGAAGCTGCAACTGTTCCTCAACGACCTTCACCGCATTCGCAATCTCCTCATCTTTATCATTGTAATTAACATCTCTGCTAGTAACTGTATAAGGGGTACTTGGAGTTGGAAACTTTCCATGCTGAGTTGCATTAGCCTCAATTTGAAGAGGAGGAGTAAAACTATTCTTGGCTATGGAAGTTGGGATTTCTAATGAAGGGTTAGTTCCTGCAGAAAGACAGTAGAGGTTATTGAGTTTCCTAGAAGCAAAGCAAACATGAATGATGTTTCCAGTTATAATGGTGGAGAATGAAGACCAAATGTAGATAAGGATTAGAAGCAAGAGTGTAATAGAAATTCGATTAAGAAAGTTGTATAAGAATGTAAAACAAAAATAAGATTGTTTGGTTTCTAATTTTCTTGATGGTTTAGATCTTTTTCTGGATATGGACACAGCCATTTTCTGGTTGAGAACAATTTTAGGACCCTTTTTACTTATTATGGTTTATCATATGGTAGAGGCAAATTTAACATCCTTTCCTCACCTAATGCTTATCATGCAGGCACGTAATGATTTTTATTCAATAAATAATGTGCACGTCTTCATGTAAGTTGGACTAAATTATGACTTTTTTGTGCAGTCGTGCTTAATATGTTTCACAGATTCGCATCTTTTAGCCGTTGACATTTATAACGCAATTAACATTCATTAGTGTATTACCACATAAACACAATCAAGCAACAAAAAGAGATTGACTACTTAATTTATGAGTTTAAGACTCATTACGTGAACAAGATAACATACATATGATAGCATAGTCCGTTTATCAAGAAGGTAGAACTTTATATACTCGTGGAGTATTATTACATTATTCGACTCAATTTGTAACGCATGCCACCAACGTGTGATGATTACAGTCTCTTATAATATGCGATTTTGGGTTCTACACTTTATTGGATTAAGAATAAAATCTTATTGAGTAGAGGTCAACCAAATGTTTGATTTTCTCAAAAAGTCAAAACACTGTAGGCTCCGTCTGAATTTCCTAAATGCATACTTAACCTGATGAAGTTTACAATAGTGTTATTTGAATGAAATGTATGAGCACATTGGGTTGGTCATGTAAAAGATTCCTGTTTTACAACTTGGCAAAGTTCTAGTTTATGATGAGACCAAAACATTAGAAGAAAAAAGAGAATCATAGGAGAGTGATTTGTAATAATACATCCCTCCCTGTTTCAGTTTCAGCTTGGTAGAAATTAATACAAATTATTGCGTTACATTATAAGAAATGCTGTAATTGAGAAAAACTAGTTTGAAACATGGCTTACACTAAAGCAAAAGTTGAATTAAAACTGAGGAGGCATAAACTCTACAACATACTATCTGTTTTTGCAGGCAGGCGACGGAAGAAATTGATTGGCGCAGAAGGGAGCCTGTGGCGAAATTTCGGATGCCTCATGACATAGAACCCTACCAAACCTTCAAGTGCTTGAAAAGGAGTAACATAAAGAACCAATGCAGATACAAGACACAATGTGATGAACAGTGCCGTGGCACGTGGGTCTCTCCAGCTTAACAGTGCTTGAATCCTCTCCCCTTGGCTCGCCAAATCACCAACTACGGTTTGAATTCTTCCAGCTACACTCCTTAACCGATCGTACCTCATTCTTACAATGTCCGGGTTTCGGCTTGTAGGGAATGTGTCAAACTCCTCATCTAACTCATCTGGTTGCACTGCATTTGCTTGTGATAGTCTTGTATTCATGTGAGGAGGATACCTTGGCCGGTACCTGAAGTTCCATACACCTATCAAAAACATGTAGACAAAAACCGTAGGCAGAATTAGTTCAGGGAAGCAGACTAGCATGAGGAACAGCACATGAACCAGCACTGTCGTAATAGGATTCCTCCACATGCAGATATCACCAAACCACTTCCCAACTGCGAATACGCCTGAGAAGAGTGTCATCAACCGGAAGAAATTTGCCTTGCTTCGCCGCATGCTCCACAGGTGTGAGTCCACATCAGACATGTATTCCACCACTTCCTTGCGAAGTGGTGGCTCTGCTCGTCCTAGTCGTGCAGCCACTATGTTCACCGCTTGGTGGCGAAGCATGTCAACCTGCATGACTGACAAGGGCCTAACATAGTGCATCTTTGGCAGTAGTGGTTTTGAGTATAGGTAAAACATGTTTGCAAAAGAAGTGCATGAAAATCTTATTGCCAAGTGAAGCTCTCCCATCTTCTTAAGCCCAGTTGGGTGAAGAACTAGCAATGGATAGGAGTGAGTGTAAATCCTTCCTGTTTCCAATGTTGAGATACGAATTCTGACCTTGCCGATTTTCAAGTCCTTTGAGCCCTTTTCCCCGATATGGCTGTTGTCAAATACACCTACTGTAATGACAGTGGCCTGATCAAAAACCTCCCAAGTGTATTGCTCATTGTATTTTGGAGACAGATTATCAACAATGGTCCTTGTTCTTATCCACTTATGACCATATTTTGCTACACAGTATGTATCAGATGTGCCTCTTCCTTCCCTTGTTTTCATAGGGTGAAGACCTACAGCTTTCAGCACTCCTAGTTCTAGAATCCCAATGGGTGGCCTCCAAAGCTGCTTTGCCGTGGGACGAAGATCACTGCTGTAATGTGTTGATTCATCAAGAACATGATATCCACCATCTAAACATAGATGAAGGTGAATTCTGCTAGAGAACTTTTCTTTCTTCAATTGATCAACATCAACAGCAACTGGCTTTTCTAGGTTAAACCATCTAGAATGAATTATTCTATCATCAGCACGCCTCTCCACAGCATTGAGTGGTATTATGACCCTCCCAATGATCTCATCTTTTCCAGAACCAATCCTATCTTCAACTGAAAGGACAAGATGATCTTCAAAAGGTTCGGCAGCAACAAACAAAAGGTCCTCATTCCAGAGAGGGCTAAGAGTTCTGGCTGGAATTGTCTTTGTTTTCAGCATTTGGTTTCCTATTTGCGCTTTCACATACACATCAGGAAAACGGTTTTTCTCCGTAGGAACCAAATCTTGTGCCTCTACGATGTTAACACGCACATACCACAACCTTGGTGCATGATAGACCTTCGAACGAATCACTGTGGTTGCAGCAGGTGTGCTATCAACAGGTGTAGCTGCATCTGAATGCCATGCATCAGAAAAAGCCTCATCTGCTTGTGTACCAATCCATACAGCAAGCATCAGCTCGCCTTTAATCTTTTCCCCTTTCTTATCCTCGAGCCGGTACCACTCTGGTGCCAAAGGACTATCTGGTGGTACTCTCAAAGGAACTTCATTGATATCAAACCTCACAAGGCCTACAAAATCATCTTTGACAAGATCCTTGTCCTTGATCCTAACTTCTAGTATAGATGCTTGTATCCTCTCCTTTGAAAATGCAAACACTTGATTCCACTCTGGATGCTGGTTCTTATCAAAGTGTCGAGTAATACCTTTGTAGTTTCCGATTCTGACCACAACAAATGGATCAAGACTCCCAGTAAGATCCATAGCAGGAAGTTCACGAGCCTTAACAACCCGGACATACAGAAAATACATCCTTTCCACAAGGTCATATGTACTTGAGGTCTTGTCTTTATGAATAATACGACCCCCTACAACTCTTCCACCGCCGAGTAATGGACTTGTTTCTTTAAGTGCATAATCAACTGGCTGCACTGATGAAACAGAATGCATGTGTACTAGCTTCATAGGTTGTGGTCCACTGGATACCATTTCATCAGCTTCGTACTTTGTTACATAATGGGTATCTGAAAATCCATTGGAATGGTGTTGGTGATGCTGATGGTTTGGGTTAGGGAGATGATGAAATGTGTGCCTTGCCGACTCAACCTTTCCATTAGACAAAGGGTTGGCCATTGTGTTTCCAGCTGAATTAACTTCTGTGTCGGCTAAGCTGGGATTATTTGCGTGCATGGACTCAATGGCAGGAGTTGGAATTGAAGATTTTATGGCTGAGTCATTAGTAATGTAAACTTTAAGGCCAATCTCTCCTCTAACACGAGAGAAAATGCCACGCTTTTCCAATGGATAGTGCAGGACAACAGCATCAGCGTAAGGGACAAAAGAAGTCCCCGTGAGGCTAACCTTGCCAAGAAATGAACTGGAGTTAGTAGCTTTGGTATGGCAGTGGACATAAGCATCAAGAGTGAGATGGTGAAGATTAGAAGGATCAGATATATTGAAGTAGAAGCTCTCATTCCAAACAGGGTTGAGATCTCTTTCTTTAATAGTGGTACGGTACTTCTGGCCGTCAAAGTAAAGTTCCACAAAGGAACTTGATGAACCCTCTCCATCTTTAGGTAGTAGATTGTGAGCACTAACCACATCTACCCCTAACTTGAAGTTGTTCATGATCAAATATGACTGTCAACTTTTTGTTTCCAAATGAGGTCTAAGGTACTTGATACTGCAAGACAAGTCTAGATACCTGGGAAGAGAAGATTAATTGAATAAATAAAAATAATTTATGACAAACAAGTGAAATTTATAATGATGAGAAAAAACTACTTGATTATGTGTATAAATGTTTTGATAGTCACTAGATGTATGTTTATATATAGGAATTACATACACAATACAAGATGTAAATATGTGATAATCATATTTAACTTGAGACCTGCGAGGTAAGTGTGTCAAATGCAGGGTTGATCTATATCCATATAATGAAGTAAAACTATTATATTGACTAACAAATAGTCAGTAAGATGCGACAATTTCATAATCAACAGAATTACATCAAAGCACAGAAATGGACTACAACTCTCATCGTGCAGAAAGAATAGTGCAACCACAACTCCACAAGCATACATTATGCATAGATCCATTCAATGAAATACCAACTACACTTTCAAGATTAAAACAACGAATTTTGATATGAATACCAAACAAAAGGAAATTATTTCCAGATTGTCCAACTTTATTTTAAACGAATCAAGGTATAGGCATTAACAACAAATTTGTAACAGGATGTCAAAGTGCCTTGTTAATTTCTCAGACAAAAAGCATGCACAGCCAAAAGGCTTATTTTGAGAGATTGTTAGATAGGATAAAGTGATAAACCTTTAACCATTGTACCCCTAAAAAACCATTAAACCTTCTATTGGTTAATGGCATACTAAGATATCATTTTGTTCTCCAAATCAAATTGAAAGAACTTCTGCTAGTTTGATAGCAAATAAAAGTCCAGTTAAAATAGACAGTAGTTACATATATATTACACATCAGAAATTAAGGCAGGCACACACTGAATATTATGATGGATGGTATAATGGATTAATTTGAGGGAAAAAATATGTAATAGTAACTGTTTCATAGGAAAAAATCAGCAGCAGCAAAAACCATTCCAAAAGAAACAAATAAAACACTCACTCACCTTCAAGAGCAGGATTTTGTGGGATATAAACTAGTAAGAGGTTTAAGAAGATCTTTGGATACCAACTAGAAATAAAAGACAGAGTTGTTAAGTAACAAGTACTTCTCTAAAACCAAAACAAATATGATGGAAGGAAAGCAAAATAGAGTCAACAGTTTCTTCTACACAAAGAGGGCTAATGTGCAAAACTAGCACATAAAATGATTTATTTACACCCATTACCCATACAAAGAATGAGCATGTGAGTACCACACTTTTTCAGCTCCAAGTTAGTGATCCATTAAACACGGCACACACACACACATGTTGAGCTTTGTGCAGCTGAATGGACTCATCCCAACACCATTTAAAAATTGAAGCTAATTAAACAACAACAACAACAACATGCACCAAGGAAAATAATAATGAATACTAAATGGGAAGAAATGAATGCTTTCTATATTGCTACTCGTGAAGCATTAGAAATAAAATAGGAAACATATAGTAGCAAAATAAGAGTTTCAAAAGACAGCTATATTTCTCAGTTTTCCCGGCACATAGACACAGTTTTTGTTTAAGTTAAGTAAGCAAAATAATAATCATAAAATAAAAAAACATGAACCTGAATGTCATTAACCTCAAGTTTTAGACTTTAGCATATACAAGTGAGAGTGAATGATAGCTACGTAATAAAAATAATTGCAGTATGAAGTATGAAGTGGTGTGGTTCTTGTTAAAGCATGCTCTGATTTACTGAAGGAGGCAAATGCTGCAGCATGCAAGAAAGCTGAGAGAAAGAGTTACTAACAACGAGGAAAGAGAAGGAGAAGAAAGGAAGTGGTAGCCACAATGCTATTACTCTATTGCTATTGAATGCAAAGAGAAATAAAGAATGCACTGTCTCCAATGCTAATATAAGACAAAGCCTTTCTGGTTTTCACTTCTGACTACTACTTCCCTTTTCATAATGGGGGTTCCTTCCATTCATCATCAGTGCTGTTTAAACAAATCACTTACATTTTAATTATTCAAGTATGATTTTTTCAATCCGTCTCACGTGTTATATACATATTATCATTTACAGTTGAATAATAAACTTCAAAAAAAACTACATCCCTTAATCAGATTGGTTACTCATTGGTGTGTGGTGACATACTCACATGATATATGTTAATGGCTTCCCCTTAGGTGGAGGCATAAAATAGAATGGTTTGTATTGGTAAGGAGAGAGGAAATAATATACATTGTGTTAATAATTTATTTTGCTAATTATTGAGATTAATTAATTCAAGTGTGTGTATTCATTGTTCATTGTGATTTCTCCAGTAGTTATCTTCCCACTTCTCAATTCGTCTGATTACATTGAGTTTGTTGCCATAAAATATTCTTAGGGAGTTGGGCTCAAATGGAGGAGGCAAGGAGCATGGTGCTTTTATTGAAGGCTCACTAACAAAGGATTCAGTCATAAATTTCTTCTCTATCACACTTCTTTTGCAAGCCATGGCCTCAGGACATAGTTCCACAGCTCCTTCAGGCACTAAAGGCTCAAACTTGAGGAGCTTGGCGTATTCATTTAGCAGATGGAACATGTAGTCATATACATAATCCATCTTTAGCTCTTCTTGAATAAATTTGCTGGCTGCTCTACCAATTTCTTGTGCCTGTCAATTTCATGGACATTTGGACTTCAATAATACTAATGCAAAACAAATTATTATATATATGCTCCTTGAGCAAGGAAAAATATATTAGCTTTACCAATCACCTTATTTATTGAAATCTGACAGCATAAGTTAATTCTGTCTCAAACATTTTGAAAAAATAAATGTAGTTTTAAACTTTAACAATCATTTACTCAGTGTAACACATAGGAATATAGGTTAGAAAGTCACCTGTTGCATGTGATTATTTCCCCAATGAACAGCATGTTTGATGGAGTGGCACTTGTCATTGTCCCGAATAGGCCAATAATGCTGCAATGGCTGTAGGCTTCTTATGAAGAAATCATGAAAACGAGGTTTCACCAACAGCGTCACCGAATCACAAGCTAGGATGTATTTCTCACTCACGGACCACGCAAATCCTTCAATATAAATCTTGTATCTGATAGGGAGGGACAATCATATTATATTATATTATATATATGGGAGGAAGGTGAGTACACACAATCATATACTACTACACTACTTATGTTGGTATCTGATATGGTTATTAGGTCACCATTTTTTAACTACTACTACGTACCTGTATGTGCATTGGTTTGCCACGTTTGAATTATTGAATCCTTGTTGAGACTCTTGAATCCAATCCTGCATGTTTACTTACAAATGTTAACTAGTGAAGGAAATAAGCATGAAAGCATTGTGATTGTTCAAAATACAATGGTGAGTCTATATATACCTGGACGAATAAACGAGCATTCCAATCATGGACGTTTGAGACATTACATTTGAGTAGATCTTGCCTGGTTTCAGCAACAAAAGGGTTTCCTTTCCAATATGCAAATGGTTCTCTATCATTCCATTTTATCCTTTTATTACCCTCTTTCACATCCTTCAGCACATGTTCCCAAGGCCTTATATTAATCTCAGCCCTAAAATCACAATTCGCTTAATCACTAATTCAATCAACACAAAACCTTCTAAACAATATCTTACTTCCTATCCATTGAGAGAGAGAGAAGTTGAACATGCCAAATTTGATATTATTATAGTTAGCTCGCATTTGGAAGTAGAAATTTGTTTTGCCTATAGTTGTTGTCAAAGATAAGAAGCTTTATCACTAAATATCAAAGTAATGAAGCGTGTTAAGGATATGTGCGAATTCGGGGATAAGGGTAAATTGGCTGCTATCAATAATGATTGTCATTTCGTGAATGAAGATCTCATGTCGCGTATTCACAAGTGGGAAATAGTTTGCATTCAGCATTGGGTGGGTGGGTTGTGGTTAAAGTTATAGGGTTTTAATTAATATATGAGTTTTTTTAATGTAAAAATTTTTTTCATTCAAATTTTATTTTATTAAACTATTAAATGAATTATCATTTTTAAAAAATATTATATATTTTAAAAATAACTCATTAAAAGCCGTGCATTATTTGCTATAGATCCACATTAATGATTTTTTTAAACAATTAATTACAAATAAGACATTAAATAGTGACTATTTAATGTAATTGCTGTGTCTATTTCCCCCCCTATTTTTGGTGAATTTTAAATTTTGAAAAGCAATCAGTCAATTTTTAAATAATCTAAACATTAGAAAATATAATTTCAAATGCCATGCGATATGCCTTTCAAATCTTTGAAGATTGTTAGCATTGAAATCTTTATGATTATTGAAATTTAATAAAACATTATTGAAGATAAAATATTTGTATTCATATATTGGGATAATTATCTATAGCCAAATTTTAATATCAATGAACAATATATCATTCATAATTTATGTATATTATTTACATTCAATAATTGAGGATAATAATATTGATGATGTAGTGGGAGTAAAAAGAACATCAAGCCCTTTAAACTTGAATCTATATATATATGCAATATTTTATTACTTAAATGGAGTCTTATATGTAGTAATTATAGTAATGGCATTGTAGAGATGAATTGCATTTGTCTATTTTCTTTTTAAATGACTTACACCAAATGGAAAAAGATTCCGTAACATGCAGTGTGACACCTAACATGCAGTGTGACACAGCTGCTTCTAATAGGAGATGTATGTTTGGTGAATGAAGATCATCTGTTATAATATTTGGTATATTATTATCTTTCAATTTAATCAACAAATGTCAATTAATTAAGAAAAAAATTATAAAATTAGAAGAAAAAAAATTATTACTCGTGAAATATGATTAGCTTGGGATATAAGGATATGAATTTTTTTTGTTGGTGGATATATGCTCTTGTTATTGCGATACAATACAAGCTACCCTTATTCAAAGTATGAGTGGGGTTACCATTGTCACGCCATGCATAAGCTTAATTATGAGCAATAAGTAGCAACTTATTATTTAACTAAACCCATGTTAATTAGTGATCTTCCTCTTAAGGGCTTTAGTTAAAGAAGAAGAAAAGAAGCTAATAAAAAATGGAGTATGGTGAATATATCCATAAGTATTAGACTTGGTTTTAGCGTCGTATTAACTTAACAAAAATGGAGTATGTTGGTGAATAAAGAATAAAAAGATTGAAATGGTAAGAAGTAACGTACCAACCCCAGAATGACCAATCAGGAAAAACAATATCACGAGTCCAACGATCAGCGCAATAGCGAAACAAAGGTGGAGGGCCCGTGATGTTGTTGCGGTCATGATGATAGTAATCACGTGCTAGGACCACTGGTTGATCATCACAATCAAACATCAATTCTAGATCTGGCACCATTCCTTCATATTTCCTTACAAGTTGCATTATGCCCCATATCGTAAATATGTCACGTGTCTGTATCGACTCCTTATACTTCTCCACGTATATTTTCCCCTTCTTCACTATTAACCTGAAACCAAACTATTCTCTTCATTTTTTATATTCTTATTTATCTATCTATCTATCTGTATGTATATATCACTTATTTCACTCATGCTTAATTTCTAATCCTTTTGTAAAATGTGAATGTTATTGAGTTTACAAAATATTAAAAGATTCCGACTTTAAGTTAAATGATTGTACCTGAAATGTGCTGTCTCCTTTGCTCTCTCTACCATGTCCCTGCTTATCCCAGTGGCTTTCCATGCGCGCAAATCCTCGTGGATCCACCGGAAGTATTCTGGGCATACATCCTCGTTTATCTCCAACGTTGTTGAAGTTGTTGGGTAAGAGGTTGAGCATGTTTGATTCCCAGTAGTGGTACAATTCAGTGTGTTGAAAAACCTTTTCCCATTATGCTTTGTAGAAATAGCTGCCACGATGGTTTTGTTGGCAATTGATGTGCGTTTACTATTACTAGTAGTGGAAAGTGTAGCCTGAAACAAAAGGCAATTAATTAATCAATTGAAAATGATTCCGAAGTTTCAAACTCACCATATTACTCTTCAACTGAAATTTTAAGTCAAAGTCACAGTTATAATTCAGGTCATTACAACATTATATATAATTTTTATAGTACTTGCAAACATTGCGATGCAGAAAACACAAGTAATAAATGATTGAAAGTGGATGTTGTTAAGTAATAACTTAATTACCCATAGGGAAGAAACGGTGGAAGCGCTGAGGAAGATAAGAAGGAAGAGGATAGAAGTATAAGCAGCAATATGAGCAGGCCCCTTCTTCACAAGAGTACCTACTACCAACTGTGTCTTGGATCTTTGCTGTATGAATCTTTGCATGGATCCTAGCTGTTTATACTGTATTTGATGAAGCAAGTTGTTGATATTAACTTGAACTAGGTGAGGAGAAGAGTTCTAAGATAGTGATAAGATAATTGAGAATGGTTGAAGTGACAATATAATGAAGCTTGGTTTAATAATTGAATAAAGCATTTTAATTTCTTACCCCAAGACATGGCTAAAGCAAAACTAGGAAGAAGTCAAAATCCAAAGATAGAAGTTGTTTCCTTGCGTGCAAGAGGGAATTATGTTACCCATGTGGTGTTACCTCGGGCGGATCTATCTGTTATGTGTTCAGGAATTGAACGTTTGACCTTAAATACTAATTGATTCATAATAACCTGTAAATATGAGGGCTGAGATTCTCTGGAAGAGTTTAGTAGTGTTAGTAAATAAGAGGGAAATTAAGTAAACTGACTTGGCACCAGAGTTATGAACACATCCTCCTTTGGTGTATTTAGCTCACATGATGACATTTGTACTGGTTATGAAAATTGGGAATTTATCCACACATTTTTAAGTGTAATTTATCATTTACCTCTATTTTATAATCATTGTTTAGAAAAATCCTTTAATCAGTGTTAACGTGCACTAGTCTTTCACTTACCGGTGAAGTTTCCACATTCAAATAGGAAAATGTCTTAATTGAGGTTTATATATATCATAGTTGTCATGCCGACCAAAAAAAGTACCGTAGTTGTCATTTTGTCAACCCTTGTATGGGAACTAATTTTGAAAATTTTGATTTTGATTTTTGACCATACAAAAAGGACGATTTGAGTAATCAGTGCATGATTAGAACTTTTTGTTGAAAGTGGGCCTAGCCATAAGCATAATAATTTGCAATTTTGCATTCATGTCAGAATAGAGATTCTCTAAGACCACTTTTGGGACCCTGCGGGAGGGCGTTATTTCAATGAGGAATATGTAGAAATTTTATCCTATGTCAATTTTGGAATTTCACCTTGAGCCTCGAGGGGAATGAAAGAGAAAATATGACTTTAAAAAGCCTTCCTTTTATTTGAGAGTTGGATGAAAGAGAGGAAAATATTTTTTTAGGGTTTCTCGTATCTTCTAAAACCCTTCATCCAACGTTTAAACCATTCCGATAACATTTATACTTGTAACCAAATTACAATCACTTATATAACACAAAAATCTACAACCAAAATACCATTTTACACCCAAGAAATAGCTGCACTGCATCTCAACATCCACTTCCAATAGTCATAATTAATGAATTTAAAAATGCATATGCACATGAATCCATGTGTCTTACATAAAAACAATTAATTTCTAAAATTTGAATTATTTTTAAATAATCTAAAAAAATATTAAACTATATTTACCTTATATCTTATTTAACACTAGACTCTCCAATATTATGGATTTCAATTATATCATCTTTATCATATCATCATTATTCAATAACTTTTGTAGACATCAGAAGGCTAGGAAAATAATCACACATTCCAAATGGGATCAATTGTTTATTGATTAGGTGAAGTGACACCATTGCAAATACACTATATATATATATACAACAAGGTCAATTGGGCATTTAAATCAGTCACCATAAAGTACAAGTATAAAACCGTTATTTACGGCAGATTTGTGATCAGATATTCAGCCGTGTATAATTGATCAAATATAGGAAGGGGCTTAGATCTAAATTTCAAAACAAGCATATGAAAGAGTATAACACAATATATAAATTGAAGCGCGAAACCTAGTGTTAAAATTGGTATGAGCCATGAATAATCTTCTTGATGAAACAAGAAAGATGAGAAAGAAAAACTCCAAGAAAGAAGAATGAGGTAAATGATAATATTTCTCATTGATGAAAAAGTGAGTCAATATGACTTATTTATACAAGAGAAAAGATGAAAAAGAAAGCTTGTAAACCAAACAACTAATACAAACTTTATAAAAATAACTACTAACTTCCTAACCACCTAACTTCTAAAATAATCTCCGAAATATCACATTGGTTCACCATCATGAGTATCAGCAGCCTTAGTATTGTTGTTAACTATTTTTCAGAACACAATTAATTATGTAACACATTCTATCTACTCTCATCTCTTCTTCATATGATTTGGCCACTTTATTTTATTTTCATTTTATCCTCATTAGTTGATCTATTGAACTTGTCTATAGTAAGTCTATTATTTATGTATATCATGATATGAGATGTTCCTTAATTCTATGTGCCATATACATTGCACACAAGTTAATGATCGTCATGTAAAACACAAATCTATGTTCTTAATTAGTGTCACTTGACTTGAGCTTTCTTCTGTCCATAGGTATGTCTCTAGTTTTTTTTGGGATAGTGACATCATTATTCTTAATTAGAGACAATTTTATTTAAGTCATAAATAAACCTTTATCATATAATGAGATTAATTCTTTTAACAATGTTTTTTTATATGTGAAACCTATAAAGAAAATTGTTCACTCTTTTTTCATTTAAGGAATATAAAAGAAACAAAATAATATTGAAGAACTAAGTTTAATATTTCTGGTAGTGTCAAAAGATCATTTTCTAAGACAATGTTTCTATTCTTTTTATTCTTGAAATAAGGAATGGTAAATGTTTTGTCTTGCATTTCATTATTTCCAGAGTTTTGCATCAGAATTGAGAAAAGACAAAAACTTATGTATGTACTATCCTATGTTATTATATATGCCATCAATAAAAAATATTCAACTTTGTGAAAAAAATAAATTAAAAAAAAAAGTTATTAACAAGATGCTATTTCTTATTAGTAATATAAATAATGACATAAAATAGTGAGCATAAGAGAAAAATTCCACGTCAACTGCTATTAATATGACAAAATACCATTTTCCATATAATAAAAGACACATAAATATATGAACAAGTTTTATTGAACAAGACTCATAGATACAGCCCCTCCAGCATTTTCTTAATCCATTTTTCAAATTTCACCCAATCTTGGTTAGTTCTTGATTGTTGTCGTCTACGGTTTTGAGCCTACTTGATCCACAAGGAAATAAATTCAATTCTATCATAGTTTAATCACAAATTTATCTGGTTGAATCAATCCAACCATCATCTAGAATTCGTGCCAGCACATTTTTCAAATTAATAATCCAAACCTTGATTATTATAACCGAAAACGCACCTCATCCAAAAAAACAAATGAGAGTCATGATATGATTAATTATGGTTTAAAAGATAAGTGTACATAATAAATAAGAATATATCACGTGTGTGTGCATGTCATCAAAAGCCACCAATCTGTTAATGCAATGCCCATGGACTTGTCTTCGATGCAATGACATCATCACCACTTTCGTTAAATAAAGACAATATTGTTTTATAGTTTTAAACCTATCTATGTCAGTATGTCTTTCAACGTATACATTCAGCTACCACCAAAGGATATATAATTGAGCATAAAGATTTATATGAATAATGGATGATATAGTGATAATGTATAAAACATATAGACTGAATAATCAAGCAGTCTTAACTATCTGCTGATCTCTACTGATAAACTGGTTAGAGCTTTGTCTACATGCTGAATCTAATGCTAAAAACGTGTTTTAATGGGAATGACGATTCCCTCCACCTCTTAACATGCCAATAGTAATCTTTATTTTATTAACTTGAACAAACTTAAGTTAATAGTACAATTGCAACAGTAAAGTTTGTTGCTTATTAAAATAGTCTGGAA
Source organism: Lupinus albus (assembly GCA_009771035.1). Classification (NCBI taxonomy): domain Eukaryota; kingdom Viridiplantae; phylum Streptophyta; class Magnoliopsida; order Fabales; family Fabaceae; genus Lupinus; species Lupinus albus. The sequence continues at coordinate 462,224 of CM020014.1, forward strand.
TAATAAGGCTGAATATACTTCACCACGTGGAAATCTTATATATTGGATCACCATTTTTAATTGATGATGTGATTAGTCTTATGTACAGTTGTACCCCAATTTACATGCTCTATGTTTGAAAATATTGCTTAATAATTAACAGATTCAGAAAATAATTTCTCGTAAGATTACGTACATATATATACTTATTTAAAATACAAAATTTGGAGATTGCATTAGTTTGTGAAATTGGATAGCATTTTCCAGATTGATTGCTTAGTTGTTTTTAGGCGTCAGTCCGTTTATTATTAAAATTAAAATTAAAATAAAGCTATAATAATATTAAAGTTTTGACAAATTTTATATACTCATATAACTTATTCTGAAAACATTTCCAATTATTAGATAAAATATTAATTTTTTTACATATTCGAGATAATTTATGTACTTACTTTTTGATTTATCCAATATTTAGAAAAGTTATTAAGAAAATTTGGAGGAGGGTATTACCGGATGTATAGGGAAAATCTAAAAATTTAATCAAGATAATCCATATTTAATTATTTATATAATAATAACCCATAAATTATTCTTATTTTGAAGATTTTCTCAAAGTCTGAACCATGGTTAAGGCACCGGAGTGAGCGTTTGATGAAAGTCCAATGAATCTAGTCATCATTGATCATAGTCTAAGACACATTCTTATTTTGCTTTTCTCATGTCCCTAAAGATGAAAACTAATTTATTAATCACTTATCTATCCCATAAAAATAGTATAAATTATACATATGGTTTTCAGTGAACAACTAATTGCGTGTGTTTTCATAAAATTAAAACATGTTGAAAAAGTGGGAAATTGTTGAACATATATAATATAAATAAGCTACCCTGCCCAATGCATCTCTACTCATTAATTATTGTCTCATTGGGGAGAATGATGAGCAAGGTTTATCCACAGCAACGCACTGCCTCTTCTAATTTGATGGGTTATGGACGAGAAACATACACCATATGGATGAAATCACTTATCTTCCACTCTAATGGTTGCACTGTCTATAACTCTAATGGTGACATCGTTTATCGCGTTGATAACTATGACAAAAAGGGTACGACACAAGTTAACCTTATGGATCTTCAAGGAAGAGTTCTCTGCACCATACACAAGGTGTGTATTGTATGTATATATATATATATATCACAGTTACATGTTTGCAATATTAATTATAGTTATTTGCAGAGATTCCTAGGCTTTGGAGGTTGGGATGTCTACAAGTGTATAAGTCATGAGAAAGCGTGGTTTCAAGTTAAAAGATGTTACAATAAAATGATGATCATGGGAAAAGTAACGTGGCAGATTATGCTGGGGTGCCAGAAGTACTCCATACACAGAATCGGTGGCAAAATTGCATTTATGATAATCAATATAGATGGAGACGTAGTTGCCAGTGTAATAATTTATGTTTTTAACTTTTTTCATATTATTAATATTGTTTTTGTTATTTCAAAATAAAAAGTTGATCCCTTAGATAATATATTACAATAAACACATATTTATATTATTGAGTAATTAACAAAATAGGTGGTTTGGTATTGATTTATTGGTTTTTGATAAATATGCAGGCGAAGCAAAAGCACACATCCTCAGGGATTGTACTGGGCAATGATGTTCTAACGTTGGAAGTGGAAGCAGATGTTGATCATTCTCTTATAATGGCATTTGTCACGGTCTTTGGATTAATCTGTGGCAGAATGTAAATAATAAACAAATATATAGGATGAGATTATCTTTTACTGTTTCTCAATTTTGTTGAAGTTTTGTGCTCAGTATTTTACTCAGCCTATACATGTACACTACAATGAAGTCTTCTTTATTATGTGCTATATACTCACCCTACTTAGTTGAATTATGATAATTAGTCTCTCGTTGGAGAAAATTCTAAAAAAACTGATAAGTGAAACTTATGTCTTTTATATAATTATAACTGATTTTATTTATAAAACCTAGCATAAAAATATGAAATAAATCCAATAACACATGTCAAATTTTGTTAGGAAAACAAATGGAATTAAAATTATATAATATTTGGTGCAAATCATTTCTCCTACTATTCTTCAAATAAAAAATTCAAAAGTTTATATTTAATTGTCATAACACTTATTTGTGATTAAGTATTTCAGTACATCTTATTATCAATAGATTTGTATATTTTTCTCAGATAACAAAATTTAGACACAAATGACAAGTCATACAAATACCGCCAGGGGCGGAACTAGTGAGAACGGGTGGGGCAACTGCCCCATATTTTTTATTAAAATTTATTATATTGTTTTTTAAACTTTTTTTCAATTATATTTTTTTACTTTATGTAACATCTATAACCTTTACTTTTAGGTAATAGATTAAGTTGTATTACACATATAAATTTTGATATTACTATTATTTTATTTGCAATTATAATAATTTTATACATATAAAATAGATAATGGGATCATAAATTCTCTTTGTCAAACTTCGATACAATAGTCCTAAGATCAATGTTATTAAAACCGTACCGGTTATCAAACTGGTTAGGGTACTGGTATAGTGGTACAGTGGTTCAACCAGTGGTTCAACCAGTGGTTCAGTAATTAAACCGCATGCTGGTTAAACTGGACATATTTGCTTATATATATATACGTAAACCTATAACAAAAAATTTCAAATAAGTAGATATTCATATTTATAATCTATATTCATAATTTATACTTCAAATTCACACAAACAAACAACATTAAGTCTTTAATAAAATCAAAGTCTAAAGTACAAAACATATATTTATCCAAAATTATCACTTAACAAACGCAAAATACAAATAAATGACCCAAGTATCAATCATTGAAGTTGAAGAATTGAAAATTTGAAATTTAAAAATAAAAAAAAATTAATGTACAAACCAACCGGTTTTGACCGGTTTTGAACCGGTTTTGACTGGTTCTATTGCATATGCGGTATAACATACGTACCGTACCGGTTAGGGGTCCGGTTCACCGGTTTTCCGGTTGAACCGGCCGGTACGGCACGGTTTTCAAAACTATGCCTAAGATCCTATAAATTTTTAAAAATAATTTAATACTAATAACATATGGATATTTGTGTAAACAATTTGTCCTATGAATTTTAATGAGTAAGAGAAAATTAACTATAGATATCAATTTCAATATTTTACTTTATTCTTTTTGAAAATAATATGATGAATACATATTATTTGCTTGGTGAGTTATCGTAACTTAGCTACTATATAAATATTATTTTGAGCAATTAAGAAATCGAACAAAATCATGTAGTAAGATAAAATTCAATTTCTTAGGTGCAAAAAAAATAAATGAAAAATATTACACACAATTCAATTATCAATGAGTTTAAGTATTTAAAAGAATGAATAGTAATATTTTAAATGAATGTATATTTTTCTTTAATGTCTTTAATTATTAAATATTGTTATTTAGAATTAATATATTATTTTAAATTCTAGTATCGGAGACAATTTCAATTCACGACTTTAAATGTTAGAGTGAAAAAATTACGGGATCAAATTCCAAAAAATTATTCTCCCAAAACTCTCTATCCGCTAGAAGGTTGATGCATTGAATTGAAGCATATATTTTTCTCGATTTGAAGCCTAATTTCATGTGTGTCAAATCACATCTTAATGACGTGATTTAGGAGTTTTCCAAAATGATCTATCAGCCTAATCAAGGTATGAATTGAGAACAAACCACTGCTTAATGTTGGCTCCATTCATCTAAAAATATTGTGAAAGGTCAAGCCCATTTGTCTCTACTTGGCTAGGAACCTGAATCGTGTTCTAGCTTCTAGGTTACAATTGATTTAAAATAAACAAATGACACTAGAAAAAGTGCATTACAAACCGAGATTTATAGATACGAAAAAGACATATCTAATATAAAAAGAAACAAATGAAGTCATATCTCGAATGATTCTTGTTGATTCATTTAATAATAATGATCATGAAGCAACAAATTAAAAGCGGATAAGGTAGAAATAACATGATCACCTACAATTGTGACCGAGGTGGGACTTTCCTTTCTTGTCCTTGTATTTATCTTCATTATTATTCCTCTCATTCTTCTTATTATTATTGTTATTGCAATCTGAATTTGAAACACTTTTGGTGACCTTTGTAGATGTAGAAGCCACTGCATTTGCTGCCTCCTCTTTTTCTATCCTTCGCTTTATAATAAACTCTTCAGGAATAAACACATCCATTTCCATATCCATTATCTAAATATGAGATAAAGGTAAAGGTGGAGATGGTAGCCTAGCTCATCTCTACTATAAACAAGTTTACTAATAAAAGGACCCAAAAATAGTGCAGTGGGTTAAATTCACAGCTACAATAGTTGCTTAACAAAGGGTTATTCACCAAAGCGTTTAGGCCTTCTGATTTTTTGTGGTATACAATGCATTGTTTTTTTTTATCAAATAAATCGAGGTGCTTGCATATAACAGTAAAATGGTCTTTGCAGCTATGGATATTGTACTTCAGGCTTATTTATGAATATATGGCTTTGTCCCCCACAAAATTTAAGTGAGCATGAGTATACAATGTAATGCCTTATGGAGTAAAATTGTATTCCCATCCGTTTAAAATAGGCTAACGAACATTTACTAGACTTGTCAATACTGATAAGTTTTTATGAAGTATTATGATCATACTGTAAAAAGTCCAATGGAAATTTTATACAAGTAGTACGTTGTGACTTTTTATTTACTACAATGGATATCTTTGTAATTTTTTTTATATCGTGGGTCTTATCCTCGATTTACTTCCCGATAATTTTTTTAAATAATTCTTTACTGTAATGCAGGTGTTTAGTTTTTTTGTTGTTCTTTATATATTTTAAGCAGATTTGATTTGTGCCCCAATTCTTACCTGAATCGTTTATGAAATTAACAATTTTTTATACAAATGATTTCATATACTTTATCATCACTTTTAAAATTCAAATTACAAATTTTCTATACCTGAATTCACTCTTGATCCCTCACCCTCTATTTTGTTTGTGGGTTTCTTTTAAAGTGGTAAGGCATGAGAGGGTTGAGACATGAACGACAATTTATGAATGCATCAAGTTATATGTATGGATTCAAATATTTTGTATAATAATGATGAAGAATTGCTTCCACCTTTGAGTGTCGGCTCAATATTGTTCATAAGTCATACAAACGATTTTTGTAAATTAAAAAGAAAGGAAAACTGTTAATAAATAAACGATCTACGAGAGAGAAAAAATTGAGTTGCAATCGTGTAGAAAGTTGTATGTGAAAGTAGTTGCAGAAGCAGTGTGCATTAAACTTTAAAATGAGCCAAACTTCAGGTCATAACCTGTAAATTGATGTATGAAAGTTGCAATAGATCACAATATTCCATGAGGCTAAGTCATGAAAATATAACCTACAACCATAATGCATAAAAAGTAAAACATATTTTTTTTATCAAGAGCAGGTAAGACATATCCACCAGAATATTTTCACTCTATTAAATAACCATGTTCATCAACCTGTTCCATTGATCGACATTTTGCGACCATGGTTTTAAACACCGTGACATCAAGACCATAAAACCCACCATAAAGATGGGATGTAGCCACCATTGCCCTTCCATTTTAGAATTTTGTATAGAAGGAAAGCCTGAATTTGCACTCTGCTCTCTGCTCTCTATTATTGTTTACCTCAGACTAATTGCATACATCCAAAATCAGGAGTATGTAACACAATAAAAACTTTCTAAACACGAACCATTTATACCAACATATGATCTGTGAAATCACCCAACACATGTCATGCATTCATCAAGTCAGTCACCCTTTAAATTCTGAAAAAGCTCTGGAAGATGGACATTAGTGAGCTTGGTCCTCTTGCTGATTTCTTTGTTCTTCTTCTTAGGCTTGGACTTGGAGGCAGGAATGCCTTCCATTTGTGCTGTGCTTCTCCTCTTTGCAGTGTTAGTAGCAGGCTTCATTCCATTCTTTAGGAGATCCCTCTCTATATCAAGCATATCACGAGGCAATTCAATCCCACGAAAAAGCAGTTTTAGGTCATCATCCACCTTAATAGGGACTCGGGGGTCATTGGGGTAAGCAATGTCTTCCTGTGAATCAAAGTTCGACAGAAGCCAAATCTGCCCTGCAGCTTTTAAAGCCTAGAAATTGATATAGCTTTTTAGGGCCTTGTTTCATTTGAAACCAATTTATGAAACTAAATTTTAACAGATATTGTAAATCAAATTTATCGAATAGTTCTAATGTTCTATTGCTCTTTACATATTTCAATAAAAACATACTAAAACAGTTTACACTACTATTAAATTATCAGTATCACATAAAATTCTTAGAAAATAAGAAGCAGAGAAAAATGAGGATAAACTTTCAAAAAATGAAAAGGAGAATAGTTCTAATATGATATGGACCTGCCTATTTAGAGTTACATTGCATGATGAGATGAAAACTTTCCAGCATAAAATTTCAGACACGTTAATGAAGTCCATAAACTAATTAGACAATTTTGGTTGTGCTTTAAAGCACAACTAAAGGGTGTTAATCTAAGCTTAGATATGTGTTTTCTCTTGAAAGAGCACTAAGATGATTCGTGGGCATAATTTCTTAATTAATTTTAAAACTATTTTTTGTCCCCCGCAACATTTGATTCATATATCCATCTCTGGTATTGTCTATAACATTTGAGCTTCTTTCACAAGAATAGTAGTGATCATGCTACTCCCAAAAATTCATTACACACAGGGGGGATCAAACTTGTGAAATAAGAATAGTTTCTCCATCAGAGTTAGAGAATCATCTATGACCAAGATTCCAACAACGTTACTGAAAAATGAACATGAAGACATTTTTATCTAATATAACGAACTAACGGAAATCATTTACCTGCAAGTCCTCCATCACAGTTGGGTAAGAATCCTTTAAATCAATAACAGCAATGCCCTCAAGAAACTTACGTATCAGGACAAGCAGCTCTTTTTTATCCCTAACATCATGCTTCGACTACACAACAAAAGCAAAGATAACCAAAAATAGTGGTATAACACAAGAAGTCGTTATCAAAATGAACAAAAGTGAGACAAGTTATCATAAAGATGATATGTGTGAATAAAAAGTTACCTTGTAAGAGAATCGTTCCCCATCATATTTAATTTTAGGATTTTTCCTCATACTTTCAAAAACATTTCTATTAGCATTCATGTCCACATAGCATACTTGATTAATCTGGTCTGGTGTTAAAGCCTGACGGGTCTGTAAGAAAACACAATCACAACCACAAATTGATCTATGATAAAATAAGGTTGAAGAAATGAATAGGTAGTTACAAATTACAAACCTCAAAGAGGAGATCAATAACACGCTTCATCTGAGCACCAACGGGGGCTTTACGAATAGAGTTAATGTGTTGAAGCCTCTCAGTATCGTTTGAGAATTTGACAGAAGGAATTGGAGTAACTCTTCCATTGGTAGATGATGAAGATGGTGATTTTAGGGTTTGAGCAGCTTTGGTAGATACAAGCGTCGATTGACACTTCTCTTGCTGCTTTTTGAATCTATCTAGCTTTTCTTGCAACGCCATATCTGATCTCAAACACCAAAATATCAATCAATCGCCTAAAACAACACTATTTTATTTATTTATTTGCTAAATTTCAGAAACAAAATTGGAAACCGGTTAATTAATTGAAAATTCAATTTCGTGCATTTCAAGTTGGAGCGATGATAACAGGATCGATCGCAGGAACGTGTATAGCGAATGAATTTAATTTGTGAAAGGTGATATATATATATATATACATACAGAGAGAGAGAGAGAAACCGTGGAAGAAATTTCCGTGAAACAATGAATGAATGAAGAAGCACCAAGTTTTCTTTGCAATGAGGCTATTATTTGCCCCTTCAAATCACGTGGGTCACCCAACCAATGAAATATCCTTCCCATTTTATAAGGAGAAAAAAATCAATGTACACACTTGGGGTGAGCCTACCCAAACTTCTCACCCAGTTTGGTCTAATTATAATCGGTCTGAATGTGATCAGATCGATTTAGGTTCAAAAATTAGGCTTGTTCAATAATTAAGGTTGGATATGAGATAGAATGACTTGATCAGTATCATAATTACTCGTTAGTCATGTTTGTATATGTTTTTATTCAATTGTGTACATGTTAATGATATTTATTTGGTTAAAAATATCATTAATTTTTTAATTGTTTAATCATATAGAAAACTTGATCCAAAAAAATAGGATGAGATAGAATAATGAACAATAACATTAGCCTATATCTCTCTATCTAAACAAAATAAAAATCCATTGAAATACATTTTCTTTTATCTTCCTTATTTCCTTTTTCTTTCTCCACTGCCAAGCAAAGTACAAAGTAAAAACATGAAAAGTGGCTTCGCCCGGGTTCGAACCGGAGACCTTCAGTGTGTTAGACTGACGTGATAACCAACTACACCACGAAACCATTTGATTGCATTTAGTTTGCTCAGGTTGAAATTCCAACTTATGATTTCAGATGATGCATCAGTTTATTAATACAAGAACTGGGAATAACTATAATTTTGTATTCCTTCTACTGTCTTATAACAGAAACTGGGAATTAGGATAACTCATAAAATGCAAAGGAAACTGTCCAGATCCAGACCATGCTACTACTCACGCTCATTGCAATATCAATGCTCGTTATTGCTTTGCCTATTACTATTAAACCACTACTTTTCACCAACATTACTATTTGCAATATAATCCTTCTAACAAGTTTATTTATTTATTCATCTAAAACTCCAAACCGCTTTATATCGTGGGGCATTCTTCAAAACCGCTAAACCGCCTTCATTCCATGAAATTAGTCCGTTGAAGTCAAACCAAACCCATTATGAACAAAAACAATGATGACATTACTTTCACGTAGCACCAACTTCTTGTTATGTTGCTTTCTCACTCTCCATTTCACAGGAGGAGTTCAAATTATATCCAAATCAAAGCTACAGAAATGCGAGAAGAATTCCAACTCCGAACAAAATCTCAATTGCACTACCAAAATCGTTCTCAACATGGCTGTTCCCAGTGGCTCTGTATGCATTACACAATTACTAACTTATTAAGTAGTAGAGTAGAATCAATGAAGTAAGTATACATGTTTAACTAATTTATAGTGTGTGTTTTAATAGAGTGGAGGAGAGGCATCGATTGTTGCTGAATTGGTTGAAGTGGAAGAAAATGCAACTGCAAAAATGCAAACTTTGAGGGTTCCTCCAGTCATAACTGTTAACAAATCTGCTGCTTATGCATTCTATGATTTAACATACATACGAGTATGATTCTCTTCTCTTACGACATTTCTTTTTAACTAACTATACCCCTTTTCTCAATATCTTATCGTACATGAATGATGGTTTAATGGGTGGCATTTAGCAGGATGTTCCTTATAAACCTGAAGAATTTTTTGTTAAAACACGCAAGTGCAAGCCAGATGCTAGTGCAAATGTTGTGAAAATATGCGAGAGGCAAGCCATGTTTTATTATTATTATTATTAACTATTTATGAACTTGAGATGTAGACTACACTGTTTCTCAAATTTGTCTTGTTTTTCAGACTGCGAGATGAAGAGGGTAATATTGTTGAGAATACTCAGGTGGCTTTCCTTCCATGTTAGACTTGCTTTACAGTTAACACAAAAAAATCATGTCTTTCTGTGTTAACACCTATGTTTTACAACAAGTGGCATACTAAGAAATACTTTCACCTTAGTTTTTTTGTTTTTTGAATCATGATATTATAAAATGTTGTACTTGTAATATATTGGGAAGTCCAATTTTCCAATTACATTTACCATTTATGTTCTAAGGGCTTATGATGATAATTTATTCCAACAAAAAAAAACTTTGTTGGTAGATTCATTGGCATTTGTCATTGCTTAACATTTATGTCTGTCTATCTATAATTCAGCCAATCTGTTGTCCATGTGGGCCACGGCGGAGGATGCCTTCATCATGTGGAAACTTTTGTAAGTGCTCTATGCTGTTGCCGGTTGGCAGCATTAGTATTAGTATTAAGTTTTTAGGAAACATGGAATTTACAATTATGTTTTGTTTAAGCAGTTGACAAATTGACAAAAGGAAAGGCCAACACTGCACATTGTGTGCGCTTTCCAGGTGATTGGTAAGCCTTCCATTCTTTGTGGATGTTTATGTTGAATCAGTCAAACCTTTTGTTCCAATTTATCTTGTCAAGATATTTGTTTGAAATCCTTCTTTTTTCATTCTGCAACAAATTCAACTTATCTGAATTTCCCTGTTATTTCCAGATTACAAAAGATAAAAATTGTGAGTTGCAATAATAGAACAATAACTCAGTAATTTTGTTGATGTTGTCTTGTTGAAATTTTAGGGATTTGATATATATGGGGAATGAGAAATAGATATGTATCACAATGAAGCATTGGCCTGATACCCATATTTGTATCATACTAACAATCTATGTTGGGTAAAACTGTACAAGTATAGTACAAATAGAACAAGTTCAACTCAATAATAATCACGACATGCAAAATACTATTATAACAGAACTATACAATGAAGCTTGCTATTTATTAGCATTTAATATTGGATATAATGTAGTTTTGTCTTGTTTTAAATGTAGTAATTTCTTAAATGTGAAGTTGTTCCTTGTTTTGGTTACCAGATACAACTTAGATTTTCTTATTTTTTTAGACCAATTCAGGTTTCATGTCTTTGGTATTGGGCGGCGAACATTGGGATTTAGCGTTCGAATACAGGTGAAGAGTGGAAATGAAGTTTCGGTATGTAATCATTGGTTTTCATAAGCAATATTATAAGATTTAAATGAGACATTCATCTTTTTCAGTAGGTTATGCATTTTGCATCATGATACTGGTTTTCGTGAAGTATCCCGAATCTTTCATATTATATTGTGCTTGCAATGGAAAAAAAGTATAAAATGCTAATAAGAGCATACATATATTCTTCTGTCATTTTGTTTTCCAGTTTCTGTTTACCTAACACATAATTTTCGCCATCCATAATTTGGCCGGCAGGAAGTGGTTGTGGGTCCTGAGAACAGAACAGTGATATCTGATGATAAATTTTTGAGGGTTAGTCTTATTGGGGATTTTGTTGGGTATACAAGTATACCATCGTTTGAGGATTTCTATCTTGTTGTACCAAGGCAGGTATGCTTGCTTTACTGGTTTCACCATAATTGATCCCAACTGGTTTTAGCTGTTAAAAGTGTAAATTTATCCACAAATATAGATGAATTGTGATTTTCTAGTAGTTTTTTGGCATATTTTGTGGACAACATATGTTGCAGTAAAATAAAATTGAGACTGAATTAGCTTCTTTTTTTTGTCTTTTTGAAAAGGAGACTGAATTAGGTTAAAGAATTGGTTATTAAATAATTTTATGCTGCTAATGACAACTCTTTTAAATTGGCTTCATGAACATTGCTTTGTTAATCACAAACCTACTCTTACACAGTTTCTTGATAGTTGCCTTCTTTAAAGAATTCTTTGAACATGTAGTTTTTTAATAACCCACTTTTGCAGTGGAGTTAAATCAGGTACACATGGAATAGGAATATGATAAAAAAAAAAGAACTTTCAATGATGAAGAACACCATGCTCCCTATAGTCTCAAGAAATTTTGCATGCTTTTGAGACATCATTCACAACTTCTAGAAGCTTAAAAAAATATTTGCAAAATTTTCTTATGGCAGGGTGATCCTGCTCAACCACAAGATTTGGGAAGAAACATTTCTATGTGGATGCTGCTTGAGAGAGTAAGATTTACGTTAGATGGTATTGAATGTAACAAAATTGGTGTCAACTATGAAGCTTTCAATCAACAACCAAACTTTTGCTCTTCACCCTTTTGGAGTTGCTTGCATAATCAGTTGTGGAATTTTCGAGAGGTTAGTACTGCAACAATAATTTCATTCCTCTAATTTGTTTCACCATCTCACTATTCTGGTTTCATTTCTTTCTTCTTCAATCACCCCCTTTTTCATAACTCTTGCACCAGACATTGCATACACACACACGCCAATGATTTTAATACATGTATATTTACTCCAATGCACTGAAAAGTTGTATAATTTCAGGTTAATATGCTTTAACTTATACTTTATCTGCAGTATTCTTATTGTTGGTGAGAATTTGAGAGGAACATTCTTGTTTTAACAGGCTGACTTGAACCGAATAAGTAGGAATCAGGTGCCACTCTATGGTTTGGAAGGAAGGTTTGAAAGGATAAACCAGCATCCAGTTATGTTACGCTAATTGTATCTTTATATTAAACATGGTGTATTCAATTTGAAATGATTTTTATTTGATTTGTCTGCAGGGTACTGGAAGTTATTCTTTCTCAATAGGAATTACAGAGGTTCTTAATACAAACATCGTGATAGAATTAAGTGCCACTGATGTAGAATATGTATATCAAAGGTATTATTATTTCCTTCATTCAGAAATCATATCAAAACAATGGTGTTCTTTATAAATATGTATGTCATGGATATGGATCTGTCACGGCCATTCTATTTTATGAAACTTGTTTTTATGAACTTTATTGCTAATAGTAGTGACTGAAAACTTAAGTTGCTGATGGATTTTTTTTTTCCTAGTCAATGTTGATGTGCAAGAGTGTTTTGTAGTCTGAGTGAGGTTGTAAGCTGACAAAAAATTTGAGATGTTGGTGTAGTCATTCAATCGCAGATTTTTTTTTGCAAACAGAAGTTATGGTGTTTGATCAACTCTAATAAAACTTTTTTTTGGGGAGGGGGATAATGGAGTATACATGATAAAGTCTAAGACGGAAACAAAAATCATGAAAATAAGTTTCCCTTGTTAGTCTGCTCTGCTGCTCTGAAGCACGGATACGTGAAACTCCTTCACGTGTCGGTGTCGGACATGTATCTGAGACGGATACGCTTCGGTTCGTCATGGATACGTATCCGTATCTGTGCTTCATAGCTCTGTTGTATGGTTCGGAGGAAAAATGGCGTAAGTAAGTTTAATGCCAGCTAATTTGGTTTCTAATGATGTGGACGGATGCCTTTATATCCAGCAGAATTATTGTCTTTTTATAGTAAAAAAATCACAAGCTGCTTAGCACTTTCTTTTGTCCAGGAGCCCTGGAAAGATTTTGGGTGTTAGCATCCCTACATTTGAAGCCCTAACTCAATTTGGAGTTGCTACAATCACAACTAAGAATACTGGTGAGGTGGAAGCATCATATAGTTTGACGGTATTCACTCTCTATCCATCATAGTTCTTCACATTCTTAGATATTTAGTTAAGGCTTATGCTGAGCCTCATGGAATGTTTATTTGATGATTTTTTATACAATGTCAGATATGCATTATATTAATCAGCACATTTTGAAGGCTTGAAATTATTAGTAGAGTTATATTCTACTTCTTTGGTTATAAGATGTAATATGAAACACTAGGGGTGGTTATGATTTTTTAAAGAACTTAACCTGACCTGTGATCTTAGTTTGGATGAATAACAACGTCAACCAAGCCTTATTCCCACTACGGGGCTCAGCTGCATAGATCAAATGATGTTCATAAGCTTCACGACACTTGGATGAAGGTGCAATTATTTTTCTAAATATCACACTTTAATTTCACACCCATAAGCTTCATGACAAAAAAACATGTCCGGTTCAATTATTCCTAGTTAGATGAGCTTACTGCATGAGAAGATATTAACATATGCATGAGGCTCAAGATTCTCTAGTCTTATTATGGTTACAAAATTTAGTTCCAATATATTTAAAGTTTGCAAGGTTGTAGTGTTTCTCAAGGAAACAAGTTGCAGTTTTAGCTTTGATGTATTGTGGTGTTTTGCAGTTTAATTGCTCCAAGGATGTCACCTTGATGGAGGTATTATACTGAAACATATGTTCATCCTCAACTAACTGCTTTTCCCTTTGCAGCTTTATGATTCATTGATATTCTACTTATGGGTGTTTTTCCCCAACATGCTTGCAGGAACAATATTTAATAATGAAGCCAAATGAGATTACAACCCGAGCATTCAAAATCTACCCAAACACTGATCAAGCTTCAAAATATTTTTGTGCAGGTAAATTAAAATATTATGGTTAATATCTATTATCAAGATTAAAGTGGAGGAAAATATTGATACTCAGTTATCTATTTTCCCGTGTTTTAATGAAGCTATACTGAAGGACTCTGATTATGGTGAAGTTGACAGAGCTGAATGTCAATTTACTACTACTGGTATGGTTCTTGACAATGGAACACAGGTTTGTTCTTTTCCAGTACCAGAATTTATTATCACTATTATCCTGTGACATAAAACTTATTCAAATCAGTTACACTATGCTATGATGTTCTTAAAAGTTGAAACTAATCATATTTTGAGAATATATATTTTTCCTCTAAAATGAGGATGACGGGACCTGTTATATAGTTGAATTCCACACAAAAGTTAGTTTTTGCTCCAGGAATCGGTAAGGACCAATAATGCATGGAATTGTCTTTTGTTGCTAAAAGCTTCTGTATCTACCTTGATCGCCTACTTATTTTGGTTTTATTTGTCGACCAAAATGATCTTGTTAGAAATTCTATTGACACTAAAGGCGAGATGGATTTTGTTTTGAAAACGTTTTCCGTTCTAAAAATTTCTGAGGGAAATATGTCAGGCATCAGAGATCAGAAGTGGTGTAACCGAGGGCAGATGCAGGATCATAAACTTGGACTTACTTAATACCAATTGCAACTTCCAGATGACTGAAATTCTGTTGGATGAATAAATATCTACAAATTGCCTGTTCTACTCATAGAGAAATTTGCTTATGCTTTAGTGTTGGCCTCCTGACTCAGCTTATCAAAGCAGCTTGGATTTATTTCAGCCTGCAGGATATGGCCATAAGGACCTTACAGCAGTTCTTTCACCCAAATTGGTATAAAGTACATCTAAAATTGTGCTAATAATTTCATAAATGGGCACCAATAAGCTATGGGTAACAAAAAGCAGAATTAACACAAGGACAAAGTCTCCTTATATAGATGAGGCACAAATTGCCAGTTCTTACCAGTTCTTTTTGGAGCAGTCTAGGGCATAAACATGAGGCACAAATTGTCCCGGAAACATACATAGAAACAGTCTCATCATGTGCGAGGGTAAGATTGTATACATCCATCATCCCTAGATCCCACTAAGTGAGAGTCTCGTACACTGTGCCGACCCTTATCTTTATGCATATAAAGTTCATCAGAATGATAGTCTTCTGATCGTTGAACAAAAAACAAGCTACTTGTTGGCAATTTAATGAAACATATTATGACAACAAAAAAACATATGATTTTGTGGATCATTGAATCATTGATCACTGCAGGGTATGCCTTTTCAACTACCAGAGACCAGTATAAATGGTTTCTTTGATTCTATTGAGAGCTTATGGAATAAACTATGGACAAGCATTATAGAATTTATCACTGGAAAAATTTGCGGGTATTTTTTCTACTAGAATTTACAGATTGCATCATTCAAATTCTAGAATATATGTGAAATGTCGGTCTCTTTAATTTTTGTATCATTTAGAATCAGGGTATGGAATTTATCCTGATTTGTTTCGAAGTGATTTTACATATTAGTACGAATCACCTTTACGTAGAATCAGGGTATTGGAAGATCTATAACTATATACTACCTTATTAACCATAAGCTTTGGGTGAACAGACAAAAATGCTCCGGGTTTTTTGACTTCAAGTGTCACATACAATATGTATGCTTGAGTTGGGTAGTGATGTTTGGTCTGTTTTTGGCAATTTTTCCAACAGGTAAACTTCTATTTAATGTCTATGGTGATCTAAAGTTTGTAATTTCAGCAGAACACAGGAAATATAAATACTGTTATTTGAATTGCAGTGCTTGTGCTATTATGGCTTTTGCACCAGAAAGGTGTATTTGATCCTCTTTACGACTGGTGGGAAGATATCTTTGGTGCTGATGAACAGACCTTCGTGGATAAAAGGAACTTGGAAATGGTTACAGGACACCATCATACTCATAGTAACAAACGTCATAAACAGGAACATAGGCACCCTAAACATGGCACCCAGTATAGACGAAGGATTAGTTATGAGCACAAGCACAGGCATTCTGAAAGGGACTCTAATCATTTTGATTATTTACACCATGTTCAGAAAGAAACGCACAAGCATTCGCATAAAAAGAATATAGTTACTGTGCAGCATCATGGTGACAATCCAGCACATTACAAACACAGAAAGGAAGGAGACACTTCAAAAGGGCTTAAATTGGTGGAACTGAAGCATCATAAAGAGAGGCAAGAAAAGTATGACAAACACCATGGAGGTCTGCTATATGAGCCAGAGGATGAGTAGAGAAAGTTGTAGCCGAATTTCTTTGAAGTTTTATATAATGTTCTAGGCCAAATTTTTACTTCATAGTTAGGTTTATCCTTATATTTTATTTCATTTCATGTTTCTGCTGGACTTCCTTCTCCCATTGGAAGATATTGAAATAATGCCAATTCAATGTTGTGATGTGAAATATATTTTATAAAAGGATATAATGTGAAACATTTACACCACTTGTTACAAAGTAAAACTCTTTCCTCCCCCTCACCTTGCTTTTCTAACGTAAGAAAGATGTCATGTTTTGGATCTAATACACTTTTAATTTTGAAGTGACCTAGGCAAAACTTAGTAAGAGATCATTATGGTTACTTCTCCAGCTTCCACAGTAAATCTCTGCCTTGTGTGTCTTGAAAATGCCAATGACTGGGAAGATGCCAATGCAAATTCACACCAGATGTGAGTCTCTCTTGCATAGTTTTGGTTTCTAATTTGTAATGGTATTGGTATATTCTGTTTCCTGATTTATTTGATCTTTCTCCATGATCTGAACATGAAAGCCATTTGGAAATTGTAAACCAGGAGTTCTAACAATATTTCCTCCTTTGATAGGTCGCCACCTGAAATGTTCGGATGTTAAAGACTTGATGTATCTCTGCATCTCAATTCAAGTTCACTGGCAAGCATATATATATAGATATATACATGCATGGGATTGGAATTTCGTGATCTTACCTGTACTTTGTTACCAAACTATGAAGAAAGACAGCCATCTGAACCTTGGTGAAGTCTGTTCCAACACAAAATCTCATGCCTCCACCAAAAGCCATGAAATTTTTTGTAGCACCACTTAATTCTACTCCCTGTAGGCCATTTTTGGGTCAGTAAATTGTAAAGGAAGACAGAATGCAGAGTAGGATATAAGTTAATTGTAAATTTTAAATTGAAGGCTAGCTTTTAGCTACTGGATTACATCATTTATACCCTTATCTATGTCAACTGGAGTTGAGACTTGAGTGTACCACAACCAGTCACATGGTAAACTCATTTACCTTATGTATCATGTACCGAAGTCCGCATACCACGAACCGGTATGAATCATTTACCACATACCAGAACTAACTGTGTATCATGTAAATTAGATGACAACTCCTTGTACCGGTGTCGGTGTCAATTGGCGTAGGGAGTTAACACAGATAGTGATATAAGTGATGTTTTCCAGTAGGTTTGTATTCTTTGAAGCAGCTATGAAATGATGAAAGGGTTGGGAAAGAAAAATAGAAAGTATTAAATTGACCTCCCATCTGCATGGATTAAAGGCAAGAGGATCTTGATATTTCTTCGGGTTCAAGTGAACAGCTGGGGGACACACCATAACTGCCCACCCTGCTGGTATTGTGTACCCTGCATGTATTAATTGTGGCAAATGAGATCATGTCAGATACACTGAACTTTTCTGTTGCTTAAATAACAAGGTATGTGTGCACTGGACCATAAAAACTTGATAATAATAGTGTGTCTAGTATTTTAAAATCAGTGGAATGATCATTATTATCTTACAAAAACTGTGTCCTCTTTGTGATACAATGGTATTTGTGCAAATTTAGTATTTAATCACATACCCTTAAAATTAATTTCCTTGAGTGACTTCCGGAAGATTCCTGGCACTATATTTGCAAGTCTCACGGTTTCATTTATGAACTGCAAATAGCCATGGACTTGTTAACAAGATATGTACACATAGAAAGTAACTCAACATTTTCACTCATTAATTAATAAAACAAGGACAAAATTATTGATGATGAACCTGAAATGTAAATGTCATTGATTTGTATTCTTTCCATGTGATTCCAGAGTTAGGATCTTCACGTTGTTCTAGGATGGCTTTATGTTCTTCCTAAAGGGCACAATACCAATGGCACTTTTAGTTAGTAGAGGTCAAAATGAAAGACAAAAATATAGGAGTAATTCAATGATTGGATTATTTTAATATATATTTATATATATATATATTTTAACATACTTGTAATTGCTTGAGTACCAAGGGATTGTCAGAAAGGAGTTTGATGGCATAAGTAATGGCAAGAGAAGTAGTTTCAAAGCTTGCAAAGAGAAGCACAAACATGAGGTCCAGCGCTATGGCTTCTGTTAGTATTGTTCCTTCTTTCTTTAGTTCTTCAACCACATAGTCAAAGAAATCTGTCTGCTCTTTCCTTGGCATTGCCCTTCTTTCCTGCAGCATCTTTTTCAACACCTTCATTGCCTTTTTCCTTCCCTGACAAGAATTAATGAATAAATTATCAAAACATAATAACAACAATAACCAAGCATTTATCATACTAGGTGGGGTCGGCTACATCGAACGATGTCACAGTGTTCTATCATAAAGTAGTTATGTTCTTTTCTAATATAAGAGATAGTCTATATTGGTGCCAAAGATTGGGAAGAAACAATCTTTTGTATCAACACATACCATCTTTCATATTAGAAAAGAACAAAACTACTTCCATTTTTCTTTTTAGTCATTTAGCAAGCCTAATTACTAATATGCAATACTTTTGTAAGAGTTTGCAAAAACTTATTTGGAGCTATGAAGACAGTTTATTACCTTGTAAGCTCTTTTTAGTAAGCTTATCAAAGAAACTTATGAAAATAAGCTCTTTTAACGTATTGTTTTGTAAAAGTTGATTGGATAAGCCTATAATAAGGTTGTTTACCAAACGTGAGCATGATACAATGACTAGAGTTGGTGGATTGGACTTACCTGCAAACATTTGTGATAAGCTGTTCCTGGAACATCCAGAGGGAAAGATATGAGCCCTTGTATAAATGCAACAAAGTTCTCCCTTAGATTCTCTGAAGGCTTGGTTGAATCATAACTGATAAGCTTTTTCGCAGTCAAATCAAATATCATCTACATGGAAGTGTACATAGCAAAGTTGAGACATGAAGTGGAAGGAGAAAGAATAGTTATTAGTGTATTTACTATTGATTATTTATTTATTTATACCCTTGCTGTTGATTCCTTCAATTCAACACTGTCCTGACATGACCACTGTTGTAATGATCTGCATGCTGCGTTCTCAACTTCAGAAAGCATCTTTTTAAGGCTTTCAGGACCAAACAGATTGAGTACCATGTTCTTAAGGTACTTGTACATGAAACCATGTAAAGAACCTACATTTTGTTTCCCAAAGATCTCTGTGAATGTCTCTGGGTACCAGCTCTGGAACACTTGTCCCTCTTGTTGGAAGATGAAGTAATTAAAATCTGGGTCTGTTGATACTACAACTGCTCTTCCTACTAAGTTGGTCTTGAAGATTGGTCCATACCTGAAGATAAGCTCAGATAATCATTGATCAAAAGAAGATACTCTTGTTATAGAAGGAATGATGGTTTGATACTTTGATGATTAGTATTTAGGTGTAACATGAAAGTTGAAATATTATATACCTTTTCATTCTCTTCTTGATGAAGGGAGGAATATCAGAA
The DNA here is from genome assembly GCA_009771035.1 of Lupinus albus. Lineage (NCBI taxonomy): Eukaryota > Viridiplantae > Streptophyta > Magnoliopsida > Fabales > Fabaceae > Lupinus > Lupinus albus. The sequence continues at coordinate 482,133 of CM020014.1, forward strand.
GAAGTGTTAGGTGTGAAGAATTGAAGACTTTCACCAAGAAGTGGCAAGCCCATTGAACCTGGTGGGAGTTTTCCATTGCAACTAGGATTTATCCATCTATAAACCCAATGTGTAATGCCTATAATAATAAATGCTCCAATATATAGCACCCACATTTTTTTCTATAAACACAAACTAAAAAGGAAAGAAAAACAGCCCCAAACTATTTTTTATAGAGAAGGAGATAATAAATGAATAGAGTGAAGTGGTGAATTAAGAGGAATGGACAAGTGCATAGAGTAACAGAAGAGATTAAAGTTGGGAAAGGAGGGTATTGAAGAATGGACAGAAAGGATTAGACAATGTTGGCATGAATATAAGAATCAAAGAAGATCTTCTTAAATAGGCTGGCCATAATAGAAGAAAATAATAATAATTTTGTGTTCAGTTTTAGTTTTTGGTGAAAATGGTTGTTGCAAAAAGCTGTAATAGTAGTTGGAGATAGAATAGAATAATTGAATTATATCTGTCTATAGAGATCACTTATTGCTATGTTGGAATTATCTGTCTATAGAGACACCACTTAATACTTATTATTGCTATGTCAATGCCTTGCATGATACTGGATGTTTCCTCTTCCACGCGTTCCTTTCTTCAAGGATAATTTTATTACTTTTTCTGCCTCAATTTCTATTCATCTCTGAAATTTGTCGTCTCACTCTTTCTCACAGTTTAAGGCTTTTCAACTTTTTTATTACGTAAGCTTTTTAATTTCCATTAGTTTTTGGACGGAAACTTGAAGTATAGTTGAATGAGGAGCATATTCACATATAAAAGAAAATAAGAATGAAAAGCCTTTAATATTTCAATGTTTTTGCGGCAGAGTCCATATAACATGAAAGTGACTAAGTACGAGGCTGAATTTGCATGTATTGCTTAGATTTGAATGATGAGTTTGAGGTTCAAAGAATCTGTCTGACCAAATCAAGCATCTCAAGTAAATCTTTCATGGGTCATTAAATGCTTTCAAGTCCTTAACCAACTTGATATCTTTCAATATCTATGATAAATTCTCAATCTGAGTGATTTTGACATAGTATATAACTATATATATATTCTTGTTATTTTGTTCTAATGAGTTGAAATATCTTTTCGTAGATTTTCATTCACTGCAACCAAACAAATGGATAATCTTATACCAACTAAAATGTCATACTTAATTAAATCTCAAAACATATATATATCATTGGTGATTCCAATTGCCATCCAACTACAACACTGCATGTTTTCATTTTTGGGGACATAACTAACAGCACCTATATATAGTATATATACTAATCTATCTAGGTCCATCAGGCCAGATAAAAGAGTTTAACTCATTGAGCACCACCCCATTTTCCCATTGAACCACGGACTTGACCATATTACCACACATAGGTAGGTCACTATGAACTATGGCCCAATAATATTACTTTACTTTGTCTTATTTTCTGTCACCAGAATACTGGATAAGTAAAATCAACCCCAAATATCTGGCATAAGGTTTTGTTATACCTTTAGATAATAGACTTTATGAGACAGGAAGTACTAACTTCTCCCATACCATAACCTTTAAAGTTGATACTAGGACATATATCACATATCTCGCACGTTGTTCTACTTTCTGTCTCAGACCAATCAGGATACTACTATATAAATAAATAAATAAAATTAAAAATAAAATATAACAAAAAATAATATTTTGATCGGTGAGTGGTATGAAGTGAAAGTTGATATATATCCACCAATCTTAGAATGGAAGTATATAAGGGGGTCCTACGTGTCTGAAAGTTAAATGGCACAAAATCTTATGGTGGGTACTTATATGCAGTTGGTCCATGTCAAAGGGATCTTCACCAATTGCAAAAGTGGGTTCACTTTGTTGAGTGTGCCAATATAGTTGACTCTATTGATGATGCATGACATGACATGATGATTCTATGGTTACATGGAAATGATTACTATAATGTAAGGGGAACACATCTCTACAACTTAATTATTTCATCATGGATTATGGGAAATCTAATAGTTTAGATGTACTTATCAATTTAAATCATTAGATTTTATAAGAATGAATAATTATGATGTGAAGTATGTTTTTTCCACTTACTCTTAAAATAATTGGATTTCTTACCTTTCATTTTTATTGCTTAAAAATATAAAATTAGTAATATTTTACATGAATGAGAAATGAGTAGTGCAAACTCTAGGATAACAAATATTATATTATAAGATTTAAAGTACATTGAATAAAGATTTAAAAATTACGAGGTTTGTACTGTCATGTTTTATTCTTCTAAATGTCATTCGTTCAAATATACTAATATATAATTACATTTTATTAACAACTTCTCTCTTATTATTCTTCTTCTGTATATATTTTTTAATATCTTTCTAGTTTAAAATTTTAGATTAGTTTAAAGATTCTATATTAACCACTTAATTATTCTTCTTCAATATTTTAAGTAACAAATTCTAATAATTCACTCATCTCTTCTTATCTATCACCTCTTTAATACAACGTAAACATATATTTTCACCATTACGTACTATACTATAAAATTATATATTGCGAGTCTCATATACATAATTTACTTATTTTCCATACCTTTCATTTTTGATAAATTATCTGTACAAAAACAATAATTCAATAGATTATATATCTCGTTGGAACTTGCTCAGAAATGCAAGTAGTCTTACCCTAAAGTACAATTAATAATGTAATGAAGTGAGAGAGGGGAAAAGGTAAGCAAATTTTAAATGATTAAACGAGTTTCATAAGTATTGAGACTCTCAACATAATACATTTAAGACTGAAAGAACATTATAGAACCAGAGATGAATATAATAATATAAATATATAGATGGGACACGTAGTTGCTCTTTTAGCCAGACCACGTGCACGTGCATCTGCATGCACCGGGGAATTAACATCTATCACAAAATCATAATTTATAGTGTCTCTTTTTGTTGTTATACTTTCTTTCTTTTTTGTTTCTATCCATCTTTTTTATTATGACAGATCACTTTTTATATTTCTCTCCTATACTTTTTATATTAAACTTTTTAAAGTGTTTAATGTAGTGTACCATTTGAAGTTAGATATAATTATTAGAAAAAACAAAAACAAAAACTGCCTCATGCTGAATACTTTATCTTTAAATAGATCAAAACAATAAAACTTGGGTTTAATACTTTAATTTGATCTTGTATCATGGGTGTTAATGGTGTCTTTAGTAGACAGTCAAAGATTGTTTCTTTTTTAGACTATATTTTCGTCAAGTTCGAATGTAAAAAACATTTTTTACATTATTTCGTGATGTGTATTACAATAAAACCCACCTGCTAAAACATCAATGGCTTTATGCATAATATTCTTTAAATTCAAAATGCATGCCTCTTGACAAATTGTTAACAAATTTATAGTTATAAATTGTGATTAGGTAGTGTTTTAATGACTTGATAATAACATAATTGGATTATATGTAGCATTGCTCTAAAATAGAATCCTTTAGTTTACTCCTTTAAAAAATATGTTATACATTTATGTTTGGTTAAATGTATGTAGCCTAATCACTAAGTTATTAAGGGGGCTTAATCTGGAAAATAGGAGTGTAATATTTATACATTATCAGTGTAAAGATTATTTATATATAATCACTATATTATCAATTATTCATTTGAATTAATTTTTGTTGAAGAATCGATAATAATTAAATATGAATGATACAATATCAATGTATAAAATAATTATTTGAGTTAGGCTAGCTCTTAGTAAAACACGTTGGACACATGGCATGAAATGCTTAATATAACAGCTAACCTCATAATTGGCCAATATAATATACCAGATTAATGGACATATGAGTGAGAGGAGTTTATTTTATGGAAGAGTTTTTGTAAAATGTTAATCCGTTAATATTTGTTCTCAAATCACAAATTTATTTAAGGAGTCATAAGGTGATTTGATGGTTAAAGTGAATAACTTAAGGGATAAAGTGAATGAGGTTGTGAGATCGAGTTTCACCCATAACAAAATAAAAAAAGTTATAAAATCTTTTCATGATTAAAGAGAATAAGTGAATTGAAAGAGTTTGATGGTTCGAGTCTCGTACTCAACAAATTTTTTAAATTTGTTATGAAATCAGAACCTTCTACACTTCTTTCTTCCGGAAAAGTTAAATAATTGCCTAATAAAAGTAAATGTATATACATGCTTTAATCTTTATAATTTGTTTAAGACTAATGGGGCAAATAATCGTCTTTTATTTACTCACTTCGATTCACATTACATGATTGCTTTGCATCCTTCAATAATACACCCAAATATTTTTTTGCGTGCCATCCATTTAAAAAACAACTAAAAGAAAACCTAGAAAATAAAATAATAAAAATATATTATTTTTAAGTTAATAATTTTTTATTTATTATATATGTCATTGTTCTTTTTGGTAGCTGTAATTGTTATTAACCTTGAAGTTTTAGTGCAATTTGTAGCCTTTTTTGTTTAGAAAGCTCAATTTTAATACACTTTTGCAAGTGGATTTAAAAAAATGTCTCATCCATTAGAATATCTTGAACCATATGTATTAATTTCTTATAAATGTCTCACTTTTGCAGGTACATTTAATTTGTTTGCTCTGCACTTTGGAGAAATTGTTTGTAATATGTCTTAGTAAGTGACTGATCCACGGGTGTGGGTCAGGAACGATAGATCTATAGGGATATGGTTTGTATGCACGAGTAATAGAGTATATGTCTTACTTCACTTATAGGAATAGAGTATGGGTCAGGGTAGCGGAACAAGGCCTAGATTACCTTCTTAGGTAATCGAATAAGGTCTTTACCTTACCTTTATATAGAGTAAGGGTAGCGGAACAAGGCCTAGATTACCTTCTTAGGTAATCGAATAAGGCATTTACCTTACCTATTCATATGTATACAGTACAGTATAGCTACTCCTTATACCATAACTAACTACTAGATAAGGTAAGGAGTAGCGTTATAGGTATGACACTTAATGTAAGACCCTATGTTATAGGGTCTAATCTATAGTATAATGTGTTTAAGGTAGTCTATAGCATAGACTACCTATCCTAGGTGTACAATTGATGCGATATTCTTTATGAATAGGCAAGCCATGTATTAGCTGGGGTCACCAATTAGGTACTGTTAACATGTTGGGTAATGCTTGTATGTAACCCTTGCTTGGTATCTTTAGTAATAAAATTGTTTTTTTCTCTGGTAAAAAACCCTGGCTTGCAAAGTACTTTGTCTTGTAAAATAACAAAATGTGGCGTCTTTTGTATAGAGGATATTTTTCTATATAAATTATCAGTCTAAGCTGAAATAATATATGAAAGAAATAAACATTTGCTGCGTCCATAATCCATATAATATTAATGAAAGAGTAATGTTATATTTTCCTACTGAATTTTCATACTAAATCTTTATTATGATTGATTTACAAGTGACACATGTCACTTTCTTGTGAGTAGGATAATTAGTAAAATAATTTAGCATGAGAATATAATATTTTTCTGCAACATATTTGTATTCTCTTCCTTCTCCCTGATATCCCTAAGTCTGTAATGTCCTCTTCCATGCATGGGTTGAAATAAAAAATATTTAAAGAATGTTATGTAATAGTTTTGTCAAATAATCAAATGTATATCTACAAGATATTGGTCTAATAGTATAAAGTTTCATTAGATCCTTAAATATATCAAAATGTCAAAGATTCAATTATTAAAAGTAACATTTAATAGGAGAAACGATTATAAAAAAAAATTAATAATCAAATGTCAACATCATATGAAATGAATTGTTGGGGCGTCCAGGTATATGTGGTAGAAGCCTGCTTGGCCAACAAGTCCAGTAAAACAACACACAGCTTCAATTCACTTTCCACCAAATTGTGTAGAACATTGGAGAAGTCCAACCATTTTCTCCTTTCCCTAATTTAACCCCATTAATTTTTCTATCTTGACCAAAACGCCCCCTTTACAAAACACTTAAAACTGACCCAACTATTTCTGATACTTTTCTTCACACAAAATATCTTTCTACCCACTTATTCACAAGATTCTTATTTGTTTCGACAAAAGAAACTGAATTTGTCTACAATTCTGATTTCAATGGCAACGTCTAATCAGGACACAATCGAGACTTTCATGAGCATAACCGGCTTATCTGAACCAATCGCAATACAAAAGCTTCAGGTTAATTTTCTTTTTTGTTTTTTTCTTCCGTTTCAATCTTTTCATGATTCAATTGTACTCTGCGTTTGAATTCTAATTTACCCAAAACAAAGTAATTCATTGATTATAGTTAGGGTTTTTTAGCCACGTGCATTTGGATTTTTTTTTAAAAAAATTGGGTTGTTGATTATTTGCCAAAAAGTCGGGATTTTGGGTTCTTTAAATGCTTCATTTTTCCAACCTTGTAAATAAGGTTCGATCATTACACAGTCATAATTAAGGTATTTTCAAAGGTGATTGACATTTTTTATTAGGTGTATAATGTATTGGTCTCTTTTATTTTCAAAGGTATGATTAGACTGTGATCAGTTAGGAACTTAGGATCATTTCTAGACTTCTAGTGTGCTTATTGAATTTGGTAAGAGTTTGCTTACAAGAATTATTTTTGCACGAACATCTGTGCTTGATTATTAAATGTGAAACTCTGTGGTACTGTTGCATATATTAAGGCATTGCAATTTAAAGACGTTTATCTATCTTAGCAATTTAATGATCTCAGATAACGTAGCTTATAGCCTTATATATGAATTAGCTCAGAAATTATTCTTGCTTAGATTTCTAGATAAGAGAGATCACATGCACTTTGTATGTGAATTTTAGCTTCTAAATTATCAACTATCCCGTTATTATCTTGTAAAACTAATATCTCATAGAACCAGTTCTGTGGATTTTGTGACTAGAGATTTTAGGCATTTATTAATGATGTAAGGTAAGTGTTCGTGCCATAGCCTGGTGGTTATCGAGCATGTCTCATGGGTTTGAGACACGGGTTCAAATCTGAGGCATAACTTTTGGAGGATGAGCCTCGGCGCAACAATAAGATTGTTTGCCTTGTGACCTGGAGGTCATGGGTTCAAATATTCAAAACAACCTCTCCGCTTGCAGGGGCAAGGCCGCTTCATCTATGCTCTCTAGGCCCTACTAGGTGGGAGTCTCGTACACTAGGTCACCCTATTTTTAACATTGTTGTAAGGTAGTTGTTTATGTCTCTCCTCATCGTCTGTAAATATTGTTTCTTGTCAGGAGCATGGGGGTAATCTTAATGAAGCTGTCAATGCACATTTTAATGAAGGAGACAGAAACTTGTCAACCAGGTTCACACTTTTTCTGGCCTTAGTAATAGTTTCAGAAATATCCCTTGTCAAACTAGTATTACTTCTTCTACATCACTACATGCTCCTGTTAATTCTTATGATTTTGATATCGTAATTCATTCTTTCATTGCCAGTGTGAACAATACTTCTGTCACTGTTCCAGAAGATGATCTCATGGACATAGAGGATGAACTTCACAGACCTCTATCACTTTTTTCTTCAGCCAGAAACAATCCATTTTCTATTCTTGAGTCAACAATTGGGAGAGGTATATTTGATACACGTTCTCATCTAGCAAACCAACCACCATTTGTTACGTATCCAAGAGAGGTCAGGCAGATTCCTATTGAGGTTAAGGATGGTAGTCAATCCTCTCCTCAAGCTAGTCATCATGCTCCAACTATTGAAGATGTCACTGGAACTGTTCATGCCGACGGTCCACATATTCATGGGACTGTCATAATTAATGAAGATGATGATGATACTCCACCTGCTCGGACTGCATATCAAAATGAACAAAATTACGAGACATTGGCTGATACTTCACTTTCCAGAAGTACAAGACCCAGTGCGCCCGACTTCGAGAACTTACCAGATTACGACAATGACATAGAAGAAGAAATGATCCGTGCAGCTATCGAGGCTTCTAAACGGGAGGCTGGGGAAAACTATCCAAACCACAACCCTGCCAGACAAATTGTATGTTACTTTCCTGATGGATTTCTCATGGTCTATTTACTGAATGCTTACCTTAGTACTTATTTTCCACCTGGTGCAGGATTTAAGTGAATCTGGGCCCCAGTCCAGGCAATCAGTTTTGGAGGATCCTGAGCTTGCTCATGCAGTTTCATTGTCACTGAAGGTACACTTCATTTTTTTTTATTTCTTCCCATTTCAAATGTTTTGGACCTGACTTCTCAAGCGCATTCACCATGTTGTTTTACCATCGGGGGATAGCTTGATGCTTTTACTTTGCTTTCAATTAATAACGGATATTTGGGACATTGATTGCTTGTTGCTTTTAAATGAAACGAATCCAGACAGCTGAGCAAGAGAAAGCAGTGCAAATGCAAGGAGATGCTGGAGCACCAACAGTAGGGCCGTCTAAGTCATCTGAGGTAGATCCAGGAGAAGTGGCATCCAATGGAAGGTATATTCTCTTTATAATTGTTGTCACTGTTGTGGTCTGATGCATTGACTACACAGAACTCAGTATTTTCCCTTCTCGTGATTGTCGAATCTGAAAGGCAAAACTGTGGTCATTCTAGACTGCAGACAGGAAGCTCATCCTTCCAAGATGAAGGTGAAGACTTAGAAGAACAACCTCTGATTAGGAGCAGGTCTAGACTTGCATCTTTGGGCTCCACAGAATCGGCCAACAATGTTGAAGTTATTGAGGCTAGCATGCTTGCAAGCATAGGACCTCAGGATAGCAGCGGTCCTCCTCAGCGTGATCAGAATTCATTCCCTGATGAGGTATGGTCCTTCAGTTATGAGTTTTCAAAAAGAAATTGTGTTTTTAACCTTAGCAACTTTATATTGTCCAAGTTGCCTGATTTTCTATATTTTTTCTAAAATGAAATTGAAGTGGGGTGGAATTTCTTCTGAGGAGCACGATGAAGCAGTTATGCTTGAGGCTGCAATGTTTGGTGGAATTCCAGAAAGGAGTGGGTACAGCTATGCCTATGCACCACATGAGTTCATGCAGAGTAGGGGCATCTATCCTCGCCCAACACCTCGCCCACCTTCACCATCATTGACAGCTCAACGCTTGATAAGGGAACAGCAGGTGTGACTTATTTCTTAAATAAAAGCTGGACTTGTATAGGTGGTAGAAGATGGCCTAACTGCAGCTATTGCTGTCTTTTTTCATTTAATTTGTAGGATGATGAATATCTTGCAGCGTTACAAGCAGACAGAGAAAAAGAACTGAAAGCTATAGAAGAAGCCGAGGCTGCTCGTGAAGAGGAAAGGCAGAAAGAGGAAGAATCTCGGAGGAAATTACAGGAAGAACTGGTAATACATTTAGGGCTGATCTGTTAACAAAATACAGTTGCCAAAATTTTCAACTTGTGATTCTTTTTGGTCTGAGAGTGATTTTTGTTTTTGTTTTTTGCTTTCACTACTTACTGCAAAAACGCCACCTTGTATTCATTCTATTTTTTGTTTTCAAAGATTTGTACTGAAACAGTGAACAACGAAAACAGGAAACATAATGGAAACAAGGTGGCATTTTTACAATTATTATTAAGGCCCGGTGCATGAGGCTCGCATCTAGTGGGGTCTGAAGAGGGTAGATGTGTGCAGCTCTACCCTCACAAGTGAAGAGATTGTTTTTAGGATTTGAACCCATGGCCTCCAGGTTACAAGGCAAACAGCCTTACGTTGCACCAAAGCTCACCCTCTATTGACATGAAAAAAGAACTTTTTGCAAATCAAAAAGGCACTTATATTTCCTTTGTCATGCATTTCTTGGAGGAGGGACTGGGTGGTTATTAAACAAGCAGTTGTTAGCGATTTTGTAGGGTGCATTTCCTTTTTCATGTTTACATTATGTTGCATTTTTCTTACATTTCATGTAGCATTCCATTGTTTCTTATCATGTTTTTTATCCTGGAGGATCTCCTATTTCTGAATTGCTTCTTACTCTTGCATTTGTCATTATTCTCTGTCAGGAACTGGAGACACAGTTAGGGGCAAAAGAAGTCTCTCTACCACCCGAACCATCATCCGATGATGAGAATGCTGTGAACTTGCTTATAAGAATGCCAGATGGCAGCCGCCGTGGACGCCGATTCCTTAGATCTGATAAACTACAGGTAAAAAACATGCTAGAAAATGTTATTTTCCTCCTATATTTTGGTGAATCTTTTTGCTAAACCTGACTGCAAAAATTTCAGTATCTTTTCGACTTCATAGATATTGGTAGGGTGGTGAAACCAGGCAGTTACAGACTGGTGAGTGGACCTGTTGCATTTCAGTTTTAGCAAAATTTCTCCCCTTAACATGTATTCTCACTGTGATTACTCATCGTTAATGTTATTCTTGGGGTTAGGTGAGACCATATCCTAGGCGCGCTTTTAGTTCTGAAGAAAGTACATCAATTCTTGAAGAACTTGGCATAACCAACAAGCAAGAAGCCTTGTTTTTAGAGTTAATCTAAATTCCATGAATGCTGATCTCAATTGAAGTTTAGTGTAGGAAATTATGAATCCATTCAGAGGATATGGGTTTCTAATTTGGTTTGTGCTGTTTGGATGGAGTTATATGTTTCTATTTCATATAGATCAGAATCATATTTTACAAAACCATCTTCCTTTACTTATCATTAGATTATGTATGGAGAGTGTCTCATGCCTTGTAATAGAAGGTTAAGGAAGTTTTTTTCAAACAATTCTCCTTGCACTAATCTTCACTCCCATCCAGCAAAATATAAGTATATAACTAACTACACATCACATTCCCTATAATAGTTCCGGATACCAAACACTGCTTAAGTATGAAGTAAAATTAGTATTAGAAGAAGAAAATATAGATCACGCCCCAGCAAAAAAGGGCACAACCAGAACATTTTATTTGGTGTTAGTTTTATGTGCGCAACCAGCATTCAAAGTCAGTACTAGGAGTCATGATCTATGGTCGGGTTTAAAAATTAGTTTCAGACAGTGGGTCGGTAGGGGATAAACATGACTCGGTCATACTCATTCCATTATTACTCACTTGTCATATTTGTATATGTTTTTATTCAATTGTGTATAGAATAATGACATTTCTTTTATCGAAAATATAATTGATTATCTAATTTTTCATTATAAATACATGATTAATACTATATACATATAATATTTCATATGTCAAATTACGTATCCATAATAATAAGTAAAATATTGAGAATAATTTATCTAAAATATATATGTATTATATTTAATCGGATATAGGTTCGAGTCCGAAAATTGTCCAATCGATACTTAGGGTTAAGTTAACCTCGAGTCTAGTATCGGGTTTAGATTTAAAAAAATGAATCTATCAACATTTAAGATTAGGTAAGACATAAGCCTTACTCGGCTTATACTCACCCCTAACCAGTAGGCTATATCCAAGCCCATGTCATCCACAAAGGATTTGAGATTAAATTTTTCATCTAGCGTTCTAGAAAAAACTTATACCTTATAATTGATCATTTTTTACGGTTCCAAAAAAAATATTCCTCCTCTCTAGAAAAGAAGACTATAGAGAAAGATAAATCTTATTCGAATTATGTAAGAGTTAGAATTGAACATTTTCCCCTTCCAAATTACCTTAGTTTAAATTTTAAAATATCACGAAGCCTACAATTATTGCAAGATACCTACAGGTAACAACGTTATAAAAAGAATGGAGTGAATAATGTAGACATTTTCTAAAATGCATGACAGGTATATATTATATATAATATTAGTAGGTACAATAGAAATGTGATCTAAAACACTTATTTTATACATATGGTATTTATAAGAAGTTAAGAAGATATTTGTTTGCATGTAATCCATCGACATATAGAGACCATAAGCTTCCAAAACTATCAAATTGTTTTTGATAGAGACGCATTTTCTATATACACGAGGTGGGTGTGCTGGCAACATGACTCATACTCACATCACTTCATTATTTTTCCTGATTTGTGCAAGCATTAGTTAATTAGTTAGAGATTTTTTTTTCATCTTTCTTCATTTTAAATTTTGAAATCTAGTGCATACCAAACCATTCAATATTTCATTACTCCATTTTGTAATGTATGTATGTGGAACGTAGTTGTTGAATATGGAATATTTTAGTTTTAAATATATTATCTCCACTTCAGCAAAACAACGTGTATATATATATATATAGAATATATTTTCTCGTCGGCCATGAAGATGTGTGCTAAGTTATAACTACTAAGTGGCCCCCGTTGTTTTTCCAGAACTCATTTCCTTATTCTTAAAGGAATTATTAAAAACATTTAAAATGGGAACAAATATCTTATCTTTCTAATGATTTGTTTGTTGCTGCGCCTCAAAATAGTTAAATTTCATGTGGTCCATAATTTTTTAGATGATACATACACATGAGTGTTTAAGATAAGTCTCAGACTTTATTTCAATATTGTCCCACAAATATCATAAGACTAAGATAATATGAGATGGTTTTTGGGTCGAGTAATGATATATCTTCCTACTAAATTATACATTATACTAATCCTCTTATACATACAAAATTTACATATGTTACAAAGTGATACTTTGGTGGGAGTAAGGTTTCAATAACTCTGGGAGTATGTCTTTTAATCATACAAGATTGGATGACTAAGATGATGAGTATTACTCTATATGAGTAAATGATCCCTCCCCCTAAAATATTATATAAAAGATATGCATAATTATGTAAGATATTTTTATATCCATGAATATGGTTGATGGAGACGTTTTGAGCACAATGAAATGCTAAATACATGATTGGAAAGGAGTAAAGTGTAACTAAAATAGTGTCATAATTAGATAGAGAAACAAAAGGAATGACACGAGTGGCATACAACTGGAACTAGCCTACAAAACCGGTTATCCAAGTTACCGGTTACAACCATTTTTATTAATTTGAAACGCGCATTCACTTTTGCACTTTGGAACTTTCATTGATGGGTATTCGGTTTTCGTCGCTAACTAACTCTCCAAATCCCAGCTTGGTAGGATTGGAGGAATTACCTGAGAGTTGCGTCGCTAACATCCTCAGTTACATGGATCCTCCACACATTTGTCAATTAGCGACGTTGAATCGCACTTTTCGTGCTGCTTCATTTGCCGATTTTGTTTGGGATTCGAAACTGCCACCTAATTATGATGTTATTGTACGAAAATTCGTTAATAATTTTCCCAGCAATTTAGGCAAAAGAGCAATTTACGCTGCTCTTTGTCGCCTTAATACCTTCGATGACGGTAACAAGGTAATAAACCATGTTTTAGTTCACTGGCTAGGGTTTTGTTCCTCTATTGTCTTTTATTCAATTATTATAAAGTAAGTAACTATGGCAAAATGATTGGAAAATCTTTTACAATAATTGATGATTTTTTGCAGAAATTTTGGGTGGATAAAAGCACGGGTAAGATTTGTTTGTGCATATCATCGAAGGGACTGTCAATAACTGGGGTTGATGATAGAAGATACTGGAATCGCATCCCTACTGACCAATCTAGGTCAGATTCTTCACTTCACACTTTTATTCTTACCATTTTTACTATATACAGCACAGGGGACACTTCTTTTTTCTTATCTGTTACCATATAGATAATGTATATTTTAGATTGATTATCTTACACTTTTTGATCTTTTTTATGAGTTTATGCCTTGGATATTTTAATCTTGTGAGGCAGGTAAGGGGTGAAGAAATTGAGGGAGAGGAAAACACAAAGCTCACTTGTCTTGTGTTTTCCTTTAATCTCTCTGTTGATATGACAAACTAATATCTCCTAAAATTAGCTTGATATTTTTCTTCATTTAGTTTAATTTTATTTTTGATAGTCATGCCGACCCCGCCTAGTGGGACTAAGGTTTGATTTTTGTTATTTTTTGTAGTTATATATTCAAGTTTGGTCTACATATTTAGGAACCTTATAAATATATATTAAAAGTTTAGATTATTAATAAATTCAATCAAGAATTATAGTTGGTTGACACATTTGATTGAACTATTATATGATGTTCATAAATAGAAATTTGAGGAACTAATTGTATTATAATCTATTTATAGGCAACTGATTGCAGTCATATTGATTTTTTTTGCATGTTAGTTGTGTTTACATGTCTAAATATAAAGCAACATGAAACCATTGTCTTATCCTTGAGCATTTGATGAAGGTGAAAACATAAAAAGTGCATCATTTAATCAAATAGAACCATTTGATTTGAACAGTTTATGGGCACATTCTATATAATATCCAAATTTTTAAAAATAATATAGTTGAAAGTGGAAAAACTTATATTGAAGCCATGAAAAACATGCATTTATATATGTATTGTGCTCCTCTGCCCACTGAGCACATCTACCTGAACAAATCTTGCTTGTGCTGTTGTGGAGGAAACCATGACGATATTGATGAATATTAAAATTTTAAATACACGGGCTGTGGTATATTTATAACATTGAATGTGAATGTGTTCCTTTTTCCAAATTGCATTAAAATAATATAACATTGATGAACATGCATTTATATATGTATATTTATATAGTGGTGCTTTGGAGTTAAACCTGAGTTATCTCCATTTTTTGCAGATTTCATACTGTTGCATACCTCCAACAAATCTGGTGGTTTGAAGTGGAAGGGGAAGTTGAGTTCCCATTTCCAGCTGGGACATACAGCTTATTCTTCAGAGTACATCTGGGGCGAACCTCCAAGCAGTTTGGACGACGGGTCTGCAGCACTGAGCATGTTCATGGATGGGACAAAAAACCTGTACGATTTCAGCTATGGACTTCAGATGGGCAATACGTTGCATCTCAATGTTTTCTGAAAGAACCTGGCAAATGGAGTTTTTACCGTGCAGGTGATTTTACAGTTGAGAATGGCAATGCATCAACTAAAGTTAAATTCTCTATGACTCAAATTGATTGCACACATCCCAAAGGTGGTCTATGTTTAGATTCTGTGCTCATATACCCAACTGAATTCAGAAAGGTTAAACCATTTTTGAATCGCTCCTAACCATTGTAGGTAGGAATAAGAATGTGCCATGTCTATAATATAAGAGCTTAGGGTGGCGTCAACAAGAATAGAGAATCAAGTTTTATATGGTTCTTTTAGTATTAGAATTTTTTAGGAACCAGGGGGTAATGTGTGTATATATAAATGTAATTTAGGTTGAGAATTGTTCTACCAACCTTTTTATGGTATGGTTAAGAATAGTTTAAATAGAAATGTGGGGTGGAATAGAGATTTGAACAAAATATTTTGCTTCAGCCAGACTCAACTTGCGCGGTAGAGTTTGTTAACAAGGGCTTCCCTCCACCACACTCTTGAGCCCTGCTGTCCAAAAGTATATTTAGAATTTACTCCAAGGAGTTGGAACATCCAATTTGGAAGAGTAACTATTCTGTTGAATGTCCTTCTAATTATGGTCACTCAAAAATTGTAGCACCAATGGTGTTGCACTATGCTTTCTCCACAAGGAAAGTATACTTGTGTCAAAGTCGATAAATGTGATCTTTTTATGACATTATTGTATACTTAACCATGGATGACTATTATCCAATACCTCATACTAACCCCAAGAGGAGCACATTTATGAAGGACTATGAGACTCCATGATGAGGCAATGTACCTGTAACGGAGCAAACTGAGGAGTTTGTTATTCTGTTATTTTCTTCTTGTCTTTGCTTTTCTGTGTGTAATTCACTAGTTGTGTTGACAATGTCCAAGTATGATGAACCCTAAATTGAGCGGCTATGGATTAATGAAATTTTTTTTAATCTTTAATTTGTAATTTCGAGTTCACCTTCCGTGAGAGTAGGGATCATCTCCCATATTGGAGAGACAAGTACTAAAGAAACAAAAAAAACATGGTGTCACACTTAGATTATTATATATACAATGAAATAATATTTTTGTCACTGAAAATAAATGGAAAAAAAGAACTCTCCTACTCATTACCATAAGGTCTGGGTTCCTTTCACGGGGCACATACTAAGGATCACACGTCCCACTTCTTGTCCCGTTCTATGTACCAAGCCAATCATAATGCTGCTACATGGATAAAATGAAAAAAAATAAAATAAAAAGTAACAAAAAGAAAATTTTTGATTGATCCGAGACAGAAAGTGAGACAAGGAATTGGATATGTGATCTTTGTCCATACTTAACTTCATGTACACATGGGAAATTGCAACGCCCCGCTCTTATAACAGTTTTATTTTCTTTCACGCTCAATAAGAGCTCTTGAACATTAGGATCTTTTGACATACAAAGGGGTCATAAATAGAACCATATACGTTTAGCTTGAAATACCCGTTGCCAAGGGAAATATTAACAACTAGGCTAAAAAAATGTTTAAAGATTTAGGAAAAGAAGAAAACATTTTAGAAAGCCATACATTCAATTATTTTAAAAACTACTCTTTTTTCTTCCTCTAAAATTGCACCGATAAGATTAAATTAATGTGTATTAGTGAGTTATTTAAGCATGATGTTAGGAATTAGATTATCAATTATTGATATGTATAAATGCTTTCATGGGAGAGGTTGTACATAATCTCTCTACTTCAAAAATGATTAACATTTGAAAGTAGGAATATACTATTGGTGCACACAAAAAGAAAATTAAATTAATAGAAGTACAATAAATTTCGAGAAAAAACTCTAACATAGCCATGCTTGTTGGAGAGGGAGCACATGTGAGTGTGGAAAATACACATCCTGAAATTTGAAGGGTAATATAGCGGGGGAAACAATTGAAGTTAAAGGTGATGAGCTATATTAAGGAGATTTACTCTTCGGGTGAACTGGTTCCTAGCCCAAATGTTAAAATGCTAAGTTCAATAACCTACACTCCTCAAAGCCCAAAAAACATACCCTCCGAAAGTGTAGTAACAAACTAACAATACTCATTTGACAACGGCAAAAAGAGGAAAACAACAATGATATAGTGAGGCAGAGGCAGAGACAAGATGAGAACTACAGTGTACGGAAATCTTATTCACATTCAAGAGCAACCTAAATGTTCAACGTTGATTTTTATATTTGACTGGGTAACCGTAAGACTAACCTTTAGACAACGATAGTAATTAGTTTTAGTACAAAGCCTTTCCTAAAATCACAACTTCAAGATTTGAACACCGTCCTAACAAGTGAACTATTAAAGATCAAGGACGGTTCAAATTGAGAGACCAAGGACATGTCTTTGAATCTTGAATACGCCCGTAACTTTAAGATGGGAGACATGTTATCATACTCCACAATAGTTTGCCTAATAATATTACTTATAACTAGCAGAGGTAGTAAAACCCATACTTTTTAACAAGGAATTTATGTCATGCCAAATCTAAGATAGAAATCAGTTAAACCTTTAATGTTTGTATATAATATTTGATGAAATGGAATGTAAAATGGCAATCAAAGTAATCAGTATTGCAGTGATCTTGATTTTGGAATCAATATGTGAAATATAAATGCTATTACATGAATTTTGCTTAAAAACATTAAGAATATAAAATAATCAAATCAATACATGTTTTCCAAGAATCTCAGTGCTTCCATCTTTTTTTTTACGTGACAATGCTTCCATCTTAAAGAAGGCACAAATAAAACCCAAATATACAATGAGGAGAGGATGCGCAAAAAACACCAATAAAACAGCAATCCGTCAAATGGGGCGTGACTGGACTACGATATGAATAAATTTCTAGAAGCTATAACGACTAGAAAATTAGTAAGAGAATAAATATAATAAACGCCAAGCAGGAAACGTTGAACTCGTTAAAAACAATGTTCTCTACCTTGACTCCTGTTGCAGAAGCTTGATACTTCGAGAAATGTAATTGCTCAAAGTGAGTAGTATAGAAGTTATCAGGGCTTGTGCAGGCGAGGTCTGTTGCAGAAAACTCGGCCGTTGGCCCTCACAAATGCTGCTATACCGATACTAATGCTTGCCCACATAAGCGAAAGGAAGAAGTGCCGAAAATCATATCGAACTGTTGGAACAATGAACAAAATATTATTATAACTTAAAAGCCCTTGAAAAGCGTTAAGTTTTTATCCCTACTGTCCCTGCCTAATGCTATAACCTCCATTTATAAAAAGGGCAAGCTGTAGGTTTGAAACCAGAGGCCTCTAATAGTAGTAGGTTGATTCAATTTTTATATTAAACCATACACGAATGTTGTGTTGTGCATGATCGTTAATTTCATTCTTAGTTTAGACTTCAGCTGTACTTTGTATCCCTTAAACTAAACAAACAAAAGTCAACTCACCTTGCCCCAACGACATCGTTGCAAAAAAGAATCCAGTCAAAACCAGACCCAAAGCCAGCGGAAATGACTGCAATGATAAGAAAAAGTGATATTAATATGCAATAGAAGCAGATGATTTTCTTGAAGCATCCCTATTAATGAATTACATAACATCAAAACATGAAATGCAAAAAATAATAGTAAGAAGATATCAGATCTTCAACGCAAGAGGCATTTATGTAATGTATTGTCTGGCAACATAATCACTAACACTTCCTGACTGAATAATCTGGTTGCTCATTATGACGGAAGTTTTCCAGTTCTCAATAAAAACATGAACCACTTGGTTTCATTTATGAGTTTTTTTTGCTAGTGCAGCACTGCAACCCACCATTTTATTGTAGGGTTAGTACCAACCAAAGGAAACATTTTCTCCCAAAATAATGAATATGACATAAAAGAAATATATACATTTTTTTTATATAGACTGCTCACAAAATCAGGTTTCAATTAATTTTAAGCATCATCACAATGAATTTAGCTATACACCATAAAAGTTAATATATTATAAATTGTGAGCTTTTTAAAAGCTGTTCTTAAAACAAAATTGATGCCCCATACTTCAACCAGAAAAAGATTTCCATCTAAAATGTACTCACAGCTATAGCTTCAAGGCCTCCTTTCTGAGAAGAGGCAGCTGTATCACGGCCGATGGAAACTATGTAATGTCCTTGCAAGAGATCAATTGCATCCTTCATGTAATAAACAAAATATCATCAACAGCATAAATGAATTGCAAATAAACTAATAGTTTTTTTAATTAACAAACTTAGAAAAGATGTCAGATCCAGAAATGTTTTCAGGCAGGGTAAAGGACATAATAAATCTAGTATATGATTGACAGTGAGATATGCATGCAAAAAGTAGCATCTCCTAAATCATAATTGCCATATAGAGCAGTTCAATCTCAAAACACTTTGAATTAGTAAGCCGAAAGGACAAATCAAATATTTAAACGACCTGACCTAGATAATGATGAGTTATGACCAACCAGTACTAAGGAATTCTACACCACAGCTACAGCACCCACACATATGAGAAATGAGATTTACAAACCTGCTTTGTTCCGTCAGTAAAATTATTGAAATAATAGCGTAGAAGAGCATTCACACCATCCTTTAGTATCCCTTGAACTGTGCGGTGCCCACATCTGAATCCCAGCAAAAAGTTCATTAGGGAAGGGACAAAGTTTAAATTTTAAATCATAACAGAAACATATTTGAAACTTCAGAAATGTTGAGTTTTATGAAAAATCACACAAGGAGGTTGTTCGACCTTAAAGTATAAAATTGCATAACTCAACAGTACTATTTTATGTTATTGCCAAGTTTTGTGATTATTTTAGTCTTTCAGCGGGTATCTCTACATGTTCCATCCCACAGATGTAATAGGTCAGTAGCTGGCCATTATCAGCCCAAAAAATCTACGAGCCGGCCACTGAAATAACCCAAGACAAGATATTGAGTTCCAACGTAACATGAACACCTCGTCCGAGTGTTTGGCCCACCAGTCAAGCTTCCCTGGATAGCATACGAAGGAAGACACCCCTAGAGGGCACGTAGGGGTGAGTAGACCCAGGAATAGGCCTGCCAAACTGAGGCTGGATTGGACAGGACCCTGACGACAATATGCCTTCCTTCAGGGGAATGAAATCCCAACCATGTAGTATAAATGAGGGGCACCGTTTCGAGAGTACAACTTCTCTCTAACTCACTCTCTCTACCTCATCCCCTCCCTGCATTATACTTATACTAATTTCAGTGTTGGAGTCCCTTTTCAGCCTTTTCAAGTATCCCTGGTCCGCCCAAGGCCAGATTCAGCCGTGTTCAAGATCAACCACTCATACCAGTCGTTGCCACATCATCCCGCCACCGCAGTAAACACTAAACACCAACCTTGGTAAAAAGAGTAACTGACTACTAACATGGGAAGAACAAAATGCATGATATTTTCTAAATTAGCACAACGGTAAAAAGAAAAACCATGGAACAATAGATAAAAGTCATACCCCAATACTACTTCCAAGAGACATACACTATCGATTTACAAAATACAAGTATCAACTAAATGATGATTTAAAATTATTACATGCTAATGTAATTCCAAAGAAAAACCTTTTTTGGATTCATAATTTCTAGGTCGTCTTTATATATGGTAAATACTTTGGAAATATTCATGGGAAATACCTGACAAAGTCTCCTTTTAGAGCAGGAGTTCCTGAATACTGAATACTTACATCATCCCCATGATTAGCCCACACTGTTATCAAAGAGAATTAGATATCGAGTACTATGAAACAATGTATTTTTTTTATCCTTGCCAGGGGCATCACTGGCCCTTTGAAGACAGTACTGATCCCCTTTGGGGTCCTATGAAACAATGAAAGTTTGAATGTATCAAATGAAAACTACATAATACAACATAAAGGATGGCTCAGAGGCCAAAGGCTGCCACCTAATGGGGTTTGGGGATGATATATGTATGCAGCCTTATTACTGCAAGCAAAGATTTACAGGATTTGAACCCAGGGCCTCCAAGTCACAAGGCAAGCAACCTTATCATCGTGTCAAGGCTCACCCTCTTACGTAATACAACATATACCAACTTTGATGCAAATAATCTGAATTAGTAATACACTTACAGATCTTAAACCTTTCATCTAGATTTGGATGTGAGCTAATGGTTTCTTCAGCACCAAAGACACCAAGCCTTCTAAGCTGGTATTCCAACATATTTCGGCCTAACATGCTCTGAATAAATATTTTAACATTACTAAGCAGGAACATGACGGCATAAAGACACAGCATAGCTATCATGAAAATAATTATGGTGATTACAGATGTGATTGTGTACTTGTACATGCATATACACTTGTATAATATTGAGCTCTTTTCTTTTCGAGGAATAATCCAGGAAGACCAGAACAGATAACATCATGGGAATGGAGTGCTTTTTCCATTCACCTAGTGAGGCAAAAAAACATGCCATAATAAAAATCAACCAACCTGGGTTACATTTGTACGGTCTAGACAATCAATACAATTGGTCCTGACAACCCCAAGTTGCTCCTTCATTTTCTCTCCCTTTTCATTCAACAGAAGATATCTAAAATTCCATAAAAAGAATTGCAACACAGATATCAGTTTTATTTTTATTTCTGAAAAAAAAAAACCTTAGATTAGAGTTTACTACAAAAACTTATCATAAAACAAAATCAAATGGTCTAGACTGTTTTCCAGGAAAAATAAGTGTATACTTTTCAGACACCTCATGACATTATGCTTGAAAATAGCCTGAGAAAATATAGAAGATAGTTCCAAATTAAGCAACATAACAAATATAGTAATCTCTATATAAAAAAACAAGTATTCATAAATTATTGGAATTTCATGAAAGATTAGTAGTTTCTAATCAGTTCCATACTCAGATGAAACCAAACAATATAACAGTGAAACAAATACTTAACTAAATTCACAGGAAATTTAAAATTCATAGCTTAACCAATAAAATATTCCATACCCATTTCTCTCAAGAAAATCTGAGATTTGTTCGTAGAGGATTGAGAGACGCTCAAAATGAACGTGCCCACAGACCTGATGAAAATCAAAGTGCACATATCTACAAAAAAATAAAATAAAAAATGATGATGGATGGGGTAAATGAAAAAGAAACCAAAATAATGAAGGTATATCAACAAAGAATTAAAAGAGGCTTATACCTTACATCATCACCAGCCACATGCTGCATTGTGTCGCCAAACTTTTCACACAGCCGCCCTTCTCCTCCATGCTGATAAGATACAAAAGAGAAAGCAATGGACTCAAATAGATGCATACGGATACATAACAATTCCGAGCACATTATTAGTTATCAGTTATCACACATTCTCAGGAACATGCACAACAATAGCCAGTGTGTTTCATTTGGTGTGCATACATTGCATACATTCTTTACAGTTCCCTACACATTTACTATACAATTATATACATTAGTAACATCAGATATAGTCAGATAAGTATTCTCAGATTGCCAAGCAATGAAAGAATATTCACCTTGTTAACAAGGTCAACAGCCAGAACTGCCCCATATTTTTTTCGTAAGTCTAAGAAATGTCTCTCTAGGACTCGAGGCTGCATCACAAGCAATGAAATGTCAGTAAAATATAAATAAAACGTTATATGTAAAATGCAAAATTGCAACAAGTAACAGCCACTTACAGCTTCCTCAAGTTTCAATAACTCAAACTTCGGTTTATATGTCAAGTCAACAATTTGCTGCCAGAGCAGTGGAATTGAACCACGAACCTGCAAAAGCCCAACCAAGATGACTCCTAAGTTTAATTGACACAATATTGGTGGTACAAATACAATTAAATCCATCCCAACAAACTGAAAGTAAGCATCCTAGCATGAACCGGCAAGGAAATACATGTTTAATTGACACAATATTGGTGGTACAAATACAGTTAAATTCACATCCCAACAAACTGAAAGCAAGCATCTTAGATCCTCTCGTTTTGGCTTTATCAATCAGTCATGTACTTCTAAATCACTTAAAGGAACGAAACACCCATTTTCACTATAATCTAAGAGTTGTAGCAATCTCCACACAAAAAAGCATACTAACACTAATTTAAAGTAAACTAGCATGACTGCAACATTTTAAGCGTCCAGCTCAACTATATATTTTATTTTTATTTTTTCAAGATTGTAATCTAAACCCTATAGTCACAGATCTTATCAGAGGGACTAACAGCATGATATTAAATTCTATTAACCTTAAAGCTGCCTACCATTGCATGTGGGAATACCTAGGCCTAGAATTAGATATAGTAGACTCGACAACAATTCACCTCAAAACTGGAAAGGCAAACTTACAAAAATGGAACTTCTAGTATAAAAAATAGACAACAAATTAAATGTGGTGATTCTAAGCAAAAATATGGATTTCTTTCATGAATGTTAAACATTTTTTCTAGAGTTCCTCTTTAGTAATCTTCCCAACTGCAAACTTGGTATACATTTGAAGTATTTGAATGCTTTATGACACCAGTAGTTCACCAAATTCAAGAAATGAAGAAATAAAGGCAGTGTTCAGTAGAGTTTATGTTAGAGCGAATAAGGAATAGTAGATAAGACAGACCTGATAAGTATAAGGAAGTTATATATATTTACATATATATAGAATAGTAAGAATACTACTGTGTAACTTCAAATTATAACTTTCTATGTAACTTCCTTCTGCTTCTTCAAGGTTCAACAGGCCAAGAAGCTAGCTTCTTTAAGGTTCAGCACCATTGACTCGAAGGACCACTAGTACTGAATACTAATATGGATAGACAGTGAAGAATTTTCCAAATATATTGCGCATTGAAAAAAAACTAAAGACAAATCTTTGTTGTCAATTAACCTGTTGTTAACTTTGCAATAACTGCAAAAAGGTTATGTTCAGCACAATTCAAAATTTCAAAACAATGACAATTCTTTAGGCTTAGGACCATGCTCTGAAGTAAGCCGCCAGAACCTTGCTATATTCCACAACAAGTGAATACTCACAGATATATCATATTTTGAGAAAAAATAAGTGTCTATTTAGGCATAAGTGTGCTAATTGTAGCAGAGAGCAATACCTGAACAAATGATGCGGTATACCCATTGAACTGCATAATTTGCTCCGTTTCGACAAAATTGGCGACATAGCCATCAGGATCAGCTCCTCTTCTCCACATCCGAGTTCCTTTCAGGAAATGAAACTGGACCATTAGCCAACCAAACAATAAAAGATGATGACTGTCTTCTTTAAGCAACCACAATTGACAACCCCAAGTTATGTCATACAAAAAATTTCAAATTGTTGACAGTAGTGGTAATTAAAAATCTTAGATATGATAAATAAAATTACTACAATAACAACCAAGCCTTAGTTCCACTAGGTGGGGATAAATCAAAACTAAAAAACCTGAACAAAAAAGATTTTTTTTTGTAAGTGTTTTCCATTGCCAAGTCATGTAACTTTTCATAAATAAATTGATTGGAAACTGTATGAGCACAATAAAATTAAGGTATTTCTGTTTGTTTCACAACTGGAATGAAATTCTTTTTCTTTATCCTCCACAATAAATGTAATTCGTATTCTTTCTATTGGTTCATCTGAAGCATTGAGCCCTGTAGTTATTTGACCAATATTAAGAACTAGTTGAGAAATACGTTATCATCTCTCCATTGCTTCTAACTGTTTGGTACCCACTAAAACTTTTTCCCTAACCCCTTAAGCTAATCTACTTCACTTATGCAAGGGAACCTTTGCATCATATCTACCTCTATGGTCAAACACTGAAGTAATTGTCACTCTATAGGACATGGTCTTCACACACAAGTGGCCTAGCATAAACCATCTATAGCTAAAACAAGTATTTTATATTTTCTAATGCCAATCTATACTTTTCCAGTGCAACTTAGATCTGTATGCTGCTCCTAAAACAGAAAGATAACTTAGTGGAAAACAATTATAGCAATATTCCATAATTGCTTTATCAACACCACCAATAAATCACTACAATAGTTTCATGGCCAGGCTGGAAACATTATAATTTTTTTGGTGAATGGAAACAAATAGAAATTTATCCAAAAGCTTTAAATACCATTTCTTCTTGTGCATCTCCTAGCAATTAAAGTGATGTCAATAATATCTTTCCCAATGGCTGCTTGAAAGTAATGAAAGCCTATAACTTGTTAAGGAAACATGGAAACATTGAAACAAAATGGTTACATGATCGCACATCAACAGTGCAAATAGATAAATGAAACAAAAAAATCATGTTACACAACAACCATAAAATGATGATATAACACGAAAATAATATAAGGATACTGCCTTGGATTACAGGGAGTAAGTATGGGTCAAGCTGCAAGGAGAGGATCACACTCATTATTATTAAGATGTGTGTGTACTGAAGAAATTGTACAAAAACAAAAAAATTGTCAGAAACCCACCTTGTTATCTATGAGCCCTTCTAACATATAATTGTTCCAAAGAAATCGAGGCTCTGCCTGCGATCAAAGGTAGCATAGGCAAAACAATATGGGAAATCAAAAATTGCAGAAAGAATACACTCAAAGTGTAGATTGTTTGCACACACATAAGGAGTATCGCATAGGATAATATTAGGAAGAACCTAGAGAAGAGTTTTTCTATCATGCATCAGCAACCATTTGTGGTTCGAAGGGCTGAGGGAAACAGAAAAAAAAAACCCTATACCAGCAGACTGGTGGTAAAACAAAAGCAAAAGGCAATAAATACCTGTCTCCAAAGAGGAAGCAATCTAGACTCATCACCCAGGTCATTCAATCTCTGAGCACTGCAGAAGATAATAATAGTGTTGTATCAATAAATATGCATTCAACTTTCCAGTAGGGAATAAAAGTGCTTGCCGACTTTTCTAACTTTTAAGTAATAGTCACTACTACCACTAAAGCTTTTTTGTTTAATCAATTGCAATGACCTGCAGCTCTATAAAAATTAGATTTCAATGAATTCCTCTCCTTAAAATTATAAAATCAAAAGGCATATATCAGAATAAGTTATCATCCCTTATATCAGTTTTGTACAGGTTTTAAATCCAATATAGCCAAATGTACTTATAATAATAAAATAACTCAGATTTCTTATGCACTCAGGTTCCATTGTTGCATCTACTAATCAAAGGGAAATGTATGGGCATTTCCTTCTCTGTGGATATTTATAAATTAAAGTGCGTAAGGCACCAGATTTTAGAATCAAAATAAAACCATATCATGTTCCAGTTACGAATACAAATGAAAAACTGCTAAAAATATCCCAAGAAGTCCACCTCAGAGTTATATTAGTTTCATATGAGAAGAATAGACCAGAGGTTTTCTCAGCAACATTTAGCAGCCCGTAAAATTCCATCTCGGTCTTTTTCTGTCAAATATGGTACAATAGTGATGAGTTTCAAGCTGGACATAGAATTGAATATGAAACAAGTAGAGATGTAACCAAAATACCTGTTCAGCAGGGGTACTTTTAAGAGAATGATCACATGGAAAAATCTTCATGGAGGAAATTTTGAAAATTGGATGTCCCAAGTAAGATCCAACACACTCGCGCTCAGTTATAACCAGTAGATATGATCCTAAAGGCACAGTACGATAATAACAACATCAAATGATTGGTCAAAATGAAGTCTACTGTTGGAAAGGAATGCATTATCTGAACTCTGAAGAGGAAATCAGATATGTAAACTAGATCTAAAAAATCAGGTATGAAAAATGTGAAGTTAACATGATCCTGAAATTCATTGCCTCGTTAAAAAATAAAAAAATGAAAAATTTACCCTTGGTCCACTAGTGTATCCAACAAGGTTGGTTTAAAAAACTAACACAGTTGCAGGTTGCCAACCAAGTTATTTACATGGTGGATATATATTAAACTCTTAATTCATATGTCAAGATCAATCATTATCTGCCATTAGTCTAACATCCCAAGTGTGACATCTCTCAATAAATAAATAAACAAATAAATAAGGATGAACCCAAAAAATATTTCCAATACACAGAAAATAAGAACTCAAGGCCACGTATAGAATAATCACGTATAGGAATATCTACAACATCAATCAGCAAATAATGGTTAAGTATATACTAAGATTGCTCACCAGCCAAAAGCCTCAAAATCCCAATCACACCAAAAATCGTATAAATCTTAGGAACTCGAAGGGAGCTGCACTCTGGAACCTCATCTGTCAAAGAAGGAGCAAATTACATTAAAACGAAAAAAGACAAAGACAGATCACAGTTAAAATACAGAGAAAATCACAAGGTAAAATCGTTAAATATGCAAAGCAAATGAACAATAGAAATCAACCAAGCAAGTGAAGAAGCTAACCAATGAGCTTCATGGAGCCATCGGTTCGACTAACAGCCAAAGAAGAACCGGAAGATCCATCAGTTGGTTCAATCACATACTGATCCGGGAATTCCCATAGACGCATGCGTGTGTACAGCTTCTGCACCGAATCTGCTCTCTCCATCATTATTGAAACTCCACCTCACTGAAAACAACAACAACAACAACACAGACACGCACTCATCATCATTCAAATATTCAAATTTTTCAAATACCGTTTGACGTTGGAATATTAAATTCAAATTATTCAAAACTAGTTGAGTTTGATCTAATCTGAGTCAAGTAACCACTTTCTCGCTAAAACCGTTAATGAAACTATTTGTATGGAATTTTCTCGCACTTACACAGCGAAGAAAATGAGAGAAACTTTACCTGTTTTCCAAGATCGAAAAACATAATTCAAACCTCAAACTAACACGAACTTCATTATTCAAAACTAGTTGGATTCGATGTAATATAAATCGATGAACCAGTTTGGCGCTAAAACGGTAAAGGGAAATTAGTTTGAATGAAAATTTGTGGCACATTCGTAGAAAAGAAAAAATGAGAGAAAGTTCACCTGTTTCGCAAGTTGGAATGCGATGTGTGATTTTTTGCGTGAGAGAAGAAAGTGTGAAAGTGTTAACAATTTGTTACATTTGCTTTTGCTGTGAAAGTTGAGGGCTGAAAGAGTGCGGAGCATGTTATTTGGACACGTGGAGGTTGATTAGAGGTCCGTGACCTACTACTACGGACAACCCTATGACGTGGTCAATTTACCAGCGCCTGTTAAAATATGGTGCCTTCTGGTTTTTATTTTTTGTCAATTTCTCAAACATAATATTACTTTAGATTATTGAGTGTTTGTGACAAAATGTTAGAATTGATATTACATAGTTGAAAGCTAGGGTGAGGCGTCTCTCGTGATTTTTTACTTCATTTGGAGGTGCCAATATATGGAAATTGTGGCTAAATATGATCGATAACTTAATAAATATATTCAAATCTAACAACATGTAGAATAACTTTATAATAAAAATATTTAATGAATACCTTATATTTGTACAACTAAATCTTTATTCTTACTTTCATTATATTTGTACAACTAAATCTATCCACCTAAGTTAATTGTATTTGTATTTTATAGTATTTTTATAGAAGTTTATTACAGTATTTTATTAACTCTCCCCGCAAGTGAAATGAGAAAATCGATAGCATCTCCTTAATGGATTAATACACTGATACTCATCCCTTATTAATTTTATGAACCGCTTTCTATATTTTTTTAATAATTTTATAGAATCACTGATATTATTCACTATATTTACTTCCAAATATATATCTCTAAAAAAGAAAGAAAAGTTATTGTTCAATTTTAACAAATAAATAATTTGAGAGTAAATACAAATTTCATTCATCATATTTTGTTACTTTACCAACTTGGTCCCTAATAATTTTAAATATATCCAAACCATTATCTATATCATCATGTTCATGCCTACTTACATGTTTTACACATAGATATGCATATATATTATATTCCCTACCCTCTTCTACTTTAGTCAAACGAAGCAAGAAAACATATTTTTCTCTCCTCTCTTGCCAATCATTAGAATCAACCATCTCACCTTCCCTCGTTTGAACCAAAACACTGTAAGGAAAGACTCGCATGTCACTTGAGTAGTTAAACCAGTTATAAAGAAATTTATAACATGATTAACTACTCAAATGGTAAAAAAAACTTAGTAATTAAATTCATCTTCCAAGACAAAGGCTGTCCTTTTAATGTATCTATGAAGATAATCATTGCTAAAGGGCATGTTAGAATTACCCATATATTGTACAAAAGGCACTCGTTCTTTCTTGTAGCTGAATGTATGATTAAATATTGGAGCACTGGATGTATTACTAAACTTTAAGTACCATGTAAAAAAAATCAGCAGATTTGTTTTAAAATAATTCCCATGATGAAAATAGAAGCCAAAATCGACCAATATCTGACACCATGTTCTACCAATTGGGCTTTAACTGCCACTCTTGTGCTCCTTCCCACCTGCCAAATGGAGTTATTAAAATATGAAAACATGTATGGCCAAAAGCCTACATTAAAACATTAGTATTAAAAGTAATTCAGTTGATGATGACTTATTTCTGATTTTATTCAAGGGGAATGTTAATGAGTGTCCTAAAGAATCCAAGACAATCTTGCATTGGAAAATAGTGTATTCAAATGCATTAACAGCTTAAAAGCTGCAATTTCCAATACAATGTTTCTGTTTATTTTTATTTTATTCCTTAACCGGTGCTAAGTGCTTAGTTAACAGAATCCTTATTTAAATACCTGACACGAAATCAGCCAGCATTACATGCTACTGTCCACCAGAGTTCCCCAAAAGCCGCTCAACGGCTGCATGAACATTCCCTGAGGTAGCAACAAGAGCCCTTATGTTCTCTTGTGTGTCGAAGAACCCCATCTCTTGAAGCTGTGAAAGTTGGGTGGCATACAATTGCTCAGGTGGCTCTGAAAGACAAAGAAGCCAGTTAGGGCAGTATAAATTCTATTGAGAAAAGTAAAAGACAAGAACAACACTAACCATTTGATCGGTTTGGAACAGCTAAGCTACCGGCTCCAAGTCCACCAAGCATGCTTGATAACATCTCCAGCCCCATGTTGTTCAATGGTCCTACACATAGAAACATTTGAAAGCAATAACCAAAAAATGCTTATAATTTTTGCTTGCTAAAACAAATGGCAATTGTGTCCTCCAACAGCCACCTTCAAACTTAGAACTTTCCCTTCCATTCTAGAGATGATATAACCAAACTAGAAGATGTGTTTAATGCACGGGACAATTCAAAAGGTAGCACATGTATAAATGAGTGGTCATAGGGATTCAGTTTGGAGCAGCTTAAATTTGGTTAGGTACAATCTAAGGGAATGGTCTTCCACAAGGACCACATCTTTTAAACACGTAGAGCCAGTTCTATAATTTACGCTCCACCTAACAACGTCTGAGCAAAGGCCTCGGAGCAGTAAGTAAATTTTCATTTTTAGTCTAATAGTAAAAATGGAACATCAGCTGATCTGGAATTCATAAGGCAGATACAATAACAACAAGAGGGCAACAATCTCATCATTAAATGTTCAATTGATCCACAAATAATTCAAACTAACTCGAGTATGGATGGGTTATCTAGAGAGATGATCAGGCAATTTGAAATGGCAATGCAAAACCGCAGCAACAAATATTTTCAACACACTAACACAAGTACAGAACATAGTTTCTATGAACAGAAACAGAAAAAAACAGGTCTGTCTTGCATACCAGTGCCAGCACCAGGTTGACCAGGTTCCCTGCAAAAAAACATACTGGATTAATATGCAACAAATACTAAACAACAAAGTGAAACTCAACAAAGGCATCTCAAACACGATGTGCTTATTTAATCACCAGGAAAAATACAAATTGAATGGGCCTTGTGTTGTGTGCCTTTTATGGGATAAAGAAAAGTTCCTGGGGGTTCAGGGTGGGTGGGGGGACGACACATCAACTCTGGTTTTAAACCGAAGTCATGCAACTGTCGTAACTTTGTTCTTAGATACACTAATAAAAAATCCCCCTTTTCACGGATTGTTAATGGATAAAAATAAAAAACATCTTATTTCTCAACCATAGTATATGATAATCATGATCAGCAAAAGTAAGCAAGCTTTAACAATGAATGGGCTTATGGAAAAACTGACAAAGAGAGAGAGAGAGAGAGAGATGCAAGAAAGATAATCCAACTACATGCGAGAAATTGGATTTTTGTCTAGTCCAGTTGAGACAGATGTGCTACGATCAAGCAAATAACTACATTACTTAGGCTTGAGACATTAGCCACATTACAGAACAAATCTAGTTATCAAGAATTAATGGAAGTTCTAGTTTCTTTTCATAGGGAAGTTAAAAACAAATGTCATGTGAGAATGGAAAAGCTGGCATTGCTCCATTACTTACCGGGTTGATTGTTGCTGACCAAGCTGGGGCAGAAGAGCTTGCTGGAAAGACATAAGTTGCTGCCATCATGATTGGACACACAGTAGTGAGAAATAAACTTAAAACATGTGTCAAATTATGAAGGCAAACAATAATGAATACAACCTCTTCATCATATTAGACCACATTTTAAAAAATCCAATTTTCTAATGCAAAAAGGCGTAAAATTTAATCAAAGAATGTGAAAGTGTACAATTATTTCGCAAATGCTTAGCGAGGAAGCCATTTGACCTATGCGGCCCTCAGTCCAATTCGGCCTGCTAGTTGTTATTTTCTCAATACTAAAGAACTATTACAATTCATTACAGAAGAAACGAAATGCAAGCATTCAAAACTATCATTCTTCATAATGTATATAAGTATATGACTAAAAAAGTTTCAGAATTGGACCAAATGCTAATTAACATCAGCAAAGACATGTACCCAACTTGAAGCTTAAGAGAATATATAGTCAAATTCATTATTCATCAACCCATACAGAGCTCTAAATCTGTCTACCTGCAGTGTCTCGGGTGAGGAAAACAGGCGAAGAAACTCTGGGTTCTGCATGACTTCTCTAAGAGAATTCATATCAGGCATGCCACGCTGCCCAGCATTGACACCAAGAATCTAAAAACAAATAAGACGTTAGAGAGAACACTTCAAAATATGCATGATTCATAGGCACAGTAAGTAAATACCTGATTCATAGTCTGTGGATTGGAAAGCATACTTTGCATCATTTGAGAAATAGCTGGATTTTGCATTAATTGGGTCATTAAAGCAGCATCTGGCATACCGCCCAACATGCCTTCAAGATCTGGCAGAGCAAGCCCTCCTAAGCCCGTAGGTGTCTGTTGTCGAGCATCCCCACCAGTAGTTGGCCTTCTGGTGTTGTTTTGGGCACCTCCAGCTGCAATACTCAACATCAATTAGCCCAATACTGGTCACAACTCACAAAGAAAACTCTGATAGTAGCTTTATAGACGACCAAAAAATAAATACAAAGGAAACCGATTTAAAAATTGACAAAAAAAGAGGCATTTAGTCGCTGGATTCTGAGGACAAAATTATAGTCCAAGAACATACTTCCAATTGAGGACCAAGGGTTGGGAAGTGGGTTAGTATTGGGTACAGGGGAAGTTGCTTCAGAACTAGTAGTTGAGGGGTTAGTTGATTGGTTCCTGACTTGTCCACCTTGGGTCCCCAAGATTGATGCGTTATCATTTGCTGTATTACCACCCATTGTAGTGGCATTCAAAAATGGTTCTTGAACATTTTCATACATCCGCCTCAACATGTTAAATCCCTCGGGAGAAGATTCAATGTTGCTCATTGCTCTGTCTGTATTCCTCATCATTTCACGCATGATCTCAGGGTTCCTGGTAGCTTCAAGTGTCTGGCGAAGAGTGTTGGGATCATTAAGTATGTGTGCTAACTCAGGGTTTCGATCCACAAGTTCTTGCATCTGTGGGTTATTCATTATGAGGTTCCGCACTATCTCGGGATTATTTATTAAATTTTGCATAGCAGGAGTGTTCATTATTTCTCTAACTACATTGGGATTTGACAAAAATGGTTGCTGCATTTGTTCAAGATCCGGAAAGCCCTCTCCAAATACGCTACTCCCCCCTAGTCCATTGATACCGAGTCCAGGGAACAGCGATGCTCCGAGGCCAGGCCCTCCTAAACTCCCACCCTCATTAGCACCAGCACTGCTTGTATTATTAGATGTGGTGTTAGCACCACCAGTATTGGTCCCACCAGTTGTATTGCCAGGTGTAAAGCCGCGAACCAGATGGACAGTGTGATCCGCCTCCAAACCTATAAAGTTGAATAGAGAGTTTAGTTATATGAGTTATTTAGAAAAGAGTCGTGCTTGTTGGTAGAAGACAAATTTCGTACCCCAAACACAAGGATCACAAACTGTAAGAGAAATGAATTTACTGAAATGTTAAAAATAGAGTCATGTGGGTAGTTGAAAATAAAAAGCACTTGTTTTAAACACCGCAAGTCCACAACCAAATTAAAGACACATAAATAGATTAATAAGAACAACAAACAAACAAATACAATAGTGTAAGTAAATGTATATATATAAATAAATGGAGATCGGGTACATACCATAGGTTTTGAGGGTTTGATCGTCCTTGAGGATGCGACCCTTGTAAATCAGACGCTGTTGATCAGAAGGGATATCGCAATTGCGAGCAATAATCTCCTTGAAAGATCCAACGGTGGATTCAAGGCTTATATGAACAGTAAATTTAGAACCATTGGAGCATCGAATGTTGATACTGACTCCATTGTCTGCGGATTGAACAGCACCATCACCTCCCATTGCTCACAGAAAGGGGGAGGGTGAATTGAAAACCCTAACCCTATAACAATTTCAGAAATTGGAAGCTGAGAGAATTGGGGGTTTGAGATTAGATGATAACAAAGAAGAGGGGTAAGACCAAAATAATAATTATTTATTAATAATAAGGAAAAGAAAAATAAATATTAAATAGCCTTTATTGTTTTGCAATGCAAGAGAGATACATAAAAAGATAGAAAGATATAAATAAAAAATAAAAGGGAGTGGAAGAAAGAAGTGGAGCATGCATTTCTGAACCCACCTAAGCCTGAAAAGTATTGATGTTGGGCTTTATAAGGGAAAATTAGACCCACGTGCTTAACCTGCGCTTGTTAAACAATGATAGCGAGGTCACCCCACCAACATGGTGGATTAACTCCAATAGATCTACACAAAATTCTCTAGCAAAAGTACATTTTTAACCCTCTAATGTTATCTACCACTTGGTTGATAAGGTTATCATCATTTGTGTTAGAGGCAATTTTGTCATATAATTATATTTAAATTATGAATGTATTATGTTTCATGTTATTTGTGATGTATTTGTCTCTTTATTAATAGAGATCTTAAATCGAGTTCTTCAACCATCTCGAGAAGAAATAGAGTTTAATATCTATACACTATCATTCTAAAGGCTTTTATACTATCAAACGACAGATAGTATATCATTCATTATTTATTTGTATTATTTTAAGTATTAATAATGGTTAACATATAAATGGTTGATGATTTATTGATGATGTAAAACGCTCTTATATATTTGTTTCTCTCAAAAAATTAATAATTTATATTTCTAAAGTGCCTTGTGCTTTATTAATTCATTTGGTACTGTTGAAGCAGCCTATTTTATGACCCATCTGCCAATAAAATTTATGATAGTGCCAGTGAAGTGGCTGATTTGAAGTGGTTGGAGGTAACTCTTGATTTGATTTGTCAGTGATTGTTTACACCCCTAAACATCGCTGTAATAAGTCTTAAGCACGTTGATATATGTTGTTCCAGTAGCTTGCAACAATGACACGAGATAATCTTTACTGGCTGAGTCACGACCAGGTCGCTCTCTTTAAGACGTTTCGTGGTACTGCCTCAAGGTGCAAGCAGACTATCAACCACGCCGTCCCCAGGATAAAACAGCCCAGCTCTCTGTTATACGATATCTTACTGCACTGTAAGAATCGCTCTCGAATACACCCAAAATATGGCTACCAGTGCCAATCCAGAAATACCCACAATATTGGAATATCTTATTCCAACTCTAGTGCCACGGAAAGAAAGGGAGAGAAGGAGGCCGGAAATGCGTCGGCAGAAAATTTTGAGGGAGAAAGAAAAGAGCAAGTAAATTCGTACTTGCTCTTGGTGCAAGTATTAATGAGGAGGGGAGGCCTCTATTTATAGCGTGAGGCCTCCAACCGACCCTCCATCCAACGGCCCAGAAAAATTGCATCTACGGCGTGGAGGAAGCTGGGGCGCGGATCCACCTCCTCAAATACCGGGTCATGCGAGTCATGCGGCGACTCGAGCATGTTCTGGATCCTTCCCTCTTCACGTGTGGTGACTTGGTCAATCATGACCTGGTCATCCACACGGCCCGAATGCATGGCAAAGGCCCAATGGCCTAAAAAATAAAATAAATAGATAAAATAAAGATTTATTTTTGTACAAAAAGAATGTTGGGCCCAAGCCCGAACCGAGCCGGCCGGACGGCGGCGGAGGAGGAGGAGGTGGTGGTGGTGCGCGCGCGCGCGTGTGTGTGTGTGGGGGTTTTGTTTGTGTGAGTCCTCACCCACTCACAAAACCCATTGTACCCCTTGGGGCACACCCCAATGGTGGGACTTGAGCCTTATAAGGCCTTCCACCTTCCCTTCTCCAACCAATGTGGGACTTGGAGAGTTTTTTGAAATTCACACTCCAAGCACCCTCTTTAATGGCCACTTTAATGTGCTTTAATGCATCTTGAAACCAACTCTTTTCAACAATCCCCCACTTGATATTTTAAAAAACGATTTTCGGGAATTTCTGTGGTCTCAATAAGATTGTGCATAAACAAAGGTGTCATACGACTTGAACCTTTGCATAGTGAGTAAGATCCAGATTTTACTAGAGTGACTCGTAGTCTTGAACTCTATCTCCGGCATCAAACCACACACAACCTTTTCACAGGTGTATTCAATAAAGCCCGTGCGTTAAAGGTCATGCACGTCTATCCCAGTTTAGTGAACGCTCTAGAAATTTATGCCTCTTAAATTTCATAGAAAGCGGCCCCCACTTTCACATTCACATAGGTGAGTCTATCAAGAGTACTTCTGTAGTCTAGGTACTCCACTCCAATTGGAGTATAGATCTCATTAAGAGTTTATCTCATCCTTACATATACTGCAGGAATCATGCTTCTCATAATTTCATAGCATGTCCATTCTCATATCACTTCACAACTTGTTATTACCCATTGAACCTATTTCTTGGGGTCTCCAGTCAGTTAGGTCGGGTTACCATCGTGAGTGATCTTCGTTCTAAAGGCAATAGTCCCATAAGCTTAGAGGTATTATGGACTTTCTCTCTAGCTAGTCCTTTCGTCAAAGGATCTGCTAAGTTATTCTCAGTGCGTACGTGATCCACTCTCACAGCTCCTGTAGAGAGAAACTCTCTAATGGTGTTGTGCTTACGACGTATTTGTCGTTTCTTACCGTTATAAAATCGGTTCTCAATCTTTGCAATAGCCGCGGTACTATCACAATGGATCAACACAGCTGGTATCGGTCTTTCCCATAGGGGAATCTCAGCTAGCAAGCTTCTAAGCCAACTTGCTTCTTCACTAGCTGTTGCTAGTGCTATCATCTCAGCTTCCATAGTGGATTGAGCCAAAATAGTCTGTTTCTTTGATTTCCAAGAAACAGCTCCACCAGCTATGCTAAATATATAGCCACTGGTTGCTTTGGAATCATCTGAAAGAGTGTTCCAATCAGCATCGCTGTATCGTTCTAGGACAGCTGGAAACCTTTTGTAATGTAAACCAAAGTTTATGGTTTTCTTAAGGTATCTCATTACCCTTTCAATAGCATGCCAATGCTCCATACTAGGTCTACTGGTAAACCTGCACAATAGTCCAACAACATAGGCAATGTCGGGTCTAGTGCAATCAGTGGCATACCTAAGGCTGCCAATG
Organism: Lupinus albus; assembly: GCA_009771035.1. Taxonomy (NCBI): domain Eukaryota; kingdom Viridiplantae; phylum Streptophyta; class Magnoliopsida; order Fabales; family Fabaceae; genus Lupinus; species Lupinus albus. Next base: position 518,963 of record CM020014.1, read on the forward strand.
ATGCTAGCATATTCTGTTTGTCTTACACCTTCACCAGTGTTCTTAAAAAGTTTTACACTTGGGTCATATGGTGTGCTAGCAGGTTTATAGTCAAAGTATTTATATTTCTTTAGGATCTTTTCTACATAATGTGATTGATCCAGAGAAATTCCTTCCTTTGACCTAGTAATCTTTATACCAAGGATTACATTTGCCTCTCCAAGGTCTTTCATATCAAAGTTGTTACACAACATTGATTTCACATTATTCACAACATGAATGTTGGAACCAAATATGAGTAGGTCGTCTACATAGAGACATATGATAGTGTAAATGTCATTTTCTGATTTGTAATAAATGCATTTATCACTTTCATTCACCTTAAACCCATTCGATATGATTAAGTTATCAAACTTTTCATGCCACTGTTTAGGTGCTTGTTTAAGACCATACAATGACTTGTCTAACTTGCAGACTTTATTTTCTTGCCCATGGATTACAAAACCTTCAGGTTGTTCCATGTAGATTTCTTCTTCCAAATCACCGTTTAAAAAAACGGTTTTAACATCCATTTGATGTACTACTAAATCATGTATCGCAGCGAGCGATATTAGTACTCTAATGGATGTTGTTCTAGTAACGGGTGAAAATGTATCGAAGAAATCTACATTCTCTCTTTGTTTGAAACCTTTGGCTACAAGGCGAGCCTTGTATTTATCCACTGTGCCATCAGGTTTCAGTTTCTTTTTCAAAACCCACTTACAACCAATCGGTTTGCAACCAAGTGGCAAGTCAGTCAAATGCCAAGTCTTGTTAGACTCTAGAGAATCCATCTCATCATTTATGGCTTCTTGCCATAAATCAGCATCCAAGGAAGTCAAAGCTTCTTGGATAGTTGATGGGTCATCTTCCAATGTATAGACCATATAATCAGGTCCATACTCTCTAGCAGTTCTTGTTCTCTTACTTCTTCTAGGTTCTACTTCTAACCCATCATCACTATCTCTAATCACAGGTGTGTGACTAGATGATGTGCCCCCACTATTCCTCAATTTAAAAGGGAATTTCTTTTCATCAAAGTCAGCATCATTAGACTCAATGATTACTTTAGCGTTAAGGTCATAAAACCTGTACGCTTTGCTGTTTATAGCATACCCAATGAATACACATTCATAGGCTCTACTAGCGAGTTTAACTCTCTTGGGGTCTGGTATCCGGACATAAGCCAGACAACCCCAAGTTCTGAAATAAGACAAATTAGGTTGTCTATTCTTAAAGAGTTCATATGGGGATATTTTGCTCTTAGTCTTGGGGACTCTATTTAGCACATAACACACAGTTAATAAAATTTCACCCCACCAAGAGGGTGCTGCACCAGAACTTAACATGATAGCTACTACTAATTCAGTTAATGTTCTATTCTTTCTTTCAGCTTTACCATTCATTTCAGGTGAATATGGTGCAGTGGTTTCATGAATAATGCCTTTTAATTTATAAAAATCATTAAACATGCTAGAATCATACTCAGTGCCTCTATCGCTCCTGAGTTTCTTTATTTTCTTATTGAATTGATTTTCAATTTCAGTTACATAGACTTTAAACATATCAAGTGCATCACTTTTATTTTTCATAAGATAAATATAAGTGAAATCAGAGCAGTCATCTATAAAAGTTATAAAATATCGTTTACCATTTCTGGTTAACGTTCCATCTAATTCACATATATCAGAGTGTATCAAATCTAAGGGCTCAGATTCTCGCACTACTGATTTATGTGATTTTTTGGTTATTTTAGCTTGACTGCATGATTCACAATTTTCAAAATCATTTTTAGATAATTTGGGAATTAATCCTAAATTACTCAAATTTGTAATAGCACGTTTATTAATATGACAAAGTCTAGAATGCCAAATAGAAAAATCACACATAATGTAAATAGAATCAGAAATTTTATTAATTGAAACTTCAACATTTAACTTAAACATGCCATCAGTGGCGTACCCCTTCCCTACAAATACCCCATTCTTAGTAAGAGTGTACAAGTCTGCTCCTATTGTCTGGGTAAAACCAGCCTTATTAAGAAGAAAACCTGATACTAGATTCTTCCTCATCTCTGGAGTATGCATCACATCTTTGAGTATCAGAGTTCTCCCAGATGTAAACCTCAGCTCCACATCACCAGTTCCAGCAACAGTAGTGGTGTGAGAGTCTCCCAGCAGCACTTTCTTGTTATCAGCATTCGTGTATGTTTTGAACATAGCACGATCATAGCAGACATGGCGGGATGCACCAGTATCTACCCACCACCCATCACTTCCTCCAATCATTGTGACCTCAGTCAACACTGCCACAAGTGGATCCTCAACCATGTTAGCTTGTGGAGGATGATCCACTGGTTGGTTCCTGCACTTTCGTGCCATATGACCTGGCTTCCCACACTTGAAGCAGATAAATAGGTTGCCAGAGTCATTCTTAGCGGGTGGTTTAGCATATTGGATCTTTTTAGAGTTCCAATTCTTGTTGCGGCTGGTGATCTTAGCCTTATTCCCATTGCGGTTCTGATTCTTAAAGTTGCTGCCCGAAGGCTTCAGAACTGCACCTGAGAATTTCTTTCTAGTGCTATGGCTTGATAAAGCCAACACTTCTTCATTCTGATCTTGCTTACGAGCCTCTTCCTCAATGCGAAGACGAGTGATCAGAGATTCCAAAGAAAATTCTTTGGTCTTATGTCTTAGGACGTTTTTAAAGTCCTTCCAGCTAGGTGGCAGTTTGTCAATAATGACAGCTACCTGAAATTGCTCATCTAAGGGCATACCCTCAGTGATGATCTCATGAGCAATTTTCTGAATCTCGTGGGACTGAGACTCTACTGATTTATCATCAGTCATCTGATACTTGAGGTAGCGGCTAACAGCATATTTCTTAGTCCCAGCTTCCTCAGTATCATATTTCTTTTTGAGTGTCTGCCAAACTAATTTAGCAGATTTATATGGGATGTAATAATCATATAGATCATCAGACAACCCACCAAGAATGAAATGCTTACATAAGTAGTCATTATCATTCCACAGAGCAATATCCATAGCTAGTTTTTCCCTTTCCTCTTTCTCAGCTTCTTCAGGGACTACTGGAATATCTTCCTTCAAAACGTGGGCAACCTTTTTAACCGTTAGGAAAAATTCCATCTTGGTTTGCCAGCGTTTGAAGTTAGTCTCGTCAAACCTGAATGGTCTGCTTAGGTCGAAGCTGTTCGGACCAGTAATATTATCTACGAGTGCCATTGCAGACGAAACGTCTTAAAATTGTTGTTCCAGTAGCTTGCAACAATGACACGAGATAATCTTTACTGGCTGAGTCACGACCAGGTCGCTCTCTTTAAGACGTTTCGTGGTACTGCCTCAAGGTGCAAGCAGACTATCAACCACGCCGTCCCCAGGATAAAACAGCCCAGCTCTCTGTTATACGATATCTTACTGCACTGTAAGAATCGCTCTCGAATACACCCAAAATATGGCTACCAGTGCCAATCCAGAAATACCCACAATATTGGAATATCTTATTCCAACTCTAGTGCCACGGAAAGAAAGGGAGAGAAGGAGGCCGGAAATGCGTCGGCAGAAAATTTTGAGGGAGAAAGAAAAGAGCAAGTAAATTCGTACTTGCTCTTGGTGCAAGTATTAATGAGGAGGGGAGGCCTCTATTTATAGCGTGAGGCCTCCAACCGACCCTCCATCCAACGGCCCAGAAAAATTGCATCTACGGCGTGGAGGAAGCTGGGGCGCGGATCCACCTCCTCAATTTATATCCTACATATGATTATGTTTGATGATATAAGTGTCTTTTGAAGATGATCCTGGTAGGAAGTTACTCTGACTAGCATGTTGAAATTGGAAGTTTTGCTGTTTTGGTTAACTTCCTCTATGAAAATGAAGTTGCATATGTAGGCTTATCATTATCAAGTGAGACTGGGGCTGCAACGTGTACAAAAAAAAAAGGTGATTTATATAATTTTACTAAAACTCATGAGGTATGAGTGTAATTTATTCTATATTATATCACTATTCAATATGCATAGTATATGGTCGTGTCCAATGATATATTGGGCTTTTCTTATAGGATCCAAATTCAAAGGTTGCCCTAATCTCCACCCAAAAATTAAAATTTTGTCTCATCCAACCCAAAATAAAAACTCCTCTCATGTATGATATAAGCAATGCAGGACGAGGATTCATTAAAGGCATGACCCTAGTTTCATTAGCATGTTTCTTCTATGATGGCTATATATATCATTTTATACAAGATTATCAACTTATTCCAATAGTAAAATCTAATGATTGAAATTATAAGTAGATATAAATCATTGGATTTCTTTATAATTAATGACTAAAATGTGAATTAAATTTTTAAACTTACTATTAGCGTAAGTGAATTCTCTATCTTTTATATATTATAAAATACATATTTCACAAAATAAGAGGAAAGGTAAAACTTAATACGTGGGAAAACATGTTACATAGCTGTTACTCTTGACCTTTTATGTTTGCCGATTTTTAACGGATATGGACTTGCTCTTCTTTTTTTTAGTCATTTTATAGTAAAATTTCCATTATTATTGTTGAACGTTGAGTGTTACATTTTAGGAATACAATAAAATGTTCTTTCAAACTGGAATAATTGAAACGTTGCAATTACTATATCTGCATGACAAGTTTCTTAAATTATGATATACCAACCACCATAATCTTAGTTTCTCAAATTGCACAAATTACTTTCTATTTTTTTAATTTTCTTTTCAATTAGGTGTCAGTTTTTTATTGGCTCACGGTACCAAAAAATGGGACAAATGATCTTCAGTTGAAGTGTCATCAACAATTCAACAAACTAAACCCCACCATTTTAGATTGGCTTTTTTGCAGTTAATATATGCAATTATATCCATTTGAAAATGAAGAAACACAAATGAAAAAGGTACCACAAAAAGAGAGGAGGAGCTCTAATAGGAGCGCACTTCACTTTACCTTAGCGAGGAACAGTAGTAAGACATGATCGAATGAAAGAAAACAAAATTTGAAGTTTCAACCAATGATTGAGTTATACTTTACACTGCTAATTTTGTTAATTTATTCAGGGTATTTTTTTAGTGATGAGATTAAATTATATTAAAATAGACATAATATGTGAAATTAAGTAAATAAAATAATCATCTAAACATGCTTGGTTGAGACATGAGAGTAGTATTAAGATGATAAATCTTCATGTTGAACCTCTTTAAAAAATTCATCAGTGTCTAATGATGTAAGGCCTTTAGATCAACAGAAAGATTAAAAGATCAAAATTTTAATTTATATGAGTGATATTTGTTGGGAAGGATAATCACTCATTCCAAAAAAGATTAATTAATTACTCATATAATGAGTAAATACCATTGGTAATATAAAAAAAGTCATTGAAAATAAATATTACACACTATCTTGGAAATCTCACACATGAGGTAAAGTTTAGAAGACCAATTATTATTATAATTTGTTACCAATAATCTATAATTTTTTTAAGAAATATTAGTGTTTTTGATTAAAAAAAAGTCAACAAAATTTATATAAGTGGACAATTTCAAATTTGATTGTGGTTATTAAAATCTTTTTAATTGGTTAATTAGTAAATATATTTTCATATGCTTTTTGAATTTCGAGACAATCTTCCATACAATTTAAGAAAGAAACGAAGATGGTGGTAAGCTGCCATTAATATATGAACTAAAACAAACATAAGAAGAGGTTTTGAGGCATTTGCCTTGATTTGTTTAGATTTAAAATAATAATCGATATGTTTTTTGTGTATTTCTAATTCATCCAATCTTACGAAAGTTAAACCACAAATTAAAAAAAAAAAGTAATTTAAAAAGCAAAATAATGTGTCTGCAAGTTACACATGGCAAACATGTTATTGAAGAGTTAAGACACAATATTATCTTTCTATCTAAAATCTATCCACTACTAGCGTAAATGTTTATATACAACTACAATATCATTCATTTAGATTTTTTAAGAAACAATTATGATTAAATATAAATGATAGATAATATAATGAAAATATTACACATACCTAAATGATTTCAAATCTGATTGTGGATATAAAAATCTTTTTAATTGAGTAATTAGTAAATATACTTTGATATGCTTTTGAGTTCCGAGACAATTTTCTATACAATATAATAAAAAAACGAAGATGGTGGTAAGCTGCCATTAACATATGAACTAAGACAAAAATAAGAAGAGATTTTTAGGCATTTGCCTTTATTTGTTTAGATTTAAAATACAAATTGAGATGTTTTTGTATATTTCTAATTCATCCAATCTTACCACAATTAAGCCTCAAATTAAGAAAAAATGAGTAATTTAAAAAGCAAAATAATTTGTATGTGGGTTGTACATGGCAAACATGTTATTAAAGAGTTAAGACACAACATTATCTTACTATCTAATATCTATGCACCACCATCCTAAAAATTATACTATATCATTTATTTGAATTTTTGTAATAAAAAATAATAATTAAATATAAATTATAGATAATACAATGAAAATATTACACATAACCGATAATTTCAAAGTTGGTTGTCGATATGAAACTATTTTTAATTGGGTAATTAGTAAATATATTTTCATATGATTTGTGTAGATTTATAATAAGAATCTAAATATTTTTATCTATTTCTAATTAATCCAATCTTACTAAAGTTAAGCCTCAAATTAAAAAAAAACTAGTAATCTAAAAAGCCGAATAATGTGGCCGTGGGTCAACATGATAAGCATGTTATTAGAGGAGTGAAGATCATTTGTCCAACTTTTTGTGTTTCAATGGTATCATAGTTTAATCAAAAGTTGTCACGTATTTACAAATCAAAATCATAAAAAAAGAAAGTAACTTTTATATATTATTTTGATGAGATTTGATTGGTTTGGAACACAAAAAAATAAAGTTTTTGCGATGGAAAATCTTGGTGGGTTATTAGAGAGTTAAGACACAACATTATCTTATTATCTTTAAATCTAATATTGATCCATCACAAGTGTAAAGATTAATAAAACTCACACTCGCTACATCATTCATTATATATTTGAATTTTTGTAAAAAAAACAATAGTAATTAGTGGATAATATAATGACAATGTATAAAACTTATTCCTTGATTTTTTTCCTCCTCGTTATCTTTATACATAGAAATATATATTAAAATGAATAATACCTTACCCATCCAACGTTCACAAATTAACTAGCCGTTGAGTTTTCAAATTTACCACATTGTCACTGTTAGGGTACCCCTCTATTCTTTCACCTCTTCCCTATATCTATACCATTTCACCCTCTTCTGCTGCTTTGCCACATTTCATTTTTCATTTCATGCTCTTCCTCTAGGGTAGGACCTTCGTTTTGGTTTCATTTTCTTGTGGGTGTGAGTTATTGATCCAAAAACAATGGTTATTTCTAACGACATCAATTCTAACTCAATCAATCCCACAACTTTCCAAGGTACAACCTTTCTGGATTTAAGATTCGATATTGCTGCAAAGTTTACTTTTTTTAACATGGGTACTCTTATTTTTATAGAAAATATGTGCACCAGAAAGGTTGGGCAGAACAACAGAAGAGCCTTAGGTATCATTAATCAGAATATGGCAGTGGAAGGTCGATACCCTTGTGTCGTTAACAAGAGGGCTTTATCAGAGTAATTTGATTTGATTTCTTTCATAAAATAAATATATATACATTGTCTTCTTTTATTGTCAATTTTGTTGCATCTTAATTGTTTGATTTTTTGTTTTTTATTTGGGGCTCACAGAAAGCAAGAGGTTGGTGAGAAGAAGCAAGCAGATCCAATTCATAGACCAATTACCAGGTAAGGATAATGATTCAATGACCCTTTTGTGTGAATGGTTGGTGGATGGGAAAAAGAAAGTCAACAAAATATTCAAAATTTGAAATTGATATTCATTTCACTTTATGTCACCCACTGTTTTTCTTTTCCTAGTTACAAAAATGGATGAATGGTGAGATTGTATGTTATTTCCATTCAAGTTTCAATGTGATGGATTTACTTTCATTTTAGGAGGTTTGCTGCACAAATTGCTAGCACAAAACAATCTGGTGTTGAGGTAGATACACTATTCTATTTCTTTGGTGAAATTTGATGCATGGTGTAGATCCTTAACTATTGAATTTGAAACTAAGATTTTAAGTTTTGGGGTAAATTTGAATAGGAGACCAAGAAGTCAAACTTGGGAGTTTCAAATTTGAATGAATTCGGACAGTTTATTTTTATTGATGATGATGAGCCAAAGTCAACAGAAGACCAGCCAGTGGACATGTCTCCAGAGCAAACAGAAGCAATGCATGGTGAACCAGATCAGATGGTACTTTATGTTATATCTCTTTTATTTTATTTATTGATCATCGATTTATGTCTGTCAAATAAATTTCAAGATTTAATTGATGATGATGTTGCAATAATTGGTCTATTTAGGAGGAAGTTGAGATGGAGGATATAATTGAAGAGCCTCTTTTGGACATTGATAGCAGTGATGCAAATAACCCTCTTGCAGTTGTGGATTATATTGAAGATCTTTATGCACACTACAGAAAAATTGAGGTGCATTTGGAATGAATTGTTTGGGATACTTGTCTGATTATTTGAAAATTCACAACTTTAAATGTGATACTGCCTGAATTTCATTTTCTCAATTGAACTTTAGACTGTATCCCAATTTCCATTGATCAAAATAATGCCATTGCCTATCTTTATCCTCAAAAACTTGCATTTTCTCTTAAAACAAGAGTCGATTGAACTCTGATAGATCTATTATTTTTTGAGTTGGATTTTACCTTAAAGACTACTGTTTTCACCCTGTTTTTACTTTTATGATTTGCAAACTATTTCGGTACTGTATTGAATTAGCTTATATAATTACAGAGAATATTTCACTTTTAAGTCTTGGAATTCAGAATGGATACTAGTATTGAACATTTTTCTACCAAATTTTGATAATTAAAAGCATTAGCTACTTGCTGCAGAGTGCTAGCTGTGTCTCACCTAATTATATGGCAGAACAACCCGACATTAATGAAAAGATGAGGGCTATATTGATTGACTGGCTTATTGAGGTATAATAATTGTTCTCTACTGAACCAATATGCCAAAAGATATTAATAGTTGGTCTCCCATATCAAAATCTAGTTCATCATTGATATTGTTTTCAATCAATCTCAATACCTAAGTAATTGATATGAACCTTCAGGTGCACGACAAATTCGACCTCTTGCAGGAGACATTGTTTCTGATGGTTAATCTCATCGATAGATTTTTGGAAAAGCAGACAGTGGTAAGAAAGAAGCTTCAATTGGTTGGTTTGGTTGCCATGCTTTTGGCATGCAAGTATGAGGAAGTTTCTGTGCCTGTGGTTGGGGATCTCATCCTCATATCAGACAAGGCATACTCAAGGAAGGATGTTCTAGAGATGGTAACATTTGTTTTGCCTATTAACACCTTAAATTCTCCATTTATAGTATAGAGTCACAAGTAACTGAGATTTTCTTTTGAATACCCTTTAGGAGAAATTGATGGTCAACACATTGCAGTTTAACATGTCTGTGCCAACATCATATGTTTTCTTAAAAAGGTTCCTCAAGGCAGCTCAGGCTGACAAAAAAGTCAGTATCTGTATCTTTCTGCCAAATATTCCTAGCATGCTTTTATAAGCACTAACATTTTTTACTTTATATGGAACAGCTTGAGTTACTAGCTTTCTTCTTGGTAGAGCTGTGTCTAGTTGAATATGAGATGTTGAAGTTCCCACCATCTATGCTAGCTGCAGCTGCAGTGTATACAGCTCAATGTACTGTCTATTGTGTGAAACAGTGGAGTAAGACATGTGAATGGCATACCAACTATTCAGAAGATCAACTATTGTGAGAACATTCATCTATTCAGTGTTTTTCTAGTTCAAATTATCCAATAACTCATGTGTTTGTTGTTGTGTCTATCTTCTTTTGTGACTTGCAGAGAGTGCTCTACTTTAATGGTTGATTTCCACAAAAAGGCTGGGTCAGGGAAACTTACAGGAGTACATAGGAAGTATTGCTCATATAAGTTCAGCTATACTTCAAAATATGAACCAGCAAGTTTTCTTCTGGAGAACAATCCACTGTAGCAGGTTTCAGCTATACTAACAACAACATTTGATTCTCATAAATATTTGGGGTACAATTGGGGGATGGGTTGCACTTGGAAAAATGGGACATTATAAAATGTCAGTTTTTTTTATTCATGCTTCATTTTATTTCCTCCAATTTCCTTTTATTGTTACTGCTCTAAGTTAACAATACTCTGTCCTTGTCCACTTAAAATCTGTATTTCTCTCATTCCCATTGACAAAATAATGGAAATGATGGTATAGAAACAATTTCAATAATTCAAGAAGCACTTGATGAATATTTTTGCCTTTTTCTTCTAACATGTTGGATCTGATGTTGTGTGACAAAATTGTTGATACATATATCTTTTCTGATTTCATAAATAAAATGTAAGAGTGCAACCATGCTGTATTCAAAAGTATGTAAAAAGGGTTATTAAGTTATTAGAAATAAATGGTTTATAGTAATATAATAATAATAAGTATAGACTATAAGTTATACAAGTTATGAATGTAATATATATATATATATATATATATGCACTGTCAGTAGAGATTTATACATATTCAATATATCACCTACTATATATTTATATTATTTTTAAAAAGTATTAATAATAAAATATGAATGATAGATGATATAATGAATTATATATTTTTAATTAGTACATACATTTTTTAATAACTTATTTAACTCTAGTTAAATATATATTCAGGAACAAGAAAACCAACTAAATATCGTATGAGTTATAAAATATATAGGAACAACCGAACAACAAATAATATAGTGTAATATTATAGTTAATAATTATAAAACATGAGTATGAATCATATAATAGTGTACAATTCATACATTGTTATTGCATTTGTTTTCTCCACTCAAACTATTAAACAAATCCATGTTGGCATTTTCTTAGCTCCTTTTACTAATTTTGTCCTCCAATTGTATTTTTTTGGTGGCTCTTTTTTGTTTAATTAATTGATATTTCCTTTTCCTATGCCTAACCCATTACTACTAATAGAATTTTAACAAATATATTAAATAAATATTAAATTATTTCTAAATTAATAATATTATATATGGTAATATTTGATTAGTTAATAATAGAGTAATTGAGTTATTTTGGTGAGTTTAGCTCATCTCTATTACAGGAGAAGGCAGTACATAGCTGAGATCATAACATGTGTCAAAAACAAATTTTTAATGGTTTAAATTTTAACACTTTTTAAAATCAATTTTATTTTAAAATCATTTTCCCTCATATTTCCAGTACTGAACTCTCCAATAATGGAGAGAAATCCAATTCTATTTTGATATATTTGATTTATGTTATTCTTTAATGCCTCATTCATAAGTGCGTTGACCCTTATGCTCCAACTCCAACCAAGGCCAACATCATTGTCCAACACCTACCCCTGCCTTTTATTTTCATTCAAATCCAATAAGGAATATATGTATTTGTATTAAATTACTAATAACAAAATATTATGCCATCAAAATTTTGTTTTAATTTAGATTAACATATTACTATTTATTTTTATTGATATATATATAAATTTAAATTAAATAATAGAACTTAATGATTGAGATTAAAAAAATGAATGAAATTTCTTTTTATTGATAGTTTAACTTTATTTGTGTACATGTTGAACTCGACCCGAGATGAGTTTTTCTAGATACCCGTAGTATATACTTGTGGGCACTGTTATTTTAGAAACGGTTGTTGTCCATCTCTGTGTTCACTCTCCTCTCTTCCATTCAATGGCTGAGTTTGTTCTCGTTAAGCTAAAACAAAATGTGAATAGTTTAATAGTCTAAATTGCTTTGACCTACATCGGAAAGCCACTGAAAACCTCTTATTTAGTACCAAGTTACATACACCATGTTATGTAAATGTTTTGGGTAGCATGACATCTAGGCTACTTAGTGATGTATACATTGTTATGTCGATAACTTTAATTTTTTGGATTATTAAATTTGTAGCTTCAATTGGGTGGGGTACTCTTGAATTTGATGGTACACCTTATATGATGAATAGGAAATTAGAAATTCATGGATAATATAAAATAACTGTGGGTATTAGCTATATTGAAAATGTTCCACTTTGAAAAACCGTCGGCCAGTATCAATTACCGTGCCTAATACAATCCCTAATTTTTATGCAGATTCTCATTAAATATATTATACACATAGAAATTAATACACTTAAAAGAATAATGTATATCATGTATAAGGAGATAAGTTATCTCTTTCAGCCACTAAAATTACGACGTGTGTACCATTTAATCATTTTCTACAAAAATATTTCTAAAAGTAAATAAAATAATACACATGTTGTTCTTTTACTGACTGATGAGATAAGTTATCTTATTGTATAAGGATATATATTATTCTCTATACTTAAATGTCTACCTTTTTCATAGATAACATATTTATTATACTTTTGAATTCAATATTTATCTAATGACTCTTGATTTTAAAATAATACAATATGTAATGTAATAATATTAGAGGATTATTTAGAACAATGATCACATGATTCAAAAAAATTCATATTTTATATTTCTGAAATAAATTATTTTTTATTTTTATAATTTTCTTCTTAATTAGTTAATATTTTTTATTTATTGAATTAAGATATGAAACATGTAATGTATATTCCATTATTTAATAGTTTTATTAGGTTCCATGATTGTGAATCAATCATAGTGGCAAGTAGCTTTCTCTCTCTTGTAAGCTCTGTTTGATTCTGTGATTCGACTTAGAGCGAGAATTTCAATGTCAATGGCTACTTCAATTCAAACTCTTCTCCTTCATCACCCCACCAATCTCTTCAACCATAACAACAATTCTCCAAACACCATTCGCATCACAACAACAACAACAACAACCCCTTCCTTCAAACCCATCTTTATCAAATGCGCCGCAACCACTCAAATCCAAACACCACCACCCTCCACCTCCCAAGATCGAGTCTTCAACTTCGCCGCCGGACCCGCCACCCTGCCGGAGAACGTCCTCCTCCGCGCCCAATCTGAGCTCTACAACTGGCGCGGATCCGGCATGAGCGTCATGGAGATGAGTCACAGAGGCAAAGAGTTTCTCTCCATTATTCAAAAAGCTGAGTCAGATCTGCGTACCCTTTTGAATATTCCGCCGGAATATTCCGTTTTGTTCCTCCAAGGCGGTGCCACCACCCAATTCGCCGCGATCCCGTTGAACATATGCACCGCCGATGATACCGTGGATTATATAGTCACTGGGTCGTGGGGTGATAAAGCGTTCAAGGAGGCACAGAAGTTTTGTAAACCAAAGGTGATCTGGTCTGGGAAATCTGAAAAGTATACAAAGATTCCATCTTTTCATGAATTGGAGCAAACCCCAGATGCCAAATATTTGCATATTTGTGCAAATGAGACTATTCACGGGGTTGAGTTTAAGGACTACCCTACACCCAAAAATGGGAGTGGGATTTTGGTTGCTGATATGTCTTCAAATTTTTGTTCAAAGCCCGTGGAAGTGTCACGATTTGGTGTTATATATGCTGGGGCTCAAAAGAATGTGGGTCCCTCTGGTGTTACAATTGTTATCATAAGAAAAGATCTGATTGGTAATGCTCAAGGTATGACTCCTGTGATGCTTGATTACAAGATCCATGATGAGAACAATTCACTTTACAATACTCCTCCTTGTTATGGGATTTACATGTGTGGTTTAGTTTTTGAGGATTTGTTGGAGCAAGGTGGGTTGAAGGAGGTTGAGAAGAAGAACAAGAGGAAAGGTGAGATTTTGTACAATGCTATTGATGAGAGCAATGGTTTCTATAGGTGCCCCGTTGAGAAATCTGTGAGGTCTTTGATGAATGTGCCATTCACATTGGAGAAGTCTGAGTTGGAGGCTGAGTTCATCAAGGAGGCTGCTAAGGAAAAAATGGTTCAGCTCAAGGGGCATAGATCAGTGGGAGGCATGAGAGCTTCCATTTACAATGCTATGCCTTTGGCTGGTGTTGAGAAATTGGTGGCTTTCATGAAAGATTTTCAAGCTAAGCATGCTTAGAAGAGGGGCTCTAGGCCTTCGCTCACATGTTATGCTGTCTTTGTCTACACTCCAGAATTTTTCTGCCAGTTTTACTTTCTTAATTAGCTTCCAACTTTTTTCACCAGTTTGTTGTTGTTATGTCATGTTTGATATTCAAATATTAGTTGGCTGGTAGTGTTTTCATTGCACTTTACCATTGTCGGCTATAATTGAAGTTTAGTGGTTTAATAATAGGTTTGATTTATTGTGATATCCTCTACTGGATACTTGTGTGGGTTGAGTCCCATGTGATATTTTGGTGGATATAAGAATCAGAATTTTCAGCTGACTTGATAATTTTGTTAGTCCAAGTACTTTTTTTAAACAGAGAAGTACCCATGACATTGTTTAAGGAATTTAAAAAAATAATTTTATATTGAAAATGAAGCATTTAATACTTTGAGATGTGTTGAATTTGGATTTACATTTGATTCCACAATCCACTCCATGCAATATTAGTGCATTGAGCAGGGTAGGTAGCAAATTGACAACACAAATTTCTTGTGTTAAAATATGAGGAAGAGAGACAATACAGCATTCAATAAGTGGGGTATGAGTTAAGTATATGGTGCACAATAATTTGCTATGTTGCCCCTAGTGACAGTCTAGGAGCACATGTAACTAGAGTCGAATATTTCTTTCTTAAATTACATTTCATTAACAATATATCCTAACACTTACCCAACTCCGAAGATAGACACATAGGAACACAATATATTCTCTGTTTAATTTTCTACCAGCTAGTTAGCCATTAGAACCTCTTCCTTCACAGCCATCAATTCAGCATTTCTCATACTGAGGTGAGGATCCCATGACCTCAGCATTTCCAAACATTCCTTGTCTTTATCACTTGGCTAAAAACCATCCTTACCAATATAAGCTATGCATGGATTTAATCAACAAACACTAGCATTCTAAATAACTAAACATCAGACAAATCAAGCTACTATGAATATTTTCTCTCCTCATCATCATAACTCATAGCTAAACCCAAATTAGTTAAGGAAGTCATTCTTCCATTTCAACATATATATGTAGTGGAGAAAAAGGATTCAACATTTAAATAGGAAATCATTCTTCCAATTGGTTTTGAGATGAAACATTGACAACTTGATTTATCCGAGACATGAAAGTTGATGTTAGAATGTAACAACAAACAAACTTTTCACATAGTTTTTTCCAAAAAATAAAAAAAAAAAATTGAATGACCAAAACGGAAGAAACTACCCAAGTTATAGCTGCATTTTTTACTTTCAAACTCGAAAGATCCAACTGTCACAAAATAAAGTCAGAAAAGTTTTAAAGAAACATTTGAACTTGGGTAAAGCGACAATTCAATTACCCAATTGTCATCTTTTAACAGGAACGTGCAAAACTGCTCTAAGATGTCGTACACTAAGCAATACTATGCACGATAAAAGAAGAGAAGTTTCTCCAAAGGAAAGGGTGAAGTGCCACGGGGAAAAGTAGAAAGAAAAACAAAACTTATCCATTCGAATGGTTCAAGTTCTTTAGTTCCTCATTATATATAAGAAAGAAGCACATTTGATCATTAGTATCATACATGATATAAAATTACTAAAATTGATTCATCTCAACATATTTACTTCTCTTTGCACAATACTCTGTATATATGAGCCATTTTTTTGGAAAAAAATAACCAATGAATAACCTAATAGAATTTATTCATAGTCTATTTACCAATTCATATACAATTTCAAAGAAATTGTTCCACTTTCATAATAAAACTACTCAATACCATTTCCATTCTCAAAAATCCATTTCTCAAAAGCACTTTAATGAGAAGCTGAAAACCTAGAAGTCCAACCAAACACATATATAAAAGTCAGAAGTAATTTTTAAATTAAAAAAAAAAAACCCTTTTTTACCTAAATTCTCTTCCTTGGAACAAATTAAAAGATAACATTTTTGCTTCAAAGTTGCAATTTTAAAGAACAGCAGTTGAATAAAATGACAGATAAAGCTGAAGAACAATCTCATCTTCTATTAATTCATATAAATGATACCTCTTATAAATTCATAATCCACACACAACTCAATTACAATTTTATAAAATGATTGCATTTTCCTTCTTTCAACCAGATGCACCAAATACCAAATACTGTGTTCGTATGGGCTAAAAATCACGTTTCTTATTAATAATCAGAAGCTACATAAGTAGTTAGAAGTTAGACCATCTCAATCACTCCCCATTTATTAAATACACATATCAAAGGAAACCAATAAAACATCTCTGAATGTTAATGAGGAAAAAAACATCTCTGATGTGAATGCCAATTTTATTGTTATATTTTTTTTAATTTTTTTTGGTAGCAGAGTAATACGAATATAATTTGAAGGTAATGGTTTTTTCCCTCAAGGTGGGAAAAAAAGTAGGAAATATGAGTAAAATAATTTGAGGGTAAATTCAAATTCCCGCTACCTCATTCCCACTTTAAAACCTTCTTCTTCTCACTCTTTTGTTTTCTCATTTCACTAACCAAATATGGGTAGACGAGAAACAACAAAATCCCCCGCTCAACACGACGCCGTTTCGCCTCTTCAATCTAAACGCAAAAAACCCAATCCCAACGCCGATAGCTCCGAATCATGCTCCGCCGATAACATCGTTCCCCTTATTCCTTCTCGGCGTAAAACGGCCAAGACCTCCACCGTTAACCCTGACGCCTGTTTCGTCGGAAAGCCTATTCCGGCTACCGATGCCTTAGCCAAATGGCCCCATCGTTACCCATCCAAGGACTTCTTCTACTTCACAATCATATTCAGTTCGAAACTTTT
Source organism: Lupinus albus (assembly GCA_009771035.1). Lineage (NCBI taxonomy): Eukaryota > Viridiplantae > Streptophyta > Magnoliopsida > Fabales > Fabaceae > Lupinus > Lupinus albus. Next base: position 536,005 of record CM020014.1, read on the forward strand.
GGTTTCTTATATTTTTTTATTTATTTTTGTTTTTGTTACTAGGGAAAAAAGAAGGATTCAGGTCGAAGCTCAAATGAGTTAGTTTCCCTATTTTTTCTTATCACGAAATTGCTTCGTGGTAAATTGTAATTTAAATGATTTATGGTATGTTGCAGAGTGACGAGTGAAAACGGTGCGTTGAATGCTAAGAGTCATTACCGTCAAGCCAGGGTAGATGGCGTTATCTACAATCTGTATGATGCTGTTTATGTTAAGGTGTTCCACTACCTTTGGTGAAACACTTTCATGTTATATTAGATTCTGTGTATAATCAAAATGGGTGTTCAAAGTTGAAAACAATATTATAAGTACACATAGAATTGCTGTTATTCTTGGTTTAGGGCACTTTCGTCACCTTTTTTTTATATAAAAAAAACATTGTTGATGATTATATATTCGAGAGAAGCCAAATTCAGCTCTTTATAATTGCTGTTAAACCTTTTAGTTTGTTTTTAAAATGAAGTGAAAAATGACGGCAAAACATCAATTTTTATAATGGTAATGAGGTAATGAAAGGATAATTAGTTTCTAATTTTCATAAAAGCTGCACAATTAAAATCACCTTTTTAGAATATTTTAACACTTTTTTGAAGAGCTTAAACAAACCGTTGATGTGTTATGTTATGAGTATGGTGTTAATTTATTCATATACAACTTGCTATTCAGGCTGAGGATGACAAGCCTGATTATATTGCACGGATAGTTGAGATGTTTGAAACGGATGATCATGAGCAATACTTCACAGCTCAATGGTTTTACAGAGCTGAAGACACGGTAGTATCACTTGACTCAACTATATTTCGATAGCTTTTCTTTTATCTCCATCCTTACTTAACCTTTTCTAAGGTCATTGATTTTGCAATCTTGATCGTGTTCAGGTGATTAAAGATCATGAAGATCTTGTTGACAAGCAACGTGTCTTTATATCTGACGTCAAAGATGAGAATCCACTTGATTGTATAGTGTCCAAAGTTAAAGTCGCGAAAATCACTCCAAATGTATGTGCATCTTACTCACTTTCTTTCACGTAGATTTGTAGTAACTTATCAATTTGCAATTTCAATGTTGCAGATGGACTTTGCAAAAAAAGGAGAAAACAATCCGTTCTTGTGATCTTTACTATGATATGCAGTATACTATACCCTACCTAACATTTTCCAACCTCGACAATGGTAAGAATTTCAATAATGATATGGTGATATATTTAAATTTACCTCATTAATCATTGTCATTATGATATGGTGATCTATTTAAAATTACCTCATTAATCATTGTCATTATTGTTTTATAGCACATTTTGCTGAGTTTTTCAGTCATTTTGGTTTAACATGAATAATCCAGAACCAACACCCAAGGTAGAAAGTGACATGTCTTCAGCAATTTCAAGTGAAACTGTATCAAATGGCTTTGTTGGTGACATCAGTATGGTGAATGGAGAGAGGTGTGAAGGTGAAATAACTGACTTGGTCGAATGGTCATTATTAGACTTGTATTCTGGCTGTGGAGCAATGTCCACCGGCCTTTGCTTCGGTGCGTCAATATCAGGCATCAAGCTTGTTACGGTATGTTGTATAATTGCATCAAGCAATTTGGTTGATTCAAATAGTTGTTAAGCAATTTATTCTGATGAATTACACAATATTTTTTGTTTTTCACAACACAGAGGTGGGCTGTTGATATTAATGAACATGCTTGCAACAGTCTCAAGTTAAATCACCCTGAAACTCAGGTAATGATTTGTTAGCATCTTGTAGTGGACATTACTTGTTTTATCTCAATTCTTATACTCGCATTGGCTTCCGGAATCTCAACTAGGTGAGGAATGAGGCAGCAGAAAACTTCTTAAATCTACTGAAAGCTTGGCATAAACTCTGTGGGGACTTCAAATTGTTAGGATCTGAAAGGTCAGACTCCGACCTAGATATGAATGAGGATGAACTTCATGATGAAGTTGAAGATATGAAGAATGAAGCTTCAGAAAATCAATCTGATTCTGAGGAATTCGAAGTGGGAAAGTTACTTGCTGTTTGCCATGGTGGTCCAAACGATGTGAAGAAACCGGGACAATATTTTAAAGTATATTGCCTTCAAACTAGCATAATACAATGATTACTTTATGTATTTAGCTTATTTCTTCTTAGTATTGGTTGAATCATGCGAGGGTTCCTTGCTATTTCTCTGTGGAAAGATTGGCTCCAAATTTCATGCAATAAAAATTACCCATTAATCACCATTTTTTCTGTTCTTATAATCATTCAGGTGCGTTGGAAGGGGTATGGTCCAGGTGAAGACACGTGGGAGCCAATTGATGGCTTGAGGTGTGCTTTTGTCATCAAAATAATGATAACTATTCTCCGTACCTTAGCTTTATGAAAATATTATTGTTTCTTACATAATCTTCTAAGCCAAATTTCTGCAAAATTCTTACCATTGTCATGTTTATACCAGTGACTGTAAGGATGTATTGAAGGATTTTGTGAAAAGAGGATATAAGAAAAAGCTACTGCCTCTTCCTGTGAGTCTCTTCATTTTTCGTTCTGGGATAAACTTAATTTCATAGCCTCCCATATATTAATTTTCTAATACTTTACATTGGTGCAGGGTGATGCTGACTTTATTTGTGGAGGGCCCCCATGCCAAGGAGTTAGTGGTTTCAACCGCTTCAGGAACACACAAGCTCCATTAGAGGATGTAAAAAATAAGCAGCTGCTTGTTTACATGGATATTATAGAATTTCTGAAGCCAAAATATGTACTCATGGAGAATGTGGTTGATATTTTAAGGTTTGCCGGTGGTTTTCTCGGTCGTTATGCTGTAGGCCGTCTTGTGGCTATGGATTATCAAGCAAGAATGGGAATGATGGCTGCAGGGTCTTATGGCCTTCCACAGTTTCGTATGCGAGTTTTTCTTTGGGGAGCTCTTCATACGCAAGTAAGCTATTATTAAGTTATACTTTAGTTTCTCTTGGTTGTATGTTTATGTTGAATATTACTGTTTTAAAGAAAACGTTTATGATTTAAAAATGTTTTTCATTTGTAGAAATTGCCTCCATATCCATTACCAACTCATGAGGTGGTATCTAGAGGTTTTGTACCCTCTGAGTTTGAAGTAAGCACTGGTAACTTGACATGTTGCCATTTTCTCATAAAAGCACTGTGTTCTTTGATTTTAATCAATTTGATGTTTCAATTGCCACAATGCAGGAAATTACTGTTGCTTATGACAGTAAAGACACATGTCAACTGGGTGATGCTCTCTTTCTTGAGGATGCAATATCGGATCTGCCTCCTGTATGTTCCTTTTGCTCATAAGTGCATTTTAAATGTGTTGCATTGATATGCATTTTTGTCCATTTATTGCCTCGCTTTTAATCTTCCCATCAATTAGGTTGCGAATGATGAGAGCCAGGATGAAAGGAAATATGCGACTGCTCCCTGTACTGAGTTTCAAAGATATATTCGATTAAAGAGAAATGGTATGCTTATGTGTTTCACCTTTACCTGCTTCTGAAACTAAATATCTAAGGTTGAATATTTTATGGTGCTCTATATCTGTTTTCAGTTTTACTAACCTTTATAAGTGCATAGGATAAATATGCAAAAAAGTGACTTTTTATTATGAATTTGGGTTGACACCTACTGCTTTAATGAATTTTAAAGTGATGCATGATAGTTTCTCAATTAAAAAACTTACCTTATTTTTACTTCACAAGTGCATAGTCTAGAAAAAATAATCTGCATTATGATGACTATTTAATGCTACTGTACAGCATTGATATTGTCTGATTTTTAAGTTTTTTGTTTTGCAGAGATGGTGGGTAATATGCATCCTTCTCAAAGCCAATCAGGTAGAATTCTGTATGATCACCGTCCTCTGAAATTGAACCAGGATGATTATGACAGTTTGCCAGATTCCCAAGAATAAGGTTCCATAACTTGACCTTAGCGCATGGTGTCAGTAAATTGTTTCTTACTTCAGTATTAAATTTATATTGGTGCCTGTTTATCTTTTCTTAGGGTGCAAACTTCAGAGATTTACCTGGTGTACTTGTGAAAGACAACAAAGTTGAATGGGATCCGAAAGTTGATGGAGTATTACTAGCGTCTGGGAAGCCCTTGGTAAAAATCTTGCTTTTGCACCTAATCTTGTGGACATTTGGATTTTATAATATTCTCTAATTTTTATATATATTCTGTTAACGTTTAGGTTCCTCATTATGCCATGACATTTGTTCGCGGTACTTCCCCTAAGTAAGTTTTATGCATATTATCTGATTCTGGATATTGTCTTTGGTGTCCTCCCTTCTCTATCAAAATCCTTAATGCACCCGTTTTGGGCCATTTGGTCGTTTATGGTGGGGATGAGATTGTGTCAACAGTCGTCACAAGGGCTGAGCCTCATAACCAGGTTATTATTCTCGTGTATTATGAGTTATTTGATAAGTCACTGATATTGATAATTGTGCGGTATTGCTTTGTCTCACAAGGTTATTAATTTTATTGTTTAGGCCATTCTCCACCCTGCACAAGACAGAGTGCTTACAATTCGAGAGAATGCAAGATTACAAGGTTTTCCTGATTGCTATAAACTTTGTGGGACTGTCAAGGAAAGGTATGTTAATTAGGAGTCAGAAATCAAAATCAATTAATACTTTAACTAGAAGGGAAATTCATAAAAGGTTGGTAATAAGTATCTTAATCTTAAGTACAAAATTAGAATTATCATGTCGACTACACAGAATTTGTTTAAAAGGAACGACCATTAATTTTTTTAATGAACAGAAGTACCCTTATAAAGAAAATTGCAAATTACATTCACTTCTTGATGAGTACTTATTTGCTATTTTGTTATTCGGGTGCAAGAGTATCTAGTTACTTTTATTGAGAATAAACATAAATGAAATTTTATATATAATTAATGATTATGTATAATTATATTGAATTAACATCTCAATTTTTTTTTAGACCGGAGTAAAACAAAATATTAGGCTAATGTTCCATTTTTTTAAAATTTTAAGTGAACCGTCTGATTTTTATTTCTCGGATTATTCCATTTTAACACGGTCAGACTGGAATTTTCCCGGTGGAAAGATGTCAAACCCTCATTCGATTATGACAGCAAACTAGAGCAGTTTTCATGTTTGGTCAGGGGTGAGACTGTCCATTCAGTCTGGTTTTCACAATAGTGGTTTATATATATGCAACCTTTTGTAGTGATATATATGAAACCTTGTTATTTGTAAGAGTTGCTAATTGAATGCGGTAGTAATTCATGTGGTTTTGATGGTGTTGAATGTTGGCATGTTTTACATACAGGTACATGCAAGTTGGAAATGCTGTTGCTGTTCCTGTGGCTCTGGCTTTAGGATACACATTTGGTTTGGCCTGTCAAGGATTGTCAAGTGACAAGCCTTTAACAATCGTCCCTTTTAAGTATCCAAGTTGTCTTTCTCTTTCTTCTTCAGCTCCAATTCATAATAATGATGATTGATTCTTGCAATTGATAAGCCATAAGAGATGTGAGTGTCAGGTATTGTGTACAATGATTCAAATGCTTGATTAGTGAAGCTTTAAAACGGATTTTGATCATCATCAATAATAGTTGTATTTCTTGTAGTGTTTACTATTTCATTGAGTGAGTGTAAAAAGTTATATTTTTTTCAACCTCTAGAAATTGTTACACACCACTTAGGACTGATAGTAGGGAAGGTTTTGTGGTGATTGCATACATAAGTTTGAAAAACAAGAGTTTGAACGAAAAAGGATACTTGACTGATCATTTGTTGTGATGGCATTTCCCGGCCACTAATCCTTCTAAATAAGTAAATATGAATTTTAATTATAAATGCTAAATATAGGGAAGCTAAATGTTGGTTCTCCGTGGAATTTCTTTAATATGAATAATGAAACTGAAGAACACACTAGTTTACTTTAGTTTGTTTTATGAGAATGGGCCCAGTTACAGCCCGTGTTGGTGTGGGCCGAATGGAGAAGGCCCATTAGTGGGAGTGGAGATGACACGTGGATAGAATATATTGAGCGACAATGGATGAGGTTTGTGAGGTTGATGATCCATAAGTTAGAGTTTATCCATCTCAGTCACTTCCAACAACTCATTACGTCTCTCTCTCTTCGATTTTATTACACCTATCCTTTATTTCAACAACATACTACATTACTACATATACATGTTTTTTTTCCTTTTTTATAACATTAGATAATTTTACTCAATTAAGGAATGATCTTAAAAATATTATTAGATTTGTTAACAATAACATTATATACATATAATTATATAATTATCATACTATATTAATATTAATATGTGGATCAATTCACCTGTTTTTTAGTTGAAGAGGCTATTATGCTTCTATGTGTATAAATATGTTCATATATGCTCTTCCTTGTGATTTTGAGTGTTATCATCTTCAAGATTAAACGTGGTGCTCATATATGTTATTCCTTATGATTTTGAGTATTATCATCTTTAAGATTAAACGCCATACTCATATATGCTCTTCCTTATGATTGAGTGTTATCATCTTTAAGATTAAATGTCGTGCTCATATATGTTCTTCCTTATAATTTTGAATGTTATCATCTTCACCAATAAATGTCTCCTCAAATATCATTTATTCCTTCCAAATGAATAGGCTTGGAGATGGACCTTATGATTTCAACAATTAGAATTAGTATAATTCTTTGACAAAACTATTTTCTAACTTATGTAATTATTTAGTTAAAAATAACTAATGTAATTTTAAATAGTGAAACTGATAAACAAAATATTAAAAGTTCCAATTTCCAAAGCAGAGCACTGCTATTTATTACTAGTACTACTAGTCTACTACCATTCCTCACCAAGATTCTTTGACTTTCAGACACCACAACTACCACCATGAAACCATTCATATCAACCTCCTCCGCCGTCTCCACCGCTTGCTTCCTTGCCCATCCTCCTTCTCTCTGCCACACCAGGTCATTCTAATTATAACCACTCATTATTTTCTATACATGTCTTTATTTTCTTCAACTTATAAAATATACATACAGGTCTTCATTTCTAAAATCCCACAACGGATTCTCAAGCATTACTATTAAACCCAGGTTCCAGATATTCCGGTAATCCTATAGCCTATACAAAATGTTCAAATTCATTTTTAATACTAATTAAGTTTCTCATAATCCCAACACATTTTAACATGGATGATTTGATGGGATTACTGAAGCACCAAAAGTGGTGAGAATGGGAATTTGGAGGCTATTAAGGTTCCAACTTCAGTGCCAGTGCGTGTAGCATACGAGCTTCTTCTAGCTGGCCATAAGTATTTGGATGTGAGGACTGAAGAAGAGTTCAATGCTGGTCACGCTACTGATGCAGTTAACATACCTTACATGTTCACAGCTGGATCAGGTTTTATCTTATTTCTCAAATACTATTACTACATATAAACTACACTTCTTTAATTAGTTGGTGCTTATATGTTAAAATTAATGCTATAATGTGATAATTAGAACCCCAAAGAGTCTCTTTGATCTATTAATATTGATTCTCGGTTTGTGTATTCAGGGATGACAAAGAACCCCAACTTTCTTAAAGAGGTTTCCTCACAATTTAGGAAAGATGATGAAATTCTTGTTGTGAGTCTTTTGATTTCCCATAATATGTTATTTTGAAGTAGTCATGCTTAATTCAGATGGTGATGTTCTGGTTTAACAGGGTTGTCAGCTTGGTAAAAGGTCTATGATGGCTGCTAACAACTTATTAGCTGCAGTAAGCAATGGTTCTGAATTAGTAAAACAAATTAGTAGATTCACTACTCACTTTTTCTTTCCCTCTTTTCATAGTCATTTTGTGATGGTTTGCACTTTCTAATCTAAATATTGTAGGTCTTAGCATTTGTTGATTGTGTAGGGGTTCATAGGAGTCACAGACATAGCTGGTGGATATGCTGCTTGGACCCAAAATGGACTTCCTACAACACTATGAGGTCTTCCCGGGATCTGCAACTGTATATTAAATAAGTTTTGGTGGAGTCATGGAACTGTAGAAAAAGCTTCACCAACAACATGGTAGCAAACTAGCAATTACAGAAGAAAGAGGGGGGATTTTTTATATGTATGTTTTGGTATATCAACAATTACAAAAATGCTCTTTAGCTAACTTAAACTATACTAGTCTTGATGCATGGTCAATTATGCCTTTCTCCAAACAGCTAATTAATTAAAAATCACTAAACAATAAATCAGACTTTGGTACAAGTACGAGGTAGAATGACATCTTTATTGTACGAAGGTACATATTTAGAAGTTGAATGCAACAATCACACTGAAAAACCTCAACTTGTCGAACATATACAGGGTCATCTTGCACGTTATTGAACCCAACACAATATTTCTGGCAATTTCGGATTTCCTAGCTTGCTGCTATAGAATAGTTCAAATAAAGTGAAAGTATATGGGAAACAGATCTTAAAATTGTCATGTGTAAAACTTCAACTCAAGTCATGTTTGATTGACTCGAGTAATGAAAGGAAAAAAAGGATATCAATGACTTGTACTTTAATGCTTTTGGAATTGAATCGAATTGGATAATAACACATGCCAATCTTATTACAGATAAGGCTGTAAAGTTTTACATGGTTTGGATTACAAGGGGTCGCATGTTAAAAGGTCTCAATTCAAAAAGCATGAAAAACAGAAAATGTTTCACACTACATGATGCCTTGAATTTACGATTTTTACCACTCTCGCAACCACTCGCATCCACCCTATTCACATGCAAATACAAATCGTGGAGATAGAAAGGTTACATTGCAAGATAAATTAAGGCAATATAATAAAAGCACAATAAAACCGATCCTTCATGAGCAGAAGCAACCAATTCATTTGATTTTCGGTCAGACTACTGTGCAGGACAAAAAGGCTATACTGTTATATGATCCTTATATAGGTACCCCAATATTCAGTGTTGAGAGTGTCTAAATGATGAGAGAAAGCCATGAGATGGCTTATCTTTGTAACCATCTGTTTTTGCATCATTCACCTGGAAAAAACACAACACTGAAAATTGCTTAATAGTTCCAATTTCGACTTACCTTTTTAATCTCAATACCACATTACCTCTTTTGTTATCTGCTGAAGAATTTCTATTATTTCAGAGAAATTTGGTCTCTCCACTGGATCTTGTTGCCAGCACCGATGGAGCAGTCCAGAAAGTCTTGGATGTGTATTTTTGGGGATTGTAGGTCGTAGGCCCTAGTAGAAATTTAGTTACATAAAATTATCATGCATACCAAGAAAAATGTTTACGACGAAATTTACTGCAAAGAGGAAAGAATGAAAACCTTCTGCACGACGCCGACGGCTGCTTGTAACGGAGTCAAGTGAGAGTAAGGCAGCTGGTCACAGAAATTACCACATGATGAGATAAAGAGTAGTATAAGGCTAGACCATCCTTTGAAACAAGAAACTATTAGAAGTTAAAGCAACAAAGGTCACCATGAAAGTACTCACTTCTCTAGTTAAAAGCTCCCAAAGAGATATTCCAAAACTGAAAACATCTGCCTTCTGGTCATATGGTTTGTGTTCAATGACCTTCAAGTAAAAGTCAAATCAATGGAAATAGATCTGAAGCACCATCTAACAGCTGAATTTAAAATAAAACCAGAAAAACAAAGCAAATACAATGATGATGTAACCACTTCAAACTCCAAACATTACAGGAAACTAAGTGTGTACCACAAACAAATACAGATCCTGAATTTGTATTGCACAATGATGTAACCCAAAAATTCAATCAGGAAAATAACATGATGTGTCCAACAAAGCCCATACCTCCGGTGCCATCCAGCGGTATGTTCCAGTTTCAGCTGTCATCACTCCAGATTGAGTTTGCACTCTAGCAACCCCAAAATCAGCCACCTTGACCAACTGTTGAGAAGGAAATGCTATTTGAGTGCATATGAAATGATAATGTTGGAGATGATTTAAATCCTCAAAGATAAATACGCCATTGTTTTCCTCTCATTTCTGTGTATGTAAGTTCATATTTCACAAGTATCTTGGCAAGAGTTCAGCATTACACAACTACCCATGTTAAACTTGTATAAACAAATTATAAACTGTGACGACTCCCATAATTCAAGATGCAATGCCGATCTGGTTCATGAAAAAATATAAGACCTAATATTCGCAGAATAATATGAACGATACAATATAGGCACTATAATAGTAGTAAGATCCAACATATATTACCACCAATTGGTAAAGTGGTGAGTTTTCTTTTGGGATTGGGAGCAAGAATGAAAGATTAATAGTATGGTGGTATCTTAGGATTATGAACATAGAAATACTACAATGAATTACAATTTGAAACACCATTAAAATTCTGACAACGAATTATTACACATTTGTTAGTAGAAATTCTATGATTAACTATATGAATTGAAAATGTCAGTCAACAATGCTATGACCCAATGGCAGAGAGAAGTAACAGGTCACCTACACTTTAACAGGAACGTGCAAAAAAAAAAAGTGTACATCTAGTGTAGGATTGCAACCAGAAAAACAAGATCAACATGATCCACAGTTCCAGATACAGGGCAGGTCATCATAAAATCAAATATTATGCAGGGAGCATCAAAACATAGACCAATAAAATAACATTGAAAATGCAACAGGAAAAAAGGTGTACATTAATAGAATCCTCTTACTTCATTTTCATCCATCAGAAGATTGGCAGTCTTGAGGTCCCTGTGAATTATGTTATTTTGGTGCAAATAGTTCATTCCCTTGGAAACATCATTCGCTACTTTTAGTAACAATGGAAGTTTAAATACACCCTTTTGTTTGTGCAGATAATCATATAAGCTCCCTCTAGACATAAATTCTGATAAAGGCACAAACATGAGCAGATAAGCATCAATTTGAATCATTCAATCACCCAAATCATCTTAGAAACTAAATTACTGGATACAGCATAACAGGTTATTTTAGACTTTATACACATTCCAAAACTAGTAAAACTTCAAGAATAAACTAAGGATATGAATATAAAAAGAGAGGGCTTGTGCACAAGGCTTCCAATATTGAGGGATTCGAGGAGGGTCAAATGTACACAACCTCCACGATAAGTGAAGGATTTTCCAGCGACCTGTGACCACCGAGTCACAAGGAAGCAACCTTATTGTGACTCCAAAGTTCACCCTCTAAAGTAACAGTATGAAACTATGAATAAATGACATCATAAATTCTTAGGGTTATCTCCTACTTACCTGTAACAATACAAAGATTTGGTGGCCGGGTACATGCACCAATGAACTGGACAACATTCTTGTGTCGAATCTTCCTGTAATCCAAGATAAGTCATAATTAGTAGAGGAAGAAGGGTTACTCAGAGTTACAAGGATACCATATCACTAACACAAACTAAGGCAAAAAGACAATGTGTTATAAACTAGTTTTCTTAATAATAAAAAACTTCATACTCTTTTTAGCCTGCCTGACATTTTAATAGTCTATAATGCCAATTATAGGGAATCAGTCTGCCATAAATTTAAAATGAAATATCTGAATTGTGGGGATTTTGCTGAAGTTAAAATATTAAAGATTACAGCCAAAGTATGCTTGATTACATAGCACAACTTTGTATGTGTGCATGAGTGAAAAAAGCATAGGGGTGTCTCTTTTGCAACAAGTACACATAATTTTAATTAGGATGCCAATGCTCAACGTTTTTCAAATTGATATTTTAAAAAGAAGAAAGGGTAAAACTCTCCAATAGACAATAAACCTCTAAAAGTGATTTATATGAATGTAATTTATCAACCAGCATCAAGTCCGTCTTTTTCATTCATCTGGACATAGTTACAACAAAAACGATAAGTGAAAGGAAATGCAGAACAGCTGAGGAGAATTAGAGTTCTTATTAATGGGAAATAGAAGTTCTGCCAATCATGCACATTAATGCAGACAAACCTCATGATATAGACTTCCTGCGCAAACTCTTTCAGCATATCTGTACTTATGCGCTCAGGCTTAAGAACTTTGATAGCCACATCTTGACTGCAATATGTACCTCTGTACCTGAGAAACCTCAAAGATAAAGGTCAACAGAAACATCAGCTATGAAGCTAAGTCAACTTATAATGTATTACAAATAAATATAACTCACAAGTCACCGAATGACCCAGATCCAACTCTGTTTCCATAGATCAGCTGGTTAGTATCAATTTCCCAAACATCCGCTCCATCGAAAGGTATGTGTATGCAATGAGGGGAGGGTTCCATCCTTGATTGGTATTGTTCATTGGCAGCAGGAAGTATGCCCTGACTTGACAGATATTGTTCCTGCAGAGCAGATAAGATATTTTATATCAAGTGCTCCATAACAAAAAAAGGAATGAGATTTAGTGGTAGAGCTAAAACGACTAAGGATGTTGATGTGCAACCTGCATGAGTGCTGGACAAATAATTTTAATGGGTATTGCTTTTGCTCAAATGTAGTCCAAGTAACATAACTCGTTTTTAAATAAAATAACTCAAACTTCAGTGATAGGAGAATGTACCTTAACCTTCAAAATTTCCCTTTCCAACATACTTTTAAGCTCCTCAGTTTCCTAATGGCAAAAGGAAAAGACAAATAATGCCTAATTGGATATGGAAAGCGCAATTGAAAATAAAGAAGAAAAGTTACATGGACAAATTTAATATTAGCCAAAAAAGGTGAAGTAAACAAATTATATGAACAAACGACCAAAGGGTTTCTAAGCAAAATATTCAAAATCCTTATGAATTAACATGACAGCTCCCATTCCTTTGGCTAGAAAATCTTACTGGACTAATATTCAAAATCTTGCTGGACTTGTGATTGCCAGACAAGAAAGAGAGGTCGACAGGAGTTGTCAAACCTTCCTCTGACATTCGTTGCTATAAAAATTTAATAATGTGGGAACCAACTAACTGCATGATCATTGACATAGCTTGTATAGGAAACTCCTAAGCTAGTTTGGCAAGGAAATTCAATTAGAACTTGAAACAGAACGTCTCAAATTCTATCTGAGAAAAGAGATATTGATAGCATGGTTTGATTTTTATTTGAAAATGGATATTAAGCATATATGGAAGACGTTAACTGATGAAAGATACCATAGGTACAAAACATACAATAATCTATCATTTCAACCACGGTTATAGAGTAACGATAAAATGTATTCAGGTCTTTCATACGGACAAAGGAAAATGTTTAAAAGCAAGTTATAATGCAAAACAGCATGCAGTATAAATCAAGAAAATTTAAGTAGATACAGTATGTCAGCAATCTTGATTTGAAATAAGAAGAAAAAAGTTATAGATAATGAAATTAATGTTACAAGCAGACAACTTAAAGTTTCACAACATTTAAAAAAAATGTGGATCAACAATACAAAACAAGAAATAACCATTAGCTTATGTCATACTTATACACCATTTTAGGATGTTTTACCTGTACTAGGTAGGTATGTACCCTTTAGTAATATGTGGATTTGAAATGTGTCGACTGCCGAAATGCACCGAAAGAGAATGGAACAATCAATGGCAGAGTTAAATTTTATTTTAAAGTGAACTGCAACACTTTTTATTTGATAATGGTTGCACAAAATGCAACCATCCCCTCCTCCCCTGTTTTACATATTAGCTGCCTTAGATGAGATCAGATGTTTGAGCCCCTGTATCCAGCAGCAACAGTTGTGCTTTGGGCACTGACCAAAGCTAGCAGCATCCCTTCAATCATGATTAGCCCTATCACTCTCTTCTCATTTGTTCTGTCATATAAAAGAACCCAAGGTCTCTTTGTTGGTTGTAATTTGGAATTATTGTGTGTGTACACTTTAACTTTATTGAAATTGGAATGGTTACGCTTTGTTGGCTGATGATATGTTTCGCACTGATTAGGCTTATAAACTATTTAATAAAATAACCTGCCATGTCCTAAATTTGTCAATTGTTATATTTATGCATTTGTTCCATACAATATTACAGTGAAAACAATCCTTGTATCCTTACAAGTTTTTCTCTTACACCTTCATCTACACCTTATCCTTATATTTCTATCTCTTTCTTCCATTCACACCACATTATCAATCACTTCTCTCTCTTCTCTTCCTACCTCTCTCCGTCCTACACTCAAAAAAAGAGTGAAAGCAACATTTTCCTAGTTAAAATTGCCATAGAGACAGCACAAGCAACTACATACTATCTACTGGAATGGATTAATGAACGGTAAGCATGCAACAAAGAGATAAAAAAATGTTGAAGTAGGGCCTAATATATCTTTTTACAAATTCAAAACTGCAAGTTGTACTCATATCAAGATTTTCAAGGCCTACATAACTACGTCTTTCCGTTTCTCAAATACTTGCTAGGATATGATTGCTTAGCTATATTCATCCTACCTCATTAGGCCATCCCTCGACGACAAAGACATCAAGAGAAAACCCATCGGTGGTGGAAAATGCATGAGCTTCTTGAATGTTCAGTCCCATCTCCCCAAGTATTGAAGTTAACTGAAATGCATATTAAAATGTGAGACAGCATAAATTTAAAATAAAATTGTCCGATCTTATAATTAAAAAACATCGAAATCTGTTGATCCTTGCACAATGAATAGTTAATTGAGTTAATCCCAGAGTTCGCAAAATAAACAAGGAAGCAGTCCCGTCACTGATTACAACTTGTGGAAGTCTCCCTGGAAGTTATTTGGTATAGAGAAGATAATTACAGTTTTGAACATACTTGAAATTTAGCCTTGCTCAAGTTTTCAAATATAAAAGACCAATGGAAATAAATTAAAGGAATCTGGCATCATTAACAGAAATGCTCCTCTTGTCCATTTCATAGTCCAAGCATGTTAGAGCTTAAATTTACAATTTTAGATAAATATTAGCAGGTGACAAGGTCAGGGTATTTAACCATGCATAATTTCCTTATACACTTATCTTCGTACTTTTTTCAATGCTTATGTTAGACATTATTCATATTCCATAGTGAATGGCAAGAAATATGTTCATAATCAATACAAAAGGAGATGACAAGCCAGAATTATTTCTAACTCAGCATTACAATTTACAAGTCCTCTAACCAAATCAACTGTCCAAATCTTGCTATTTCCTATTATCATGTTGGATGCAGAAGAATATATTAGAAAATAAAATAAATTAGGATAATACACAATAATTTTACCCAATAAGTTAGAACTTAGAAGTAACATACTAGAAAAAGTATTTAAAGAAAGTTTAAAATAGATAAAATCAGAATTAACTACCTGACTAAGGAGTTTGGGCTTGTCAATTGTTGAAAAGGTAATCTCATGCATGGGCCTAAAATTTAGTAAGTGAAAAGATTAGCACTAGTTAAAATTTTAAAGAACAATTCATTTATTAACTGCTATAAGCTCATGGAAAGTTGGCACCCACAATCTTGTCCCAGAGATATATAATATATACTACAATCATTTTTACTATACATCTAACATGAGCAATGAGCATATCTTTATAAAAGGATGAAAACTACTAGCAAAAAAACTAAAAATTCTCATAGCTTCCTCTTTTTCCTTACCTCTCTACCCCTCTTCTTCTCTCTAAAGATTTGACAAACAATACAAAACCAAGATATTTGCACTTGGAAAATATTATCTTCAACGTGTCTGAGATTTTACCAGTCTATATAAGAAGCTCATAAAATACATGATTAACATTCAGAAACAATTTTACCAGTCTATGTTATCATGATTTTACTAGTCTACATAATTGATCAACATTCAGAGACATTTTTGTAATAATAATTGAATCAGAAGAAAGCAAGAAAGCACAATCACAATATCTTTACAAGAAGAATAACAGTCCAGATAATGAGATGATCAAAATGCTTACCGGGGAAAATATGGTGTCACACCCATGGCACTGTCCCCACCTTCAATGTTATTTTTAGTTGTTTGAAGTGCAAGAGCTTCCAGATTAGAGGATGAACCAAAAGTAGGTGGTGGATGAATTCTTCTTCCCGAAGAAAGTGGCACAGAAATGACAATGAAAAATTAATAAATGGCAGAAATAACAGAATAATAATATGAACAATAGCTTGGGTAATAAAAAGCAATTGTGCTTATTGAGCAATGGGAAGGATGGAAAATAAAAGTAATACAACAATGCATAGGGCATACCCTTGCTTAAAAGAATAGTTAAGAGAACTTTGTGCATCTTCTTTCTCAGAAGGATCTGAATGCATAGAATCAGTTGCACTACCAAAAGGATATACCTGCATTAAGGATGATACTGACATGATGTTGTATGCAGCATTTCTCTAGACATATTTTAGGCATTTATTTAGATGTTGATTCCAGTATTCCAAATTTACGCCAACAACAGGTAGCAGTTATCAATGATGTCTACGGCACAACGATGCAGTCAAGGATAGGAAAAGACCAGTTCCATCCATCCTCTACAACCTTTAGAGTACTGATTTCTTAGCATGCTGGGAAAACATTTAGGTTTAAATAAAACACATTAAAATGCTAACTACAACCTTGTAGTAACAAGAGCATATGATGTGTTACAATATGTCCTGCTTAGCACTGCATGCTGAGTTGGCCGAGTTAGATAGATTAGTTAATACTTGGTTACATCATGTTATTCAACTATAAGAAAGATTAGTCAACTGTTAGATGCCCAGTGATTAGAGAACCTACCAAGCTAACTTAGTTATCCTCATAAATGTATATAAGTCAACAAATCATAATCGGAAGATCAAATGAATATAATTCAAATATCAAAATTGAGATCAACACTAACCTCTGTCAACTCTATTACATGGTTGACACTTGACATTAACTCAAATTTCAACATGTTTTCATAGTAATTGAAACAAATTATGAGTGCCTTATTACCTGTACTAAGCGAACTTGAAATGCAGGTCGATTTGCAGGGTCCTCTGCCAACTTGAGCAATCTCTTATGAGCAAGAACATCTTCTGCCCTTTCCACATTCACATCCAATGCGTACCTATGTAGTAGCAATGACAGTGACGACTCGTACACTTACAAAGGTAAAGTAAAAAAAAAAAACACTCAGCCATCTATCGTTTTTTCCTTTTTAAATAAATTATAATAACCGAGTTGAAAATTACAATAAAACAACTTGAATTCTATGAAAAAGGAATCAAAAAATCACTAGCAGGAATATACAGAATTCCATGTGAATTGTATTCACCACTTTTTCCACGGTTTTTCTGAGATAAAAAACAAAATCAAATTATAGATGAAAATGAGGAGGAAATAATAAAATTAAAAAGAGAAGGTTATGTCGGAAGCAGCACCTAGCAGGTAATCGGTTGAAGTGAAGCCAAAGCTGATCGTCGAAGCCCGGGACATGAGCTTCATCGCAATCTGAATCTTGAATTCGAGTGAGCACCTCATTGTACACCTCCAATTTCTGACGCTGATGTCGAGCATGAGCATATTGCGACGATTCCACCGCTCTGCTTCCGCAACTCTCAATGTCTTCCTCGATCACCATAACCACCGTGTCAGACAAACAGAGAAACAGTTCCACGCAGAATAAGAGAGATTCAATTTGAACAACTTTGAGAGAGAGAGGGGAAAGGGGTTGATTCAGTTTACGGAGAATTGTTTGAAGTGTTTTCTTTCTTTTCCAGGTACTAGGAACTGTTTCGCTTCGGTGCAGTATATTTGCAATCCCAGCTATCCACGTCAGCGTGGGACCCACTCTCCACCCATAGTGGGGCAAATTGAAATCAATCGGATAAAGTATGATATTATAATTAATTAAGCACACCTGTTTTATCGCTAATTAATTTAAATATTTCTTTGGTCGATGGAGATGCTTTTCTGCGATGGAATTAATCAAATAAAAAAATGAAAATTTAAGCAGATAAGTTGAATAGTGGTTATAATTACTGTATTGGGGCCTGCAATGGGTTTATAGTTTATACGGGAATATGAGTTTCTCCTTTTGTAATAAAACCTTGCTCCTTGGACCTACCAATTAAGAACCACACAACCTTCTCTCTCACCGATTGGTACATTCTTTGTAATCTATTGTCTTTTTCTATGATGCTTTTGCGACTCTCCAAAATTTAAGAGCAAAGATGTTTAACATTTAAGACGCATTCCTGATCAAGTTACACAATTGCCCTGAGTAAACCATAACTCGTAGTAGTTTTTAACTATCTCAACTATGAAGCTACAAAATAAAGTGGATGTAGTAGATTGCAAAATTTGTCAATATATATGAATATGATAATTTCACACATTACACAAGTGTTTGATGTGTAAGCATTCAACTAAAAAACACGGAGGTGCTCGAATGGCAGGGACCCCAAATGTTTATTCTCTATTATTTAAACACGTAACATTTGAAGAACAAAAATTTGGTCCTTCACCCAGACCAACCAGTTTTTTTTTTTTTTTTTTTAGCATACTCTAAACACAAATTACACAAAATTGTTGTTTTTATGGAAAATTATTCAACATTGTTGGTAGTACGTACACGTCTAGTCTTTTTCTTTCTTTATTTTTATAATTGGTACACGTGTAGTTTAGGTTGACTAAGACAACTACACTTATCAGATCGCAAGTTTTTCCGGTAAAATCTGATGGAAGGTATTAACTGATGTACTAAACTATTTTGATGACTTTCACTCAAATTAGTACTGTCATTAATTCTTTACAGATTATTAAATGGGTGAGAGTATTATTGGTATAATGATTCAAAACGGTGGATCAATAATTAAATATTATACTAATACAAATAAAATTAGATATATATTATTCTAATTCTAATGTTTTGAAAAATTAATAAAGAATATGATAATTATTTTTATTTATATCATTTATTAAAACACAACATATAGATAGACCATGTTTTAGAAGCATAACAAACATAATAATTATGAGTTTATTCATTCATACTAATCTACCAGTAAGAATTAAGTTATTTTCATTAAAAAATTAATTTTGAATAAAAATTATAACTTATACAATTTAATTGAAAACAACTTGATATAACCAATTTTGATCGATATAATTGTTTAACTATATCATACGAATTCTTTTCACCATTTTTTTTGGTAGAACTGTCCAATCCAAAATTCAAAAAAAAAAACTTGAAGTTGGACTCATTCAAAAACAATAATATGATTTATTTTAAGAACATAATATTTATACAATATTAGTGTATAAACTTATATTTATATAGATAGAACATTATTCACTATACATTTGTATTTTTAGAAAATGGATGATTATTAATGACACATATAAAAATCTCTTACACACTATGTTGGAAATTTCATTTTTTTGTGATTAATAAGATTACATCTTATCCTAAAGTTCCTTTGCCAATAGCCATCTTTTAAATATTGCAAGTAGCACAAGTAGGTAATAGCAGCTACATAAAATAGAAGGCATGCATTATGTTATGCTCACATGGGTCCCACAATTGCCGCCACAGATAACATTATCCATCTAAGTCTGTATCATTTCTCATGTTAAAATAATTGGGAAAACAATATCATAGCCTATTACATACTCATTAATATAATATTTCTTTGGTTAATCACGATCTTTAGCATAAAGAGTAACAAATTATAGAACATTTGATATTATTCCAATAACCTTAAGCGACAATATTGAGCACCCCATCAGAATGATAATATAAAAATTATTTGTTGCCATGATATCATGTAAAGATAAGATCCACTGACTGTCTGAATTCTTTTTTAAATTAAATCCATCACTTAGTCTTCATGAACAATTATTAACTAATTTATTGAGAAAATATATATACACACATTGTAATGGAGAAAGAAGGGGCCAATTTAATGATGTGTGGCCCATTGGATTCTCATGTACCATACTACCATACAATATCAGTATTTGATGAGAAAAATAATATATACAATTATAATATATGAGTTTTATACGTTATTATTATACCATCAATATTTATTTTTAATCATAATTAAATTTTCAATAAATATAATACAAATAAATGTTAAATAATATATTGTCTACGTATAAATAATTCCATATGTATTACATTCATATTTAATTCCTTAAAATGATAGTTAACTACTAGACAATCACAGATATTAATTCACTAAGATAATAATATTTGTGAACATCAAAAATATGTATTGCATAACCCTAAACCATTAGAAATGCATACTTGTATGATAATTATTAAAAGTATTTATTGTTTTGATTAGCTGACAATATACAAAAATATATGGATAACACAATTAAATTAAAAGTTTATATGCAATCAAAATTGAGTTTTAAATTAAATATTCATCAGAACATTTTTATAATTAAAAAAGTATTCTCCTAATATGCTTTCTTTCCTCTCTCTTTTTTCTACACTAAACAACTAATAAATCTACTCATTTTATCTTCTCTCCAACCAAATATGGGTTAAAAGTGCACTATTACTACTTCTGATGATTATTTTAAGGAACTTTATAATTTCTATGAAAGATTTGAGAATGAAATTACTCTTCATATCAGAACTTCATTTTAATTTTTTAAAGTAAACACTTTTTTTAACTATATGGATATGGTCACCTTTGAGCACGTAAACATGAAGCCTTATTATTCTGTACTCCAAATTCCATGCCAAATTACATTTTTTCTAAAGTAAACACTTATTTAAATCTTAGTTACACTAGTGTATCAATTTCTATTTGGATGGCATCATCACATTTTATATTAGTAAGTATAATATTTCTTTTATAAGGAATTCACAAACTGACATATTCTGCCGAATCCGGTACACGATATATATGTTAAATGATGCAACTATAATTCAATCCAGAAGTAACTTATATTCATTTTTTTTGTCCAACATGTAAGAAACTTGTAAGCAGCTGAATATTGATGTTTCTTAAATATGTAAATAAAAAAGTAAAAATCCATAGAAATCCACTGGTAAATACAAGCTTAGGGAAGAAGTCAAGGTAATTAAACAAACTTACATTTGCATTTGATATGATATTATCTTCACTCAAGGAGTATTACCCCTAGCTAGGGAAATATGAAATAGCACTGAGATATTGGCACGGCTCAATCAAAACCATAACATAACCCACAGTCAGTAAAAATAAAACTGTAGTATTTTATTTGTCTGAGTGAACCAAGCCAATATCACAATAACTACATCATATAAATGTATATATGTTTCAAATGGGAAGAAACTAGAACTATAAGGAGGCAGAAGAAGTAAGTAAAGAAAGAGAGAAAGAAATATAATGAGAAGAGTTTGTAAGAGTGTGAGAATGTAATGTTGGGTGGGATGGATTTTAAGAGCAGAAGAGAGGGTGTGTTTCAGTTTATTGCATTAAAAGCCCTCGACTACCAAAGCATAAAGCTGGGACAGTGCATTTATATCCATAGTTCTTCATCCATGCCATTTTCTCTTTATTTTCACCCATAATAACGTACTGTATTGCCCTTATGGTCTCTTCAAATTTTAATGTTGCATCTGTTTAAAGTTTAAACTGCTCATAACCTCAAATGCATGTTATCATAAAGTCAAATTTAACCCCTTGTTGGGCTCATTCATGCAAGTAACCTACTGAGATTCTTCTTCTTTCTGCCTGCATGTGGGGTATAAATGTCTTGTGATAAGAATCAGGACTTCTATTACTATAATATATGTTTTTTGTGCACATAAATTATATATACTCCTCCTACATTATATAATTATTCTTTCTCATCATCTTAGAGAAACATTAATAATATTTTTTTTCTCCAATATAAATCAATTTAAATACAAATCATATATTTCCAATATCACTTTTAATCAAAATGTTTTCCATGGAATAATAATCGTAAACATTTGTATCTACTTTATTAAATCAAAACAATTAATTGGCCTTTTTTCAATATGTATGATATTAGTTAAATTCGCTTATATTCACTTATAAAATGGAATGGGAGAAGTATAAACCTAGTGGTAATTTTCAGATATATTAAAATTGTGAGAAAGTAAAAGGTTTACTAGAACATGTAAGGAATGATCACTATAAAGTACAATCATAAATGATATATTTAATATATATTATTTAAGTAACCTAAATATAATAAAGCAATACTCAATGCAAACTTACTTTTTTAATATCTAACCATGCTTACATCAAATGTGATATTCTGTATTCATGCGAGTCTTATCCTTGGATTGTACAGAAATAATTTCTCAAAAAAAAAAATCATTACATATTTATGAAATAGTAATAGTTCTTATGAATTTTACTTTGACTCACAATCTTTTGGCTCAAGTTTATATCAGTTATGTGGGAGCCTTTATCATTAATTTAAATATAATGTGGAATATCTTCTACAATAGTATTCTCTTGTACAATGGCATTAATAACTAATTGAGTTTTTAGTTCCTTAAAGGCTTAAACACCAACTATTTGCAAAATCTAACTTATTACTAAAACTTTGGAATGAATGATAAAAATGTTGTCTAGTACACTAGGCTTTAATTTCATCTAATGTGATTTGAGAAAGGATAATAGTAATAAAAATGGTATTAGTAAGATGGTGACACTGATAGTGTTAGAGAAAACAGAAAGAGCAGAACATTAAATGAGGGAATCTCTCTCTGGAATGAACAGACAGCAACATTAATAGGCAAGGTACCCGTGAGACTCATTTACATGAATTAGGATCCTCTCCATTAATGGAGAGACGGCAAATGCATTTTTCCCTTTGTTTTTTAATGGCAAAATTATAATTGTATTGTAATCAAAAGGATGCATGTGTTATTGAACATTGCATTTTTCATTGGTTTTTAATGTACTTGTCTCTCCATTAATGGAGAGGATACTAACCCCATTTACATGTAGGGGAGCTAGAGTGTTGTGTTGACTTGCAGTGTAGCAAAAATCAATTAACTACTCCCCATGCTTAAAATCTTTTTCATGTTTGCTCAATATGTCAAAGCAATATCTCTGTTACAATTCGGAATCTTGTTTTATACTGTCTCAAACTTAATTTCTTTCCTCTATATATAGTTACCTTATAATATTAATGCACCATTAAATGATTTATATGAAATATATTTCTTCATAATTATACTCCATATTTTTAATAAATTTAAAGCTATAATTACATCATTGAATTAGTTATAAGTAACTAGGAATGAGAATGTGCCATAGTTCAATTAATTCATCCGTGTTTCTGGTTAGGTTGATGAGGTATTTATGGGAACAATTAATACACATAACAGCTACAAACCTTTTTCTACTGGATGGAATCTTTTTGCAGACACTCAACGTCTCAATTTGTTGTGAAAATTATGAGAGGACAACGATTGACATTAGTGCTTATCTGTTTATGGCATCTCAATTTTGCAAAACTCAAATCCAAAGCAAAAGCATGAAACTAAGGTGCAGGAGGAGCATACTTTTGTTGAGTTGTTCTGTTTTTGACACAGTTAAGGTAAGATAAATTATATATATATAGTCCAACATTGTCATTTATCTAAAAGCACATTTTCTTTCTACCTTAACTTTTCAGAATAAGAATGATGAGGGTATAGGCTAATGTAATTATTATATTATCCAGCAGTGTTAGAAATCATGCATTACAAAAAAAAGATTGGATTATTTAAGAAAGAAACAGAAAACGCTTCTTAATTAATAAGAGTTTGGATGCTGTGGCATTGGCACCATTTTGCTTCTTTATAATACACCACCCTCACAATTACAAAAACAACAAGCATTCATCCAACTATGATATGGATCAACTCATAACTAGATATACTAATTACTAAATTATAATATAAATACAAATTTTTTACACCAAGAATATGTCATACTATACACTGTTTCACAGTAACCTACAGTTCAAAGAACAGACGCAATGTTATTGGCTAAGTAGGTCTCTGGTTCATTTAGTAGATTTTCTAGTAAAAATGTATACACCCACAATATAAGAGTTTTATAGATTGTCAGTCCATCATTCACCATTCATTTTCAATATCATTGACTCTTCAAAAAAATGTAATACAAATAAATGGGAGATGATGTACTAATTATGTATAAATTTTTACACTGACAGCGTACAAATATTACATTTTCATTTTAAATATAAATTTGAACATATTACAAAACCATATATGTTCTAAAACTTTCATATGCTGAAGTGTTGCTAAGTATCATATAAAACTTGGCAATGGCTATTCTTGATTTGTTTGCTCAACACTTTCAAAATTTGTGTTGTCACTTCTCACTGTTTGTGGTAAAATTCGACTTCAACTTTGAGGCTGTTGCTTCAACAATTTGATTAGCTCATATGTTCTAAGACCTTGACCAAGGTAAAGGCAAAGATCAAGTGGAGTTAAACCATCCTGAGACAAGCAACATAAAAATTGCAATCTAAAATGAGAGACAGACAGCATTAAGAATATAGATAAACAAAAGTGAACACACAATTACAATCTAAGATTGGTTTATAAGCAACAGTTAATTTTTTTTTTAAGATTCAAGCATTCAACAACTAACAAACAAAGAGAATAAAGGGCGGCCGAGACAACAACTTAGTAGGTTCGAGGAAGATAGATATATGCAGCCTTATCTCTGCAAGGGGAGAGGCTATTACCAATTCTATGATTACAACAACAAAATCAACCCAGATTTATCCTAACATGTGAGGTTGGGCATTGTATTGTGCGCTATCAAAATTTTAATACAACCATTAATCCATGTTATAAAAGAATGAACAAAATTACATCAGCTTGTTATTATCTAACACAATTCTCCTCGTCGTAAAGCAATAATTCAGCGACTACTAAATCCTTATGACTTTGGAAATGTTTCTATGGTCTTAAGGGAAATCTCATGTGAGTATATCACTTTCAAAATTTAGAATCGGGCCTTGGATATGTCACAATAGCCTTTCATAACACTGCCTATCACATGGGTTAGTCATTAGTTTGTTGCAGATTCAGATTATCTAATAGTACCAATGCCAAACTTTAAGGGTCTATATTCAGGCAACATTATACACAACACCATGTTTCTTTCACATTGAAAGACCGAAATAGGAAAAATCAATAGACAAATACCTTGTTTTTTAATGCCTTATCAGCACCTTTAATGAGCAGAAGCCTCACTAAATCTGTTCTCTGAGTTTGAACTGCAAGATGTAACGGTGTCCAGCCATCCTAAGTTACACAAAATCAATTATGTTCTTCAAACGGCTCACCGCAAAGATACAAGAGGTAGAGAAGGTAAATAGGAGAAAACTAAACCATACATTGTCGGGACGATTTATATCCACGTTATACAGTAAAAGTATTTTAATTGTCTGGCTAGAAGCTGTTTGTACTGCATAGTGCATCAAGGTGGCCCTATCCTGTTTCCAACACATAAACAACAAAATAGATGCACAAAATATCAGATACAGGTAAATAAGATTATGACAACAAACAATATGTTGTATTATTAAGATACAGTCCTGCTTTAATACATGATCAATGCTACCCCTTAGAAAATTATCGTTGTTATCATGAGCATTCATGATATTATAGGAGTACCAAAATTAACCTTACTGAAGTAAAGGCTCACATACACAAATATAATAGTACAACCTAACAATTAAGTATTTTTTACCCACTTTATCCTTTACAAATGGATTAGCTGAATTTATCAGCAGATAGTTGATTATGGCCTGCTTTTTTCCAATTATTGCTTTGTGAAGTGCAGTCAAACCATCCTGGAAACAAAGTAAATCACCACAGTTTAAATAGAGGAGTCCACACATTCTAGTCTGAAGTAAGAAAAGTTATAATTAATAGACCTTATCCACAGAATCAATATCAACATTATGTTTCATCAATGAATGTAAAAGATAAAATTCTCCACATGCAGCTAGAGTGTGCAGAGGACGCCATTTATCCTGCAAATAATGAGTACCAGTCATTAAAAAATTACAGGCATTGAGATTATTCATCAAAAGGCAACAGATAAGTGAGTCAGAACCCTTTTCTCTACACCTCCATGATGCTTCTGACAAAAAATAGCTAAACGAGTTCTTAGTCCCATAATCTAGTCCAGGAAGACAGACATAGACAACTACTGAGATAACTCAACTACAACATCAAAGTTGGAACAAAAAAACTATGACATCGCCTTGAAGGAGAACTAAAGATTTTTTATATTTACCAACAATAATAAGATTATAAGGATGATGAAATATCTGTCATTGTTCATCAGATGTTAACTTACTGAAGTAGCACTTGACAAGTCTGGTATTCCTCTTTTCAACAAAGCCTTCTCCTCCTTAGTAAACAACTTCTGAAGACCTATTAATGCAAACATGAAAGAATTAGGACAATACTCCCAACACTTAAAAGCCACATAATGCAATTAGGAGCTTAAAAAGGCCACCATGAGGCCAACGCAAGGATGAATGATTCATAAAATGAAAACATTCGTATGATCACAAGAAGTACCATACAGTAAAGTAGTTAGGAACTAAGCAGTCATTTTTAAGAAGTTCATGCATGAGTGACCAAGGCAATTAATTTTCACTAGATTAGTCATTATTAGTCCATGTTGCACAGAACCAGAAGTTGTTAACATGCTGCGATCAAACACACCTGCAACATCCACAAAACTAGCTAGTGACAAATAAAAAATAATCTTTTGGTCCAACAAGGTTTTGATTAGCACAAGAGTTTCAGAAAAATATGAAAATGGAAGGTAAAATAAGATACCTTGAGTGGTCTTATTAGCATGAGGATCATAAATCTCACTATTCAAAAACTGAGAGACATCCTCCAAAGTCCTTCCATAAACAGCCAATCGAGGATTCTTTGGCTTAACACGCTCACTACCACCAAACTCATCATCACCATCTTCTTCTTTTTCAATAAAGTCTTCTTCTTTCACCGGAAACCTCGAAGGGTTATCTAGAACAAGTGGTTTCAGCTCTGCCAATTTAGCTTCTTTATAAGCCTTATACTCATCCATATTCAAATCCTTCAATGGAATCAAAACTCTTTTCTTCTTATCAATCTTGCTATTGAAATCCATCTCATGTGCAATCTTCATACCCTCTTTCTTTGCTATGTTAATCTCAGCTTGAATTTTCCTCCACTTCTCAGGAACCAAATTCTCAGCCACAATTTCTGGCGGTGCCACAATTTTATTTTTCCTTTTCTTTTTGGGTTTGGTGAGATTGTAGGAATTGATGTTGTTGTGGAGAAAAGGGTCTTCAAAAATGCCATCTTCAAAAACGAGAGAGTCACCAAGAACGTGTTGTTGGGAATGAAGTTGAGAGTAGAAGAGGTTGGAGTGAGTGGGGAAATAGAGAGTGTGTAAAGGTAGAAGCTTTGAAGTGGAAGAGAAGAAAGGGTTATAAGGTTGAGGATTGAGAAGAGGTGTGGTAGAATGGAACAACATTGTATCACTACGAGGTGTTTGTATAGTTTATATGTTTCTTCAGGTTTATATATAAAAAATAGCCTAAATATTTTTTTTTGTTTCTGTCCTTTAAATCTTTAACTAATAAACTATTAATTTGATCTTCCGTAATAATAATAACCAAAAATTTTGGACCTCTCTGTTAACACTTTCAATATGATATGATTCATATCAAAATATTGGAACTTCATATCATTTTTCAAGAGGAAATGCAAAATATTTTCTTTTTGAATATCTTAGATCCTAAATTATTATTATTTTCACTGGTGGTGCTCTTAAAATATTCTAAAAGTCACTTTTATCTCTCTGATGGACTAACATTATATTGTGACACTATCTTTCTAATTAATAACCTAACCAACTATAACGTTGAGACGTCAATCCTTAACTAACAGCATTAACTAAAACCATATTTTTAAAACATTTAAGGCCAAAACCACCGATCAAAATATTTTTAAAATAATTTCAGTGATCATCAAAAATATAATTGCCTGTTATACTGACTCACTCCCCCTTGCATAAAATTGTTATTTCCCTAACATTCTTTTGATTCCATCATTGCAATCTGAGAAAGATTATGTTAATATTATTACACTTAACGTGTAAGAGAAATACCTTCAACCATCTTGAATCATATATAACTAATAACCTAACATTCCTAACACGTTCTTTAGCTATTGCAACAATCCACAGATACTCGAATTATTGCTTAGATATAATCTGAGATCAAATATATTACATGATAGATGAGTAGTTATTAGTTCATATTTCTACTAAGATGTCAAAAATACTTATTTAAAAATTAGATTTACAATTGATTATAAATAGCATTAGATTACTTCCTAAATGACAAACATTTAGATCATGCATATATGCTCAATGTTCAAACGCAGTCACCACTCCAAACACCATACAGTAACATGTTTAGCTGCAAATTTTAAAACATTCTCTCCACTCCTACTTACTGTACCAACACACGCATAAAGAAACAAGCAAACTTCCACAATACATGCAGACATAAGGGGCATAATCTGATAGTACCATAATAATGTTTCTTCATACTAATCTGTAATATACTGATCAACATTTTTTATGTCTCCTCCATCCCTTTCCAAAGATAGAAACAATCTGACAAAAGATGTCACCTAGCTCCACGAGTGTATCTCCGATCTGGGCTCCCGTAGGGGGAATAAGGAAGTGACCTTGACCGATCCCTCCTAGATCTTCCACCATAGGGCGAGTGCCTTGGTGAATAAACCCTGCCACCTTGATAAGGTGAACGCCTTGGAGAACGACAATATTGATAATCATCACGACCTGATCCACCTCGATACCTTCCATGATCACCACGATCTCCACGGCCACCACGATCTCCACGATCTCCACGTCCACCACGATCTCCATGGTCACCATGATATCCTAGTGACATGTGGATGGAATTCAGTAAAAAATATATGTTTTGAGAACATTCAGAGCTTCCACAATAAATACTAAAGATTAAACTCCCCATCAATGTCTAAAACTTACCAGAATCTCTCGTATTTTTAAGTCCAAGATAGTGTCCTGGAGTAGGAGTTCTTGGTCGCTTTCTTCGTGACTGAAAAATACCATAAGCACAAACTTGAGAGTTAAATTGATATAAGACAGTGGATATTCATTCATGTATGACTGACAGCACGGTAGCTTGAATTTTGCAATATCTTTCTTGCCTTATTAAGTTTTATGAATTAACACCTTTTCATTATATCAGGAGTCCTTTAAAAAAAATAAAGATAAAGAGCCTAGCCTATACTAAAAAGGGAGGGAAAAAACTTGTATCGAGACATGATTATTGCTAGGCATCAGATACCATAAAAGCCTGGTTAGATAGTGGTTGACAATGTCCGTTGACTATTGCGGGTTGATAGGGAACTGAGGTTGTAAAGTTGTTGGACAATATAGTTGATATGTTTAGTTGAACAGATGCATTTGGTTAGCTGTTTAAAATTGCCATAGATCAAGCTGTTTCACTAAAGTTGACATGAATGAACTGATCATCTTTGATTGGTGCCAACATAGCTGGTGCAATGTATTCTGAATATAATCAGAAAACCTTAAGTCAAGAAGAAATAAACGCATAAGTGTTTTATCAACTACTAGTTGAAGAACACATTACCCGCTCAACAGTGATGTGGCGACCTTCTAAAACGGATTGATTGAGATACTTAACACAGCGGCTTGCATCCTCAACAGTGTCCATTGTAATAAAAGCAAAACCACGAGAAATACGCGTACGGGGCTCCACCACAAGAAAACAAGAAGCAACCTAATAACAAGAACAACAATCATTTATAAAATTACAAGATAATGTTGAGCAGTTATGACGATTCAGAGAAAATCAATACGATACACACTTTTCCCTCCTTCGAGAAATGCTCCTCTAGGTCTCTCTCAGTGACCCTGGAAGATAAGCCAGTCACATAAAGTGTGTTTCCAGGATTGTTTACCTCAGTCCTGTAACATCATTGACGATATTAGAAATTTCTGACAAAGCATTCATTATTAAACTAGAGCATATGAGTACATTTGTCCACTTAAGAAATACTTACAAAACTGAGTTACTTTATCAAGCAAAATATCATGACTAAATAAAAGAAAAAAAATGAAAATGACCAACCTTTCGGGGCTTCTTTCTCTTGATCTGTACCAGAAAAGACCAATCATTCCATGATAGAAAGAGAGCACAAAAGGAAGAAGTATCAGGCACTATAGGAGAGACATGACAATAAGAAGAGTAGACCAGCCAAACCAGCCATAACCCTTGAAAGATAAACTGTGACTACCACTTACCTGCCACGACTTTGTGAATGGGATCTAGGCCTCTGTCTTGGAATAGATCTTGACCTAGACCTAGGCCTAGATCTAGACCTTGATCGGGATCTCGACCTTGACTGAGCTCTCCATGGAGAAGGGGACCTTGAATTCCTGAAACATTCCACATGACCAGATAGGAATTAAGAACAAATATAAGTCTCTTCACAATAACAATGGTCCAAAAAGGTTACTAGAAAAACACTACATTCAGGAATCTATAATCTTAGAATGGCTATCTACTATAATCTGAGCCTACTAAAAACCAAGTGCTTGGATTTAAAATCTCAATAAACAAAGGATTCTTCTCATTGACAAATGAACTATAGTGTGGAATAATATAATTTCAAAATACGACACACTAACAAAATATTTCAAATGTCCTGTTAGAGTATTTTAAACACCACCTCTTTTTTGGCAACATTCAACGTATATATTATTATACTTGTATGGAATGGTGGTTTTCAGAATTCAATTCATCAACAGATCATTTCTATTGCTGGATTAACACGACCAATTTCGAGCAAAACTCAAAGTAAATTGTTTAAAAAGCAAATCAGACTCTACAAAAGGCTCTACTTATCTCGTTTCAAAGAAAAAAATGCACAATCTAGATCTCACAATTAAACATTCAAAGAAAAGATGAGTGTTGTCCAGTTATATCAAATTAGCGTGATTAGCGTAATCGAAGAGAGTTCTAGTGTTTACATTCTTGTTGGTGGTGGTAATGGAGATTCAGCCTGCAAAATAATTAACAGAAATAATAAAAAATAAAATAGAGGGAAAGGAATACAACGTGAGCATATATCAGAACAGAAATTGAAACTTTCAGAAACATAGATTAAGATAGAGAACTTGCCATTGGAACGAGGGAAGAGGTTTACGGAGACGAAAGAATAAAGGTTAGGGTTTTGATGCTCAGATGAATTGACCTTCAATTATTAGCTTCTATAAAATGATTTAAAATCCTTCTGTCCTATCTGGGCCTTCTAACGAAACACAAGCCCAATGTAAACTTTCTTTATTTGGTTTATTATTTGTATAACCAATAATATTCCTCAGTTAAAAACTAAACACTATTAACAAATATTATTATAAAAAATCAAACATATATAGCCTTAAATCACTAGATCGACACCTCCTTCATAACTAAAATCGATAACATTGGTTTGCAAAATCTATTTTTTTAATAGTAACTGATTTTATACAAAATAATAAATAAGTAACTACATAGAGCTAAAAAATTATATACTTTAGATTAAATCAAATATGTCTCCAAAATAAATAAAATTAAATCTTCTTGAGAAGGAAAGAGGGGTAAATCCCAAAGAAAGAGAAATACAACTACACAAGTCCAATCGAACATATAACTAGGAGGGATCCACTTACTCAAAAAGTAAATTTTTTAAACTTAATATACATCTTAGCCATCATTTCTAGGGAAATCCAATGGTTTAGATTTACCCACTAATTCAAACCATTGGATTTCCCTAGAATTGATGACTAAGATGTGGAGTTGGAGTCAATGGATCTCTCCTCTTATTTATTGTATATCTTTGCATGAACTCTAGAATGTGGCCATCACAAATATTACAAAACTTGTACAGCATCACATATTCTAAACCATTATATCCTCCTTCCTATATAAGTGGTAATACGAAAGATAGAAACAACTTTCTGCAAGTGTAGCAACAAAATCAAACACACTCAATGATCCTCTATCATATACAAACATGGTAATCGTGCTCAATGATGGGGCTTTCACTGTGGCTGTTGCCTTCTCCTCCAAGACAAAAGCTTTCCCACTTTGTTTTGGACCCTCACCATTTCCCTCTGAAATCCCAAACAGAATCTTCATCTTTAGAGAGCAATACAAAATCCACCTAACATGGAGATTGCACCAAACAAAGACCTGAGAGAGAGATTCTAGAGTAAAATGCAGAGCCCTATTCTCTTGCACAGCCAAATGCAGAGCACTGCTGAAGATCTGCAATATAGACTTTCCAGGGAAACCAACTTTGGTTTAGGAATTTAGCCAAACCAGAGAGGCCTATCGACACCAAAGCTCATTAAATGTCATGTGTCTTTCCTTTGCCAAGAATCAGTTAAGGCAAACCAAGGGGGGGTTAGTATATCTGAAATTTTATTTCATGTCAGGCCATTACATAAATTCATATGAGCAAGAATATCAACATATAGGTTACAAGGACAATATACAAAAATGTCTAAATTATGGTCGTCCATTGATGCATGTTCATCCACCTCAACAATTTACTCAACATTTAAAATGGCAATTTACCAAAACAACATATAAGGTATTTCAGTTTACCTTCCCAATGTAATTCTAAAGCTAAGATGGATGACGTTCAAATTTATACCAGCATTAAACGATATATGGGTGTGACTGGGTTCTGAGTATCTCCAATCATAAAATGTCAAAAGTTGATTTCATGTCAAATATGTTACATCTGTCCCTCATGTGTGCAGATAAAGTATTCAACGTAATCTGAGTATTTTCATGTCTCAGCTTCGCAGAGTCATGCGAGAGAAAAGATTGTATCTCATTTTGCACTTCAATCCAGCTGCAGCCAGGTAGTTTTTCAGCTTTCCTCTCTCTCATTAGTACCCTTACTCTTTCAACCTCCTTCCACCTTCCAGCCTCAGCATGCATGTTTGACAAGGTAATGTAATTGGAAGCGTTATGTGGTTCAAGTTCTAAAAGTCTCTCAGCAGCAAACCTACCTAGTTCCAGGTTCTTGTGTACTCGACAAGCCCCGAGCAGTGAACCCCATAACCCAGCATTTACTTTCACCTTCATCCCCCTTACAATATCGAAGGCTTCTTCTAACCTACCCATGCGGCTGAGCAAGTCAACTACACAGCTATAGTGTTCAGCCAAGGGTTCAATATCAAAATCGTTAATCATGCATTTAAACAATTCCAAACCCTGATCGGCTAAACCACCGTGACTGCATGCTGACAACATCCCAATGAATGTAACCTCATCAGGAACCATCCCCTCTGATAACATCTGTTCAAAGGTCATAAATGCCTCATTTGCATATCCATTCAAAGCATAACCTGAAATCAAGGAGTTCCAAGAAATAAGATCAACACATTCAATATCTTTGAATACCTGTTCAGCACTACGTACCCTTCCACATTTTGCATATGTGGCAATCAGGGCATTGCTAACAAATAAATCATTTACATAACCACTCTTGAGAATGCATTCATGAAGTTG
This sequence comes from Lupinus albus, assembly GCA_009771035.1. Classification (NCBI taxonomy): domain Eukaryota; kingdom Viridiplantae; phylum Streptophyta; class Magnoliopsida; order Fabales; family Fabaceae; genus Lupinus; species Lupinus albus. The sequence goes on from CM020014.1 coordinate 569,623, forward strand.
CTTGCCTACTTGCAAAGCAGCAAGATTAGCACACGCACTTAAGGCACATGCAAAAGTTGATTGGTCAGGTTTCTTTCCATCCTGCCCCATCAAAACCAAACTCTTAAGAGCATCCAAGTATAAATTATTCTGTAGGAAACCCGCAATAAGAGAATTCCAGGAAACTACATTTCTCTCCCCCATAGATTGAAAGATCATTGCTGCTCTGTCCATCTTCCCTGACTGAGCATATCCAGAAATCATAGTATTCCATGAAACCGCATTCTTAATGGGCATTTGTCTAAATAGATCGAGGGCTTCATCCATTCTTCCACTCTGGGAATAGCCTGCAATCATGCTGTTCCAACAAATAGCATCACGACTGGACATTTGACTGAACATTTGACTAGCCTCATCTATCCTTCCATTCTGTACTAATCCTGACATCAATGCTGTTTCTGCTGCTATGTCTTTGTGAGGCATCTGATTGTAAGCTTCGCGTGCCTCATCAAGCTTACCCACTCGAATGTACCCATTAATTATTGTAGTCCATGTTACACAATCTTTATCTGACATTTCCATGAACAACTTAACAGCTTCATCAATTTGTAAATCTTCAACATACGCTGCAATCATAGCATTCCAAGAAACCACATTCTTACTTGGCATCCTGTCGAAGAGTTTTCTCGCCTCTGTAATCTTACCATGTCTTGCAAATCCACACAACATCGTAACCCAGGAAACCGAGTTAGGATATGGAATCTTTTCGAAAAACTGCCAAGCAGAATTTAGATCACCACTGTTAACAAACCCAGCCACCATCGAATTCCACGAAACCACATTCCTCTCAGCCATCCTCTCAAAAAAATGCAATGCCAAATGCATTTTCCCATTTTGTGTATACCCAGCTAACATTGAGTTGTAAGAAACCAAATCCTTGCGCGGCATCTGCTCAAACATTTTTTCAGCATCATTGAACTGACCCTTCTTAGCATAACCAGCAATCATCGCATTCCAACATGCAGTGTCCAATTTATCAGGAACCAGATTAAACAGTTCTCTAGCCTTTTCGAGCTCCCCCTTACGTGTATAACAAGTTATCATTAAAGCCCATGAAAAATTGTCTCGTTGAGGCATTTTGTCAAACAATTGATTGGCTTGTTCGACCATATTGTTGTGAAGATATCCAGCAATCATGGTGTTCCAAGAAACGAGGTTTCTTCTTGTCATTTGATCAAACAGTTGTCGGGCATCACTAATTCTACCATTTTTAGCAAACACTGATATCATGGAATTGTATGTTACAAGATTTTTGTGGATGATATGTGAGAAGACTCTGGTGGCCTCTTCAACTTTTCCTAGCTTGCCCAGATGAATAATGTGCAGGTTTTGGTTGAAGACATGTTTTCCTTGTTCACCTATTGATCTAAGCTTATTTTTCATTGAAGCAGACTTGTGTCACCTGCGGTTGCGGGAAACCTAAGTAGTTGCAGGAACCACTAGCGGTGTGGTGAGGGATTATGCCACCGCCAATGGAAGTGGCAGCGGCGGGGTGGCTACGCGTGTCGCGGCGGTGGTGGCGATGGAGAGAGAAAGAGATGAAGAGGAGAATATAAGAGAAACAAAGTTGGACGGAAATAAATGACAAAGTTGATTGATAAGAATTTCATAACTCATCTTATTTCTAAGTATGACTGTAGGATAATTGAAACTAAACCAAGTATAGTATAAAAAGATGAGGAACTAGAATGTGTTGTGTGAAGGATTTAGAGACAGAAAAATAATGGACATTAAAATTATTTTCACTAGCTGAAAGATAACGTGAAAGTCGTTTTACAGGAATGTTCCCGAAAACATGAAAACAAACTACAATAATGTACCAAAACCTCAAATCAAATTAACTTTTTCTTTCATCTTTAAACATTTGTTTAGTGTTCTTATTTTCTTCAAGAACACTAAACAATAGAATTAATCTTTTTACACTGACATGTATGTACACATTACTAGGATTTAGAAGAATATATCATTATTCATAAAACAAACAAATTAAAAATTGGAGTAAACTTCAAATTTCCTTTGAGCACAACCAGCAACATTAACAATTATAATTTATTCAAAGTCCGCACAACAACTTCGTTACAAGGAAATATTTTACAGCATTCTTGTCACAACAAAGATCCTCTAGACTTATACATACACAAGTATTGTAACAAGATGTTTGTTCAAAGTCCGCACAACATGGTTACAAGGAAATATTTTACAACATTCTATTGTCACAACAACTCTACACTTTTTACATACATGTACTGTAACAAGATCAAGTAATCAAACAGAATTTGAAAATCAGAGACTGTAAACTTCTCTGAAGTTATTGTCATAGGGAGTCCAATAACAAATAGCCAATTGATACAGCAATACAAGACATTCGAGCATCTCAATATCCAACCCAGCATCTTCTCCACTGTTGCATCAAGTTGTCCTGAACAATGAACATAGGCCATAAGGACAAGACAAGTAACTTTTTCCAAGGCCAATGAGGGAGGAGGGGAAATCACTAGTTCACAACCATATCAAGAAGTTTGTAAAGTACAAAATCTAAGTCATCTTTTTTCTCCCTTACTATTACTATCAAGTATCAACAAATCCAGAACTTAATATTTATTTCGAAATTAAGGGAATGCTCTGTTGACTCTTCCTTTTTTTTTATTTTTATGGACAGACATATTTTTTAGTGTTGACTCTTCCAATTAATGGTTATCATTTACAAATCATCCTTAATGTGTTTCGACCAGATAGATCCTTTTCACAAATTGAAAATGATGGTGAAGATAGAGAAAAGAACTAAGAAGTTTTGATAATCACCTTCTAGAAAAAAAATTCAGAACCATCAATACTGTTAAATGGTCCATCCAATAAGATAAAAATCTGAGCAGTCATATCTTTGCAGCAGTAAAACTTTTAGTTTACCTCAGGGAGTGCCCCTATCATCCTTGTCACTCGTCTGGGGAGTGTACTGGCTGGTTGATGATGGTGAGTAGCCAGGTTGGCTTGGTGAGTATCCTGTACTAGGACTGCAGATGATCAAAAAGAAAAAAACATAAACAAACCATGGTTAGTTTTATGCCTTCAATAAAATTTCGAGCTGAAAGAACAACCTGTATATATACCTAAAATTTGGTGAGCCTGGGCTATAGTCAGCACTTGCACCAGAATTATATGGGCTAGAGAAATTATAAAAATAAAAATAAATGAGTCACATAAAAATATAACCTCTTTAAATTCAAGAAAATATAATGAAGTTCACTTACATGCTGGGACTATATGTTGGGCTTGATGGAGAATAAGATGGAGATGTTGGTGAATATGATGGAGACGTCGGGCTGGAAGGTAATAAATTAGACATACTTGGAGCAAAGAGTTATCACAAAATAACTGTAAAATTGATTAAAAAAAATACACCAGACAACTATATTCAGCTACCCAACAGGCTAATCACTGAACAATTTGAAATATCCAGATGAAAATAACTCCTACCGTAGTAGATTATTGAGGTTACTAAACAAACCCAATCAGTTGACTGAAAATTGTAGGGAATGAGCTTGAGAAGGGTGCATATCATTCCAGCCTTTACGTATTCAATACTGAAAATAAATAATTAAAAAATTCACAGAATGACTCACCTGTAGTTAGGAGATGTGGGACTATATGGACTTGGTGGAGACAATCTTGGGCTGCTTGGTGAATATGCCAGTGAAGGACTATACATCGCTGACTGTGGATTGTAGCTAGGTGAAGCAGGGCTGTAGCTAGGAGAGGTAGGACTATAGCCAGGTGAAGTAGGAGAGTATGCAGGTGATGTTGGGCTGTACGAAGGTGAGGTAGGGCTGTATGAAGGTGATGTTGGGCTGTATGAAGGTGATGTTGGGCTGTATGAAGGCGAGGTAGGACTGTATGCTGGGGATGTGGGGCTGTAGCTCTGGGATGTGGGGCTGTAGCTCGGGGATGTAGGGCTGTAGCTCGGGGATGTAGGGCTGTAGCTCGGGGATGTTGGGCTGTAGCTCGGGGATGTTGGGCTGTAGCTTGGGGAGGTGGGGCTGTAGCTTGGGGATGTGGGTGAATAAGCTGGGCTTGTGGGGCTATACCCTGGAGAGCTAGGGCTGTAAGTAGGAGATGTGGGGCTATACCCAGGTGACGTGGGACTGTAACCAGGTGATGTGGGGCTGTAACCAGGTGACGTCGGGCTGTAACCAGGTGAAGAAGGACTATAGCCTGGCCATGATGGGCTGTAACCGGGAGATGAAGCAGGCGAAAATGCCATTCCACCAACATAAGGAGAAAACTGGGCATTGGTAGTTGGTGACAGTCGTAGATTTGGGCTCAACAAATAACTTGGAGACATCAAACCTTCCTGATAGGGAGTTCCAGAAATTGGTGAACAAGCAGGTGTCATGCCAAAATCAAGACCATCCATGTAACTTGGTAGCTGGAGCTCAATAGCATTCTTCAGCATGTCATCATTCAGATACAGGGCACATTCTCCAGTGCCAATGGGGGCAAGCTGACCTAACATAATATTTTCAGTCACACCCCTCAAGTAATCAGTCTCAGCATATACTGCAGCATCAAGGAGAATATCAACTGTCTCTTCAAAAGAGCATCTCATCATTGGCCCAGTATCATTCCTGTTGATACCATGACGTGTAATTGCCATCAAATGACCCCGGTAAGTCATGGTATCACAGAGAATAGCCAGATGCCTGTAATTGACATAAGAACCATCAAAGGAAATGACAACACGTAACTCATCCAGAAGAGCCCGACGGACAGCCTCAATACCAAGAACTTCAATAACTTCAATCAAATGGTTGCTTGTGGTCCTGGTTGCATCAACATCTTCATGGCACATAACAGCTAAAAGGTTGACACCTTCAGTATCAAGCATCCACTCTTCATGAGACTTAAAACCTTCATTTTCGTCAAACTTATGAACTTTAGTATTTTTTATAAAAACTTTGTTGATGTCAGGAATACCTCGCAAGGTCATTTCAGTCAGCATGTTGCCTTCTATTTTCTTTAGGAAAACATCATCCTCAGCAGATTCATCCTGAATCTCTCCCTTGGGGGCTTCATCATTCATAATACGGATACGAAGAATGAGTTTTTCAGCATTGTCATCATTAAATATGCATGTCAAATCATCATCAAATTCAAGGTTAATCTTCTCAGCAATGTCAGCCATACTCAACTTCTTATCCACCATCATTTCGCAATTCAGTTCTATGCGAAGCAACCAAAGTGAGATTTTTTCAAGAACAACTTCTTCATCAGGCATTTCTTAGTAGGAGTTCACAAAATCAACATCCTCTTCAATTATTGTACTCATTGGGTCAGGATCATACCACACCTCGGTAGTCTGAGTCACACTCCTAAGGGTGGTATATTCTAAAGCACACTGCACAGTCTTGGCCCTTTCTTTAGTCTTACCTACCTCAGGTTTCAAGAACACAGACAGAGAAGGTGTTTTGATCCTCTTTGCCACATTGATGATTTCTCGTAACCTTGGAACACCAAGTGTGACATTCTTGGCACTGACACCAGCATAATGGAAGGTGTTGAGAGTCATCTGGGTGGCAGGCTCACCAATTGATTGTGCTGCCACACAACAATCATCTCCCCAGAGGCTACTTGTGACTGCAGGAACCTTGATTCAATTTCTCCCACTACCCACTCAAATGCCTCACGAGAAAGCCTGTATTCTTCCAGGACCCTTTTACTGGCAAAAGTACTGCGAAGCAGAATATTGAACAGAAGAGTAGCATTCTTCTGAGCTTCTTGACTCAAAGCATCTTCACCAGGAACAACCTTAAGTTTCTCCTGGAGCTTATCGATAGCTTCAACAATTTCCATAGGATGCATGTCAGAAGGCCTTCGGAAGTCAACCTTAAAGGTCTTTTGAGCATTCCAGATAAGTCTCTTAAGGTTAACAGGTAGTGGCAGAGAACTGTCGCCAGTAGTGGCTATCTCAGTTGCAAGTTGAAATCTGTCAGCTTCAAGCTTTTGAACTTCAGCCTCAAACACACTACGAAACTCTATGATAGTTTTCAGGTCTTCTGCAGGCTCTTCAAGCGTGTAACTAGGCTTCCACTTTTCATCATCAAACTCATACTTAAAAACTGTCAAATTCTGTTTTTTTCATTTTCAGGGAATCCAACTTCTGTGTTTCTATCCAAACGGCATCCATTCCATCCTCTCCATATAGAAATTGTATAACATCTCCCAAAGAGTTCCTAACAGTCCCATCATATTTACACATGATATCCTCCATAGCCTTCACAAGTCGCCTTTGAATGTACCCAGTTTCAGAAGTCTTCACTGCAGTATCAATAAGACCTTCCTTACCACCCATGGCATGGAAAAAGAATTCCTGAGGAGTCAGTTCACGGAGATATGAGTTTTCCACAAATCCACGACTTTCAGGCCCATAATCATCTTTTGTAAAGTGGGGCAATGTCCGGTCTATGAACCCATATGGAATTCGCTTACCCTCGACATTTTGTTGGCCCACACAAGCCGTCATCTGATATATGTTGATAAAACTTCCCTTGGAACCGGCTGTAACCATTGCTTTCAGATTATTGCTCTCAGATAAACTTTTCTGTGCACTATTTCCAGCATCATCACGAGCTCTATTCAGAGTCTGAAATTACCAAAAGAAAAACATCAGCAGATTCAGCCAAAATAGAAAATCAATAAATATAGCAATGTGACAAGCAATCTAATGTAAGCACCTGATTCACTCTATTTTCAAATGAATCCATCATTGTCCGACCAGGTTCAACCTCCAACTTCTTTTCTTGAGCATCCCTGGTGAGTTGTTTCACTTTCTCCTTAGCTTGTGAAATAGTCTGATTAATAACCTCCATAGTCGACGCATCAGCAATCGTATCACCAATTCCAATGCTAAATGCATTCTGCAAAAGCCAGTAGTTCACAAGCCACTGAGTATGACCAAGAAATTTACGAGCTGCATCAGGGCCAACCTCTTCCCTGCATTGAAGCAGACAGTCAGTGGGATGAGTGAATAAGGAACTGTAAAAGTTCACCAATCAACAACAAAAACAACTCCTTTCTTTTAGAAGTGGTTGCAAAGTTAAATTTACAAACATAATCTAACTAAACTAGGTATAAATCTTTGTATAATTATTATATAATGTTGCTTCGAACCAAATGACATGAATGAGACTTCCAGTAGATGCTCCAAGTGTCTTTTTGCAAAGAGTTCCAGTAAGTAGTTCCCCTTTTTCAATTCTAACCACGGTATCCCCAGGGGTTATGGTTCCTCTTTCACTCTCATTGTGCCAGCTAGAATACCGGATAAGATTTATTGCTTTAGGAATGATGAGATTGAAAGAATTTTTGAGCAATTGAAGCAAACACAACGCATTATTGCGAGAACGGTTTTCAAAAACCCGATGTGAAACATGGGTTTAGCAAGCTCCAAGTGACCGAAATGACCCAGACACTCAGCCATACTTGCAGTACAAGTCTCACATTTCATTTTCCTATCAATGGTTCCAAGGCGAGGATCGCTTAATCCTCCAACCTTAGGCTTTCCCCTCTCTGTGGTTTCACCATGTTCAATTTGCACTACAGACATTTGCCTCTGCAAAACCATTACCTAACTGAATTGCATAAGCTCAAACTACAAGCATATGATTTTGAAAAACAAAGTAAAAAGAGAAAAATGAAATTACAATTTCATCAGGACTGAGTATTCCAAACTGAACCATTCGAACTTTGGCAACCTCAGCTGGAGAAAACGGGAATCTGATATCCATGGATGCAAAGTTCTAGGGTTTCTGATTTGTAAAAACTTGGAAGTAGAATTAAAAGTTAAGTTAAATTTTGAATTTTGATATAAAAGGAAAGTACAATAAGTGCAACTAGTATAACTTTGAAGACAAGGTCTTAGAATGGCGGCTTCAATCTTTACACCGCAGAGGAGAATTCCTCGCGTTGAAACAACGAAGTGACGAACTCAAAAATGAGCCCTGAGGCTCTATTTATAGACCTGAGTTACTCTTATCATGCGCATTTTTTCTATTTTGCACCTATTGCACATTCTGCCACAGCCTTCTAATTAGTCATTTAGTTCAATCTCTGAGCCATTTCAATAATCCTGTATTTGAATGATATCTTTTATCCCAAAAAAGTATACAACTTTATATGTCATTACTTGTGATTAGTTAGAAAAATACTTACTTATTAAATTTTTAACTTAAATACTTTTTTTCAATCAATCACGAACAATAACACATTCAGTTATACGCCTTTATAAGATACCATATGTGGCAGGTCACAAAATAGATAAACTCATTACTTTAAACATAACTAATTTGGGAAGTTTGCTTCTTTTGTCATTATATTTCTTTACATTTGGCACCACGCTCTCCCTTTTTTTAAATAAAATTTCAAAAGAACCAATTTTCTTGTTTGATGTTCTCTAACCTTTGTTTCACTATTAAATTAAAACATTGTTCATTCCGTTTTTTCCTTCACCACTTATTTTCATCCTTTTACACTCGATTGTTAGATGATTATTACTATTTTTTTCATTGAAATTTCTTTTCTTTTACTGTTTTTCTTGATTTTCTTTGCCATGAGAAAAATTTGGACATATATACTGAAATCACATTAGTTCCAACTACACTGCATAACAGTTATCTTTCCAAGTCAATTTTAGCAGTTATCTTTCCAAGTCAATTTTAGCTCGATTGAAGTTCATAAATTATTCAGTTCTCAATTGAAGTTCATAAACTATTTGGTTCGACTTATCAGCTAAAATTAGTTTGGTTCATTAAAAATTCAAGGGCTGTTTAACAACTCATTAATTCGATTGGTTCAATTCGTGAGCTTGAATGATAATTATCTATTTAATATTGATAAAATTAGATATTCTCTACATGTATATATAGATGCATACATATATACAATATATATATACTCGAGCTAGTTCATGAATCTAACAAGTCGATCTCTACTTGACTCAACTTTGACTCTCTTATTTAATGAGCTTAATTTTTAGTTCAGATTTACCACTAAGTTTAGCAATCTAAATAATGATAAGAGTTTTACCCATGAAATTTTGTTAGTTTCATTTCCAACCCTGCTAGTATCCTTAGAGCACCCATTGGTGCTTAAATGAAAGCACATAATTTTTATAGTAAGCACGGGAAGTAAAAATAAAAATAAATTCAGGGATGTATTAGGATTTGGAGGCACTAGTTATAATTAAAGATGTCAATTTAGAGTGGACCACTCCTCCATCCATGGAACCCATTCAGCCAATGATTCTGACAAAAAAAACTGGTTTTATTGTATCATCCTTCCTTATATTCTTACTTAGAGTACGTAGCAGCACTAGTAAGCAAATTTTGCCAAAAACTCAAATAATAAAAATAATGGAAATAAGAACAACAAAATTACATTTCTATAGCAAACAACAGTCATTACAACCCTTCATTGTAGCTATAAGGTTCCCTGGTTTATTAATTCAATAGCTGAATAGAATGGATTTTCTTCCACATTGAAGGGACCTTTGCTGAGACATACTAGATTATTTGGATAACAATAAAATCACTGCCATTGGATGCTAGAAACTAGACCTGCAGATTTGGGTTTTACCTTGTTCAATGTTTAGAATTGATCAAGTTTCTGATGACGTACTGTAAAATGCCTCCATGGTTGAAGTAAGCAAGTTCAACCTAAAAAGAAGTAACCAAAACGTTACAGGAAAAGGGAGAACATCAAGGGATAAGATTAAAGGCAAAACAGACACAACACTAACACCAACAAAAATGAGATATCTAACATTACCTCTGTATCAAATCTCAGGGTAGCTACAAATGTCTTCCCATTATCTGTCACCACTGTGACATCTTGACCGGGTCGTATTTCACTCACATTGCTTGGAAGATCAATGGTGTAACGTTCATGGCCAGTCAATCCGAGAGTCTCAGCATCCTCTCCAGTCTTGAAGCACAGAGGGATGATACCCATTCCCACTAAATTACTTCGGTGAATCCTTTCAAAGCTTTTTGCTATGACAGCTTTCACTCCCTAGGAATAATAAATTAATGAATTTAGCATTAGATAGACGATCACAGTACACAAATAAAATTGACCAGAGTAAAATGGCACCCAGGTTGTACCAGTAGCATTGGACCCTTTGCAGCCCAGTCACGGGAACTTCCACTCCCATACTCAGCACCAGCCAAAATAATTGTATCGTGCCCCTCGCTCTTGTATTTCTGATAATTAAGAAGTTTCAATAGCAATTAACAATGTGGTGCAATATATTTGATACATTCAATCACAAGGTCAAGAATCTCTTCCAACCAGAAAATCACATACAACACAAAAATGAACAATGGTGTCACATAGGATCATTCTTAAAGTGAAGGAGATATCATCAGAGATGTAAAAACATTTAACTAATACACCTACACATTTCATAGTTTAGAATAATTACCGTTGCAGCATCAAAGACTGATAACTTCTCCCCAGAAGGAATATGTAAGGTTTTAGGTCCCACTTCTCCATTCAAGAATTTGTTAACAATACGGATATTGGCAAAAGTTCCTCGTGCCATCACCTCATCATTCCCACGGCGACTTCCATAGGAGTTGAAGTCTCGTCTGTCAACCCCACGTTCTATAAGGTATCTGGCTGCAGGACTGTCCTTATGTATGCTGCCTGCTGGAGAGATGTGGTCGGTGGTAATACTGTCTCCAAAATTGAGCAAACAGTGAGCATTCTTGACTCCATGAGGACCTGGGGGAGACATGCTCATATCTTTAAAATAAGGTGGTTCATGAATATAAGTTGATTCGCTGTCCCAGGCATAAAGAGAGCCAGACGGAACAGATAAGTTATTCCACATGGGATTTCCTTTGGTGATTGCATTGTATGTTTCCCTAAACATATCTGGCAGAACACTGGATTGTACAACCTGAAAATTGGGAAAATAAGAAAAATCAATCCACGGTATTTTGACTTGCATTTACGAATAGTGGTAAAACACATTGAGTCACTTACATTTGCTATTTCTTCACTGGATGGCCAAATATCCCTGAAGAATACCTTTGTTCCATCCTTCCCTATTCCAATGGGTTCAGTGTCAAAGTCAATGTCCACCTGCAGAACAATGTCCAAATTAGAAAGCAAGGGCAAACCTTGATTTGAATTATTTAAACCAATTTACTAGCCACATACGGTGCCAGCAAGGGCATAGGCAACAACAAGCGGAGGAGAAGCAAGGTAATTAGCCCTTGTCAATGGATGAACTCGGCCTTCAAAGTTCCTATTTCCAGACAATACAGCTGCTGCTACTATATCTGAAACATTCAGAAAACCAAGATTTGGGTAATGTGAGAGATTTCCAAGTCATCTAAAAAAACACCCACTTACAAAAGGATATGTACCGTTCTCGGTAATTGCGGATGCAACAGCTTCATTTATATCCCCTGAATTTCCAATGCATGTGGTGCATCCATACCCAACTATATTAAACCCTAGCTCATTCAAATACTTCTGCAAGCCACTGCAGGAGCAACATATAATTCAGGAATAGTGATATTTCTATTACATGAATGTGAATGGCAACATGTTATAGGATCATATACTTTCACTACATTCTAAAGAATACCTCCTCTGCAAATACTTAGTTACAACACCAGAACCTGGAGCAAGACTTGTTTTAATCCATGGCTTCACCTGATAGTCAGAATATTGGAATATTTGCAACCCATTAGTAGCCAATAACAAATTATTGCAAAAAAAGAAAAAAAAATGAAAGCCCATCATGTATGCTATATGTCTCTAACTACTAGGCTTAAAGTCCCACAGCAGCCAGAATAAGTACATTGTTTTCCTCTTAATTATTTATTTGTTTATTGAGAAATAAAGAAGGGAATCTCATTGCATTCAACAATGTTTTAAAGATATAAATTCAATCAGACATAAAAGCACAATCGTGGCCATCTACTCAATAGCCCAACTATCGCATTGGAGTATCTCACAAGGCAAAGCTGCCATGTAGACTTTTGAGTATAATACGTGCAGGAATATCATTGTCGAGTTCAACCATGAGGTTAAAATGATGAATATACTAAACACAGAGATATCTACTAACCTGCAATCCCAATTCACATGCTTTCTTAGCAACCAATGCAGCTCCAAGCATTACACTAGGATTTGAGGTATTTGTACAGCTGGTGATAGCAGCTATGACTACATCTGCATGCTTAATATGTGCTGGTGTCCCATTGAATGTGAACTCTGCAACCTTGTTCTGAGATTCTTTTGGTACAGCAAAACCCTGTAATAACACAATACTCTACAGCTCAAGCAAACAAAAAATGATGAAGTGTAATAAGGCAAAAAATAGTAAAAAGGATATAGCTTAGACAAGGGTATAATCAGTTGCACTTTTTGACTTCCTGGTATGTTGAGGATTGTACTGAGCCAATGAGTAAATGCAAATTTACCCAAGGTAGTCAAGGGTGAAAAGCACTCATAAGGCACTAAGGGGTTTTAATGACATAAAGCAGGAAGCACCAAAAAGTGCACACTTCACTCATGTTAAGAAAGGCCTTAAAATTATATAAAGAATAAACAGTAAAATAGTTGACTACTTTGCATTGATTTATCATATTAATGAATCCATCAAATAAAATTTTCACAATAAAGATAAAAGATTTGGATGTTAATGTTATAAAACTAACTCACAAAAACTGACAACTACTATTATTTTGAATATTTTACACCCTTTATCACCACTTATGGCAGGCTAGGTGCATGGGCAAAGGCATGCACCTGAACCATCAAGAAGCACTCAACCATTTTGGTGCTCGCCATCACACCCTTGACTACAATGGTTTCACCGGACCGAAAATGAATTATATAGATAAGGAATATGCTAGCCGGTTACACGTCTCTCTCTCTCTCTCTAAGTGAGGGGAGAGAGACTGAGAGATGTGCTGCCAAGAGTGCGATGATAATTGAAAAATCAAGTTTGAAAACTGAAGGTGAAGTTACGAAAATTTAGACATCATATATGCTAGGGATAAAGTAAAAAACATGGGATGATTCAAAAAAATCATACCTTAAACCCAACTTTGTTGTTGAGGCATGCATGCCAATCTGCCTTCATTTCTTTCAAAGGAACACGGTCATGAGGCCTGAAAACATTTAAAGCAAGGGTTACACAACGATAGAACTAAAAAGGTAAATTTACTTTTTAGAGTTAAGTTACTTCCCCCCATGTACTTTGCAAGCACTACACAGACCTTCCCTCAATTAGGTCTTGCACAAAACTCCATTATATTCATAAAGAAACATTAAACCCAACTCCAACATGTTGTCCGAAGTCACATATTTTGAGATCAAATTTAAACTTCAATTCAGATGCACCAAATGAATGTGATATTCACTCTTAAAATATATGGTTGGACAAGGGTAGGAATGACATTTTAAAAAAATCTGTTAGGCTTGATAGCATTCTGAAGTTGGTGGTAGTTTATTTTATAGAAGAAGCAGTAGAGTTTTATGTAGGTTTTCTTAAGAGAGATGTGCAATGCAAAATACAAGTAATGGGAGAGTAATTCCTCCCCACTTTTTATTGGAAAACGTTATGACTCATTACCTCTTTGGGCCAGAGATGCAGGGATCTACATCCTCAAGATTGAGCTCCAAATATGATGAGTACACTCTCTCCACTTGGGGCTGCACAAAGTCAAAATCTCAGTCTAACCAGGTCCTTTCAGACATTTCTGATATTACTAACCCAAAACAATATCTACATATACCTCACTATAGTCAACAAACAACTTATTAGCCCGCAAATAGGATTCTATCATAGAAACCTGCAATAAAGACATATAAGCACATGTAGACAACACACAATAGCATGATACAAGTGTAAACTTACAGTCTCGTCACTTCTGCCAGTCAGTTTCAAATATTGCAAAGTGACATGATCCACAGGAAAGAAGCCCATGGTTGCACCGTACTCAGGAGACATATTTGCTATGGTGGCCCGATCTGCCAAAGCTAGTTCACTCATCCCTTCCCCTGCATAAGGGAGGTAAAAAACAATTATATAAGCAAAGATTAATCAGGTAGGCAGGTGATGCAAAAAAAATATATCATTTGCATAAAATAGTATGTACCATAAAACTCCACAAACTTGCCAACAACCCCGTGCTTTCTAAGTATTTGAGTAACAGTCAACACCAAGTCAGTAGCTGTCACACCATCTCGTAGTTTTCCTATTAATTTGAACCCAACGACACCGGGTAGTACCATGCTCATGGGCTGCAAAAATGAGGTAACAAATATTTTAAATAAAAACTTACAACCCAGAGAATTAATTGGACAAAACTACACAAGTCAACATCTATTATTAAGAATAACATACACATTGTTAATAATTTACAGATTTAGCAGAGGATAAAATTGAAAATTTTATCAAACATACTCAATGTAGGAATTAATTTTATTCTTTAGTTTTAAAAGAAACTCAGTTCTACAACAAATTAACATGTTATTTTTACCTGGCCAAGCATTGTAGCCTCTGCTTCAATTCCACCAACTCCCCACCCAGCAACACCCAAGCCATCTATCATAGTTGTGTGTGAATCAGTTCCAACAACACTGTCAGGATAGAGCACACCGTTTGTGTTGAACACGACTCTGCCAAGGTATTCTAAATTGACCTGTGCAATTTGAAATAGAAAAACTTAATTGAGAAGTACTGGACCAAGAACAAAGCAAGTTTTTATTCACATGTAAAATAAAATTCATTCATAAATTATGTATTAAAGAACAGAATAATATTACAAATTCAGACAATCAGATATATAGAAGTGGTTACTAAATGATGCAATGACCTGGTGGACTATCCCTGAGCCAGGGGGGACAACGAGCATGTTATTGAATGCATTTGAACCCCATTTGAGGAAACCAAATCTTTCCTTGTTCCTCTGGAATTCAAGCTCCATATTTGCCTGAACAGCATTTTCTGATCTTGCCACATCAACCTGAACTGAGTGATCAATGACAAGATCTACTGGTACCTGAATGCAAACAATTTTAAAACCATTAACTATACCCAAACCATAAATAATTAAATAAAAAATCAATACCAATCTAAGTCCGTTAATGTACACGAGAACGTAGCTTACCAGTGGGTTAATCTTATTAGAATCACCACCAAGGTTGTTCATTGCATCTCGCATGCAAGCAAGATCAACAACAGCAGGCACCCCAGTAAAATCCTGAGAATTACATTCAAAACTCAAAGAATTTGACAAATAAAACTAGCATTATAAGAATCTTGTGGAGTCGATATCACTTTATGTACAATAGAAAGCCCTCACCTGCAGAAGCACTCTGGCCGGCTTGAATGGAATTTCCACCTGTTTCGGAGAGGTATTCTCCCAATCAATAATTTTCTCAACATCATTACTCTTAACTTGAAACTCATCGCAGTTACGAATTGCAGATTCCAAAAGTATCCTGATAGAGTAAGGAAGTCGATCTGCAACACACACATAAAAGTCAGCATCGATTCTACACTGGCCCGATAAAACTTAAATCGTCACTCATTAAGAAAATCGCTACATTACACTATTCACCCTCTCTTTGATCCAGATAATAACACTAAAACAGCAACAGATCACAGAAAATATAATTAATAAATCAACCCTTGGGAATCCAATCCAGATTCATTTTTTTAAAATTGACATCTAATGTGACAGTTATCATATCATCGACCATCAAGTATATATACCAAATGATAATATACAAAATAAAAACAAAATCAAACTCTGTTTCCATGATTAATTCAACAATCAGAAAGTGAATGAAGATGAAAATGAATGATTCACCGATTCTAGGATCGTTGAGAGCTGGTAAGCTATAATACTTTCCGAATTCACCATCACCAGTGGGCTTCTCAAGACTCTTCAAAATGCTATTGAAAGGGTTTTCAGTTGCTGCATGAACAAATCAAATAATTCAAAAGCGAGAAAAATAATTACAAATTAAAAATTAGAGAATTGTTGAATCGTATAAGGTTGGAAAGAAGAAGATATTGAAAAAGAGGGAATCGTGGTACCCATGGCAATGTTAGTTCCGTGGATCGAAGAGATTGGGATCGAGTGAGGGAGAAAGAGTAGGTAAAGAAATGAGAAATGTAATAATTCTAGTAAATCTCAATATTATTTAAACCGATACGGGAACAGCTGTGTGTCTAACACGCGCACAGATTCAAAGCTCATAAAACTAATTCAACTTTACAACTCTGGGAATTTAAGTATACTGTAATTAATATCTATCCATTCTTAACCTAAAGATTTATATAAATATATTATTTATTTGTGTTGTTTTTTTAAAAAATAATAATGATTGAAAATAATAACGAATAATAATAAAGGTATATAAATTTTTTAACTTTGGGATTAAAATTTGAGAGTTAGTGAATTATTTAATTCTATCTAAATTGTTTTTAGCGCATTATAATGTAACTGACTATATATATTATTTACTTATATTTTAGATAAGGAACTAATTTCTTTGAGTGTGATTTGATCTTTCCCAACAAATATCGCTTATAGGAATTGAAATTTTGATCTTTTGATCATCTTTAAGACCTTATACCACTAGATCAACATCTTGTTAATATATTTGACTATATATTTGAGGTAAGTTTACATGATTCTAAATTTTAACCAATTAGAATTTCATCCACAATAGTGACGTGGCTATATATGTTTTATTTCTCTAATTGAGTATTCTCCTAGTCTAAAAGACATTGGCTAAAATATAGTTCTTTATAAAAACTGTGAGTTACGTTTTGAATTTTTGACATCACAAATAAAGTTCATATGGAAATTTAGTAGGTGATATTTTTTATTATCACAATTTTATAAAAACAAAAGATTAAATTATGATTGATTGAAAGGTTGACAGACAAATTGAAGTGGTAATATTCTCAGTTATATAGTACACAACCACTTTTTTAGTGCGTGTTTTCATTTTTATCAAGAATTGGAATTTATGAAAATGTTTATAGAAATAACACAAATGTGTCATATCTAACAATTTTATAAAAATAGTTTATCTTTTTTGGTCACTAAAATCGTGTCATATTTAACCATTCTCTATAAAAATATTTCTAAAAAATATAAAAAATAAGATATATATCATAATTATATTAACTGGATAAGATAATTTATTTCATAGTATGAGGATGTATTTCATTCTCATTTATAAATATACCTCAAGATTTGTTTTATATGTTTTTTTAGTTTATTATAAAAAGCAACAACAATTAATAATCAAAATGACCAGTATAATATTATTAACATATATAATTATATCAGTACTCTTACTCAATATCAATAACATAAATTTTTATTTTTCAAGATTCAGGTGCCAAACCTCTTAAAATAATTAAATAATTCCCTCACTTTCAAGCTTTGTTGCAACCACGCTTCCCCTATCGTCATCAAGACCTCTTAAATTAATCACATGGACGGTTGAAAATATAGTATTTTCATCTATTAAAACACAAAATAACTACACATGATGATGTAATTTTTATTTTATATTTTGCCCTTACTAATCTATATTTTCTACCAAAAAAATCATATAACATATTTTCTCATTTTATGTTTCATGTTTGTTTATGTAACTTTTACAAGTTTTTCATTTGAACACGATAGTTTTTCCACATGGATCAAGAAAATAATATTTAAACATGATAATTTATCCTTTTTATTTTTTAAAATGTAGAATTTCAATTCATTCAATAGAAAAGCGAACACGCTAGTAATAATATATAAAACTCAAGATATATTTTTTCAAATTTCGAGAATTGTGATACTTGAGGTTAGTAATATAATTTTTGAAAAAGAAAGGAGGAAGATAGAGTGCATTTTATAGTTATACTTCTGTTTGACTCCTCTCAGTTATATGAGAGGGCAATACATATTTAAAATTATAGCATGTGTCAAAGACAAAATTTTAATGGTCCAGATTTTAATATTTGTTTAAATTATTTTTATTTTTTAAAATTACCTCATCTCACATAACCAAAGAGAAATGGATTTCACTTGAAGAAGGATCCTCTCTCATAAATAGATTTTGTCTTCATCTTCCTATCCAATAAAATTACATCAAATAATATAATATTTTTTATATTTCAAATTAAATAATACATTTTGATTGGTTCGGGACATTGGGAACACTAAAAAGGACAACAAATACACTATTAAAAAACATATACTTAACATTTGATGTGGGTACATCTAACATAATTTATTAAGGAAATTTGACATATCAATACAAGTTTCTCTATTCCATTAATTGCAACATGCTGGAAGCCTATTAGTGTCTTGTGATTTATCCAAGTCTCCCCTTTACACACGTTCAAAGTTGGGTCTAATTATTAGCCTACATTATTAGGGTAAAGATTTGTAATAATCACTTTCATTTATATTCATTTGAATTAATTATTTTCAAAGTTAATATTGATTAAACATTGATGTAAATGATACTATAACAATATATAAAATTCATAATATTGTTATATACATTTTCTCTAAAAAAAAATTTGCTGATATATGTTATCCGAATCCTACTGGATTCTTACTAAACTTCATAAATTGCCAGTGTCCACAATATTCTGTGCGGCCGGAAAAGCAATGAGAAAGCTTTCCAAAATAATAATATTTTTTTAACTTACTGTTTTTAAAAATAATAGTTTTTCGTATCATCACCGTACAAATAAAGAAAGAATGTAAAATCTACGTATAATTAGTACAATTATTTATATATATGAACACATTACCTAAAATTTATTTATATTAGTTATATTTAAGTTTTTAATAATAATTAAATATGAATGAGGATAATATATATATATATATATATATATATTAATAATAATATAAAAACTTCTATTGATAGTGTATAAAGGATAACAAGCTCATATCTTAGAGCCAATGAGAAAAATGAAAGATATGATAAATTTTTAAATTATATTATTCATAAATAATTTAAAATTTGTATTGTTAAAATTTATTTTAGCTTAAGTTTAGTCACCTTCTCCCATTATTAAACCATGGTGTTTGAGATAATCTGTATTTAAGGAAAAATAGATTGAAAAATAAATAAAACAATGGCAATTTCTCAATATATTAAATAATTAACTTTTTATTAAATCTTGCAATGATTTCTTTGTTTAACTCCTTATCTTTAGCTTTATAAGGATGATATTAATAAAAATGATAAATAAAATATATATTTCCTTATATCGTGAATAAGTTTCCATAATTGTAATCTGAGAATAGAAAATATGCAGTACAAAACCACTCCCCAATAGATATACATGAATAATAAGAATTAAAAATGAAAACTCCCACATAGATAGACATCAGTAAATCCTAGAGTACCTTGGATTCAAGCCTTTAATGTAGGTATATGGGTACAATATCAATAATGGATATGGATACAAGATATCACATTTTTTTTTAAAGTATAGGTATCCCATTATAAATCCAAAATTACTACATAAATATACAAGAATATACACACAAAAAACAATGGCTAGACTAGTATAAAATATAAAGGTTGATAATGAGCATACAAAATATTTTCATACAAAAAATAAAGAATAATAATTATATATAATCATTGTTATATTTTGACATATAAAGTTTATTTCAAGTTTAGTTTTTACTATGCTTATTATAAACTGAAGCAATATGGTACGCTTATTATTGAGTGTGCAAAGATTTATTATTAAATTGAAGTCGGAATTATAATGCATTATAAAATGAGAATTCAATAGAAATGAGAGATTTAATAGATGAATTATATTAAAATCATATACAAGAATTTAACTTCACATCTTAACTCAAATATAAGACAATAACCTATGAATTTGATTGAACTAGACATGATGTATCAAAAAAGTTACAAAGTATATATATTTAAAAAATAGATTAAATATACTTAAATTTAAATAATTATATTTTAATATTACACAAGTTGGCTTATCATAACGGGTGGGTTTGAGCTAATATCATACACAAGTTATACCTAAAAAATTTAGTCCCATATAGTTTAACCTAAATGATTTGCGAGCTAACCCAAACCCATTGGGTTACTCTATTTTGACATGTATATGTTGATGGAATAAGACATAATACTTACCAATAAAAGTATAAAACCTTATTTGTTGAAAACTACATTGGCACACACACATATATATATATATATATGTATATATGTATGTATGTGTGGAATTTGCGATACCCCCACTTGCATCGAAAAATGTGGAAAATGAAATAGCTAGCATGGTGTGCCGTGTGGTGCGGTCGTGCCAATTTTGCATAGAAAATGTGACTGCCCATAAAGCATTCAAGAGTCAAGACAACCTTTCTTAATTCTCAGCCTAACAATCTCCATTTAGATACGCAACTCAGCACCGAGAAAAATGAGTGATGGAAAAAATATAACAAATTAACAATTTTTTTTATCACATACTAGATAGTTAAGCACGTGTGATTTGATCAGAGTCTCCAAACCATACTTAAGTATACCTAAAAGCAAAATCATATATTTTCATATTAATATTTCTTAGCCTATAATAAACGATCTTACCATTATTATTGACCATAACTATAATAAGTGCAGGTTAAGTAAAACCCAAAGACATTAGCAAAGAATTTTTGGTACTACCAAAGATATTCATTTATTTTTTAGTAAGAAATTAATCATTTTATGGTGTGTGATTGTCCCTCCCAATAATTGTCGTGAATTGAGTTAACTTATATAAATTTAACGTGAAAAATCAAGTATCACACACTTCTTCAACAAAAAAAAGGTGATACATCTTGAGTTATTCAAGCATGATATCAGAGAATTTTATATCCTGAGTTATTAAAGATAAGCATATTATCGTTACCCATTAAACCCAATTGATAAATACATGAAGCTAATCCTATCAAATTCTGGTGACCCATCAAATTGTTGAATGCAATAAAATACACACTG
Organism: Lupinus albus; assembly: GCA_009771035.1. Classification (NCBI taxonomy): domain Eukaryota; kingdom Viridiplantae; phylum Streptophyta; class Magnoliopsida; order Fabales; family Fabaceae; genus Lupinus; species Lupinus albus. The sequence goes on from CM020014.1 coordinate 590,728, forward strand.
TTATATGTCGCAACCAAACCTTAAATTTTCATTAAAAAAGGTCCTAAACCTTAATTCTTCATAAAAAAAAGACGTAATTACTAATTAGAGTGAAATATTTTGATGGGAGCTTTAGAAGAAGAAAATGAGGGAAAGATAGAGAGAGAAGGAGGGGTATGGCGTTAAGGAACAGAAGCTTTAAATGCGAGTTGGTTGATGTTAGTTTCTTCGCATCTGCATTTCTTCACGCCTAAGCAACCGAACCTTTTGTTACAGTGCTTTCTCTTCTATATTATTCATATATCTTCTTATTATATAAATTCTTATTTAAACCCAATTTCATTTCTGAGTTATCGGATTAGAGAATTGTTTCTCCCAATTGGTTCAATTTCTGAGATACCCACATGGAGTTTTCGCCAAATTCATGTCCTTTTCGTTCCCCTTTGTTCGGTTCCTTTGGGAATTTCGTTGAGAGGGTTAAACAAATTGGTACCATCGTCGTCTCTGCCATCATTGGGAACATTTTTTCTGCGATCTTGACATTTTGCTTTGCATTAGGTTCGATTCTTACTACCCTTTACACAGTTTCAATTTTCATTGTTACATTTATTGTTCTGCTTCTGTTTCCCATCTTTTTAATTCTTTTGGGTTTTATGTTTCTGTTGAATTTCTTAATGTCAGCGTGTGTTCAAGACAGAAATGCACTTTTGTTAATTTATTTTTATAGAAATGACCGTTTTTTAAATTAAAAAATTGAAAATCTGTGAGAAAAAATGAAACTTGAGGTGTGGGTCTGCTATTTCAATGTTTTGTTAGATTGTTTTGCACATGGTTCACTTATTTAGCTATTTATCCATCCTCAAAAACATCCAAAATTGTTGTTCATGTTTTTCAATTTCAACAAGCTTTAATGACCAGTGTTTTTCTCTCTACAGTGGGGACCTTGTTAGGGGCTATGACTGGAGCTTTGATAGGCCAAGAAACTGAGAGTGGCTTCATTAGAGGGGCCGGTGTTGGTGCTATATCAGGAGCTGTTTTTTCCATTGAAGTGTTTGAATCCTCTCTTGTTCTTTGGAAATCTGATGAATCTGGAATTGGATGTCTCTCATACTTGGTGAGTAACTCAGTTTTTGGGGCCATTGTCAAAATGAGATCTTTTATAGGTTTTATAAATGCTTATTTTGCGGCCTTGTCGCAATCTGATTGCATAGTTGCAGTCCCCTGAGCTTTAAAATGCATTTGGGAGAACAGTTTAATTCAATGCTTATTTATTTTAATAAAGGTGAATAGAGTTTACTGGAATGTCATAATCTATTTTCATTAGTTTAATTTCACAAGCTGTTCTCATAAGCTCACATAAGATTTAAGCTGTGTATAAGCTCTGACAAATACCCATTTCGATCCAAATTTTCTTTTATGATTTTCACTGGCATGTTGTTTAGCCTAATGTTGTTGAGTTATGCAGATTGATGTTATTGCTAGCTTACTGAGTGGGAGACTTGTGCGCGAGAGGATAGGTCCAGCTATGTTGAGTGCTGTTCAAAGTCAGGTAATTTGGTCTTTGTAAAAAGGACAAGCCATTACAGTAATGAGATAGAAATTTTGCTTATGCACTCTCATGTTGCTGACACCTATGTTCTTCCTTACCAGATGGGTGCTGTTGAAACTGGCTTTGATGAGGTTCAAAACATCTTTGACATTGGTGGTTCAAAAGGTTTATCAGGAGATTCAGTTGAGAAAATCCCAAAAATCAAACTTACTAGCGACAACAATATCGATGGCTCTGGTGAAAGAGTTTCTTGTTCAGTTTGCCTCCAGGTTTGTTTTCTGCAGTGTTCATTGTTAATATCACTACTAATAATCTCTATATCATAAAGTGCTGCTATTTAGCTTGTGGATTTTGATATTTACACTTCTATGCTGGTGCATATACAGGACTTTCAGCTTGGAGAGACAGTTAGAAGCTTACCTCATTGTCATCACATGTTTCACCTACCTTGCATAGATAAGTGGCTATTCAGGCATGCTTCTTGTCCATTATGCAGAAGGGATCTCTAATTTTTTATGTATATGCATAGCATTAATAGTTAAAAAATGTTCATTTTTTTCTTCATTATGTTCATATGCTTATTTAATTCTAGGACTTGTACTCAGTTATGGTATCATTGTATTAAATTAGTGTAAAGAAAGTTGAGATGATGGGCTTCCACTTCTTGTATATGGATATAGTGAATGACCTCGGTCCCCACCCACCTTTCTGTTGTATTTAATCTTTATTTTATGGAACAAAGAACATGAAACACTAATATTAGAGGACATCATTTATTGCTAAATTGAACATTATGATGTGCAAATTACATATATATCACCATCTTCATTTGACATAATCTATATTTCTCAAATATGCCTTGACAAATAGATATATCCATATCACTTGAAGTTAAGTTTTGCCAATCAGCAATGATGAGATTTCAAATTTCTATCACCTCTTACAACACCATCCTTTGCTAGTTTGCTACATTCATATTCAATTTTCAAGACTTTCCCATTAAGATATTGTCAGATAGTATAAGAAGCATTCACAGGACACAGTATCACAATTAAATTCATGAGAATACTAAACATTGTAGAAGAGCAAATACATTGATATTCAAGAAAAATATCAATGTACATAATATATAATGAGTAGACCTTAAGAAAATGAGTTTTCTTAGAAGCCCAACTTAATAATAAGTTTATTAACATGGTTACGTGATTATGAAACATTGAATTTATTATGATTGAAAGTTGATAGAGTTGAAATGATACATGAATTGGAAAGGTGTAATATCACGTGTCTTTGATAAGAGCCACCAACAGCAGCAATGTTGCCATGATATATTCACGTGTCACATTAAATATATTGTCATGTCCCTTTAGAAACTGAGATTAACATTTGCATATAGTAAATAGCATCAGTTGGGAATTAAAAGCATTCATCACTGACAAGAGACAACTATCTCTCGTAATTGTAATACACTCACATGATCCCTATAGTGTTTATAGGGTGAGGTTATTCACATTATTCATAACACTAGTATTTTTTTTCTTCTAATAATAAAAACATCATTATCGTTCTCATTGATACCATTTGAAACAGTGACCATTCTCCTACCCCATGCCCAATTAGTTTATATGCTTAAAAGTTAAAAATATGCATAAGTTCAGCAACTCACTAGCACAATAATGTGCTTGTTTCACTAAGAATAACATAATTGCGCTTGCTCTCAATGAGTTCAATGTAAATCTAGCATAGAAAAAAAAAAGTATATACTGTAAAGTGTGGCGTGCTTAGGATTGAAAACAATAACATTGACACTAAATAATAATATAATAGATAAATGTGGATAATTTAATTTCTTGGACTGTATAGAAAAGTAAAAACTTAACGTGAATAACCAAAGTGTTATTGGGGTATTTTGGTAAACACGCCTGGCACAGAGGGGAAAAACCTTACATCTCAAGCATTCTTTTCTTTCACACACAAAGGGAAACTGGACTTGTTGTTCTTCCATGCGCTGAAATTTTGGAACCCTAATTTTGCCACATTTTGTTTCGGAGTTTCATCGAAACCCTAAAACACTGTGTGCAAATCAAATCAACCTTCATTCTTAAGTCGATCATCTAATCGACTCACACTCAGTTACATAACATATTAACCATAAACAACTATGGCCATCACCGGTAACCATTCCTCCGATGACAACCAATCGCGCCGCCATGCTTCTTCGCCGTGGAACCAGGTTGTTCTCGTTGAATCGGAGACCGTTGTGGATGCTCTTTCATCGTCGTCGGTAGTGACCGCCGTTGTTGAACCTTATTCCTCCGATGACGTGACAGTGGATGAATCCAGCTGCTCCGCCGAGAGCTCCGATAACAGTGGTGCTAATAGTGGCGGTAGTGTGAGGAGGCCTGCATGGAGCAAGGCCTCCTCCAATGGCGCAGCTTCTTCGGAGGTTAGGCCGCTGGTCATGGATGCTGTCTCTTGGCCCTTGTTGTCTGCGTCTGCGAGAGCTTCAACGAAGGTAGAATTGTCATTGTCAAATGGTTTGTTGGATGGATCATCATCTGTGCCTCAATTTCAGGTCTTGTTCTTCAGTCTACTTTTACCGTTATTATGACAATCACTGATATTTGATAATTCTTACCCGTTAGATGTGTTTGTATTTTTTAGTGTACTACTGTTCTTTAGTTGATTTTTTTTTTAAAATGTGAATGATTGTCTGATTTACTTCACCATGGCACAATTTAGAACATGTGATTATTTATTTGGTTTTTAATAATGAAAAATACTTGTAGCTACTGTAGTCTGTTGAAACTGTATTAGATCGAGTTTATATATCTTGGAAAATGGATGGATTGTGAAATAAGTGATGGTGTTTGATTTGTTTTTAGTTTTTATTTCCACTTGATATAGTAATACATTTGTTTTCGTTTTCAAACTTTTGTGAATTGTTGTTTTCATCATTTCCCCCACAAAGCTGAGTAATCAGGGAAATAAACTGAAAACAAAAGTGATTAATGAAAATGTATGATCTGAAAATTGAAATGGAAAACAAAACAAACTCCTCATTTTGATGGCATTTATGTTCTTTATTTTGTGGTTTTGATCTATCATATACACTAGACATTGCTTTTGTTTTAAGTGCCAATTACAGGGGACTGGAAGTAAGCCTTCCTCTTCACAGAGACAAGTCAGTGGTAATGCAAGTGTAAACAATATGGTGCCAACTCGTCACAAATTGTTCAAACATAATAGTTCAAATTCATCTACTAACGATGGCCACCAAAAACAGTCTGCACCCCAAGTTTCAACAGCAGCTACAGAATCTCACAACTCTTATCCCAGGGACCGTACACAAAGAAGTGGATTTGTGTCTAATGATCATCAACAGCAGCGCAATTCGTATAGAAATCGTAATGGCGGTCCTCATCAAAGAGGCAATGATGCTCACCATCACAGCTATGGGAATAGACGGGGTCAGGAATGGAATACTCATCGAAATTTCAACGGTAGAGAAACTCATATACCACCAAGTGCTGTTCCAAGGTTTATAAGACCACCTCCCAATTCTGCTCAATTTATTCACTCACCACCAATGCGGCCTTTTGGTAGCCCCGCTGGATTTCCTGGTATGCTCTATTAATATGAAGGAAAATTCTTTCAGGGTATGTTTGTGCTCTGATGATTGTATTCATTTGCAGAACTAGCACCTGCAGTGGTATTTGTCCCAGGTCCACCTCCACCGCCAGATTCACTAACAGGTGTTTCTTTTATGCCTCAAATGCCACCACTCTTCTTTACAGGTCCAGATCCTCAGTTGCATGCTAAGGTAGTCAACCAGATTGACTACTATTTTAGGTACTGCTCTTACTTTGGTCAGTTAGTATCTTGTTTTTGTTGTTTTCTTGACATTAAGTGGTTTAAAAAGTTGACTGTAGACGTACCACAATTTGTCTATTGCAGTAATGAGAATTTAGTTAAAGATACATTCTTGCGGCAGAACATGGATAGCCAGGGCTGGGTTCCTATAAAATTAATAGCAGGCTTCAACAAAGTGAGTTGTTTGGGGAAATAATTGTTCTCCTTATGTAAGATGGAATGCCCTTTTTTTATGGCTAACTCATAATATATGTACACTTTTTTCTTCTTAAAGAAATTAGTAATTGATAGAAACCCAAAATGATAGTAGGAAATTTGGTAGATTAATGTTAGAGAAATACATAAATATAAGAGAATGACTTTTGTCCCATAGCAATGCTCCTTCAGAGGAAAATATTTAAAAACATTTTTTACGTAATCTAAGTTTTCTTTGACCATCAATATGATGAAAATTAGAAAGATCACCTTGTAGGTATTATTTGTTAACTTTGAAGAAGTTTTAACTCTTATATGGAGCTCCTTCACTGAAATAGGATAATATGAATGAAAGCATAGGTTTGGTAATATTATTTTATTTATACACAAATCCGTGCACCATCATTATAATAGGAATGAGAAAGCTTTTAATTATTAGGAACTATCAGATGTGATGGAGTTCATCATATTTCGTGGCTTCGTCCATTACTTAATGGATATTTATTTGTTTTGTCAGGTCTTGCAGTTGACTGACAGCATCCAACTTATATTAGATGCTGTTTGGACTTCATCTGTCGTCGAATTGCAGGTATATTTCTTACCTCTGCATCACAGATCTTAGTTAACTGACATTTTTCTCTCTACGCAACCTCTTGTTTTAAATAAATTTATCTGTCTTTGTTCCATAGGGTGACAAATTAAGGAGACGAAATGATTGGAGGAGGTGGATCATGCCTCCTTCTGTTCAGCTTCCTAATGATACAGGATCTCAAACCCTTGAGACATTGAATCATGACGTGCTAGCAGAACAAGTTCAAAATATAGCTCTTGAATCAACTAACTATGATGGTGTTGGAGGGCTGGATGCTGTGCATGATGCTTCACAACATAGACCTTCACTTGGGAATTTGAATAACCCATTGCAGTTTCCCACTAGGGAGGTTTCTGGTCAAGTTGGTAATCAAGATTCGGATCACTCTATATCTGCAAGAAATTAGAGCTGTGGTATGTGAATGTTTCAACACATGGTTTTTGAGAGGTCTTGATAAGGACACATCTAAATATGGTCATGTCTCCCCCCCCCCCCCCCTTTTCATATGGCACAACAGGACAATGTTCTCACGTTATATTAAGGACAACATGGTTGAATAATAATAAAAAGAAAATAAGTACCATAAAACAGGAAAAAGGACCAAGACGGTAACCCCTCCCCTCCTCACCCAACAGGAAGGCCCTTTATTTTTCATTTTCTGTTCTAATAGCATGCATCACTCTTGTGATAACTTGTTTTTAGTGGATATAATAATATTCTCACCCTTACAACGGGTTGGTTTACCAATCTTTGGGGTCAAGTTCCCCATCAGTTTTAGGAGCATATTAGTTCATGGTTGTTGAATGTGTTTGATAGGCTACCTTTCCTTATGCCTACAAGGAAAGGCCAAGCTTTCTCCAACAACTTATTTAAGAATGATTGCTCAAATCATAATTGCCAAGTCATACATTGAAATGTGGTGTTTATTAAGACTTCAATTCTCCTTTTTTTTTAGATGGGACTTCAATTCTCCTTTTTAGAGCTGTACAAAATATACTTTATAATTCAACCCGAAGTTTTGTTATGATTAGTTATTTGTAAATATTATTATTTTGCTATTGAGCGTATTACCACTTAGTTTTATATATCAAAAGTTCTATACAAAATAATTACACTTTTTCTAAATAAGATTTAGTTGATGTAGTCCCCTTTCAAGTTATAAACAAACTAACATGAAAGGGATGGATATCGATTAATTTTTTTTATAAAAACAAAAAAGAGAAAGCATTATCAACCTATGAAAATATAGTGCATAATTATTTTAGTATACATATACATATAGAAATATTATTACTTTGAAAAGGAAAATAAGGAATCTTTTTATATATCAGGTGTCAACTCAGCAATAATATATAAAAAATATATAGATAATTAATGTATAATTAAATGTTTATAGATAAAAATTATTAATTATATATAAAATCATTCGGACCGAAGGAACGATTTAACCGTTTAAATTAGTTAAACATAATACAAGACATCTTCCAATTTCATATTTGACTCGGGTTTTATTGGTAGTAATAAATATAGCAAGAATGTTTTAGAATTTCATTGGAATAGTTTAAGTTAAAGATTTTAAATTATTACATCCATTATAATACAAATCTAATTTAGATTTAGACTAATAATTGTAAGCGTGTAAATATTTATATTTGGAAGAATATTTAATTATTTATAAACGTGTGTGAAATTGTAGAGGAATGTATACATACAAATCCAAATAGCACGCCCATTAGAATGGAAGTGGAGAAATGCGCATTGGGAAAGAAAGTAAGTGGTTTTGTTAACAGACAGACCTCACCCTTTTTCTCTTCCAACTGAGTAGGACTGACTCTACCTCTACCTCTACCTCTACCTCCTCCTATGTTCTTTGAGACACTCATAAACATAACCACTCCAAATTCTACATACCAATGGACAATGCCACGTTGCCTTTGCGGACAAAAACCACTCACCATGTTGTTACATTAAAATTAGTGTTTTATAACCAATTCTAACATATAAAACGTGGATTGAAAAATACAATTAATGGATCATTTTCCAATTAATTCGAAATCTTTAACTACAACACTTATATTCTCCTTCAAAATAACTATTATTCACATCTCTCCAGACAGTAGAGGAGTCTTTCTCTATTCACATACGTTTGCAAATTGCAATAACTACTTGAACGTAAAGTTTGAAGGTTGGACAAAACAAGTACTTTATAACTAGGGGTCACAAAAATACCTGGAATCATGGATACCCGTTAAAATACTTGTAATGGGTACACGTAAAAATAGTTTATGAGTGAGAACGGATATCATGATACCCGTCCTGCGGGTACCCGCATATATATTTTAGTTAAATATATAATACTTAATTATTATTAATTTTACATTATGTTTGTCTATTTTATTATTATCATTTCAAAATAATTTTTAGTGATGAGACTATAACCATAAAATTATCATATACATATCATATTATTTAAGTAACAATTATTTTTACATATTAATTATTCTAAAATATATAAAAATAGAATTAAAATTGAAAATCTACTCAACACATGGTTTTTGAGAGGTCTTGATATGGACACATGTATACAATACCTGTGCCCGACCTGCCCCATTAGCATCCCTATCTAACATATGTAAATCAATCACTATTCAAATGTGTAAACATGATGATGATGACTCAGATTCTCATTTTGAGAATCTATACAGTAAGACAGTAAGTAATGCTAGCTTGTTGGGTCTAGATCAATCAAAGTCTCTTTGAAAGGTTTCGTTAGCCTTCATCCTTGAAACTTGCGAGTGCTACCACTATCCTCATTCCTCGATTCTAGCGAATAACGATCACCCTCTTAGGTAAGTCCCTACAATTTTCATCTTTAATTAATAAACATGGTAATCCCAAATGTTGATATATACTATAGAAAGGGGAATAAAGGTGCTGCACGATTTGGTTGATTTTAGTACATCACACTAGTAATAATGAATTAAAATAGGAGGTGTATTTAAAGGAATTTGTGTCTCCTCTTCATATGGAAATATTTTTGAAAATGGAACAAAAGATAAATAGTAAGGACAAACTAGGCACATGCGTTGATTTGATAAAAGGGTTACATTTATGGGAAAATGAAGTAGGAAGAGTGGATGACTAAAGAAAACGTCGGGTGCAATAAAGTATACGTATTATTTCATGTATTAATATAGTGTAATATCAATATAATTTATATACAGTTAATATATTATGTATTATTAATTTTTTTAAGAGTAAATTATTATTAAATAGAATGATATAATAAGAATGTATAAAACTCATACATTGTGATGCATACATATTTTTTCCTTTAGCAGTGACATAGAGTTGACAGCTGAACAGCACAGTGAACTTGGAAGAGCCGAAAAGATATGCACTCTTGTGCTGTGATCTCTCCAACCTCTGCACATCCTTTTGGGAATGTGGTTGGTTGGTTTCTAAAAGCATAACATGTTTCATGTTTGGCTGTGTTTTTTATTTGGCGGATGCTACATCATTGCACCGTGCTAATTTAAGGTGCATGATACATTCTTTTAAGATAACGATTGATATGAACATAGAAGATAGAATTTATCTAATACATTATTAATGAGGGCAACATCTGATGCATAATTAGTTTGTGTACTGAACTTTGAAGATAGGCAGTGAATTGAAAAAGTCTTCCCGAGTAAAGTATGTTCTATTTAGCTTCTGATTTTATTTCTTTTATCTTTCTTTTTATGAAGCTGCTGGATCAGAAGAATCAATCCCTCATCTAAATCTTGTCAAAATATTGGCAATCACACAATACACAATGGGCTTGGGTTAATTGTATAGTTGTATACATTTATCTTATTTTCTTAATCTGAGTTGGGTTAATTGAAACCCCTCTCATTCGACCCATGGGCTTAACACAAATCTTGGTTAATGGGACCCGGTCCAAGTTGTACCATGGGCTTGACTGCACGAGCCACAAAATTGTCTCACTTGCCCAAATCTTTAAATTTGAAAAAAACAAAGTTGTTTAGCAAACATATCAAACAATGATGGGAAATCACTTATTGGGTGAGCTAGTGAAACCAAACAAACAGTGTCCTTTCCTTTTTCTATCCAAGAAAGAATGGATGCAAAAAAAGGTGTAAACTAAGAAACTTTCTTCCCTCCTCTTTTATTCCTTTTCCAACTTTAGATTAAATACTAGACACCATAAAATGAGTAATTATTTTGTTCCCATTCTTCCACCCAAAAAAATTCAACTTGTATGAGGATGCAAGAGATGGGTTGGACCAATGGGCTTTGAGTGGCGTCGTTTGTCACGTGCCGAGATTCTGACATGACTACTCACACAAAGTGTGGACAAAATGCTGCAAGAATTTGAAGCGACCATGGATACAAGAATAGTAGTTGCAACTAGCAATAGCAAAATTCCTCTATAAATTATCAATCTTTATTTTAAACCCAAAAAATAGATGAAAATATACATGATTGACAACATTAGTATTAATTGATTATTAATAAATCTTCCCATCACTCTGTCCCATCTGTGCCTGCTTCAATGACTACCTCTTTGTCTTGTTAAATAAAAACACTGCCTCTATCATCTTTCTCACCAAACCATATGTTTTCATCATCAAACACCAACAACTGTAGCCTCAAACTAAACTATCACTCTTCTTCTTCAAGATTAAGAAGTGCTACTAAAAAAACATGGAAGAGGTTTGGAAAGACATAAACCTTGCTTCCTTGAATGAACAGAACACGCGCCCATCCATGAGTAAAAGTTCCGCTTTTGGAGGTGTTATCTTCCAAGATTTTTTGAGCATAGACCCATCTTCAAATACTTGTTCAAATACTCGTTCCCTTTATTCCCCAGCACCACAAACTCCACTTACTGCTCTTAGCCTTAGTTGTTCTCGCCCTCAGTTTCATTTTGATTCTTCTCTTAGATCTTCCAAGGACTCACATTTTCTACATCCCCAACACCCTAATAATCCTAACCCAAAGCTATCTTCCTTTCCTACTATTCCTCCTACTACTACTACTGCTACTACAACAACAACTACAACCCCATTTGAGAGCAAGAGGTTTGCTGAACCACCAGATTTCAACCCTGGGGAAAGGCGAAACAAGCGTATGATCAAGAATCGTGAATCTGCTGCACGATCACGAGCTAGAAAGCAGGCAAATGTTGCTTCTTTCTTTCTATCTATCTATCTATCTATGATATGGTCCTCTATTACTCAAGAAACAACATGATAGATTATATTGTTTAAGTTATTTTTTAGAAAATGATTTGCTTAACATGTATCTGAGTTTGGGATTTGTTTGCTTTGTTCAGGCTTATACAAAAGAGTTGCAGCTTAAAGTTGACCTGTTGCAGGAAGAGAATGAAAGGCTCAAGAGACAGCAGCAACAGGTTGGTGGGTCATATATTATTATTATCCCATTTTATTTTATATTCTTAGTTTAGAGCAACATTCATATTTTTTTCATAATGCAGCTAAGTAATGTTTCTTTTTCCCTTTTTTCCTAACTCTACACACTTACACATTTGGACCATTAATAGTATAAATTGATTGGTA